>OY992891.1:38642795-39005295 GCA_963921405.1 Cepaea hortensis | reverse complement strand
CTAGAGAGTTGGTATTTCTAGCTCATGCAGATGTGGTACAAATCACAGTATGCATTGTATGGATTTTTATAAAATAAGAATAGGAAAGCATACTTCATCTCCAAATTCCAGGGTAGTGGATTGAATATCATGCCTTCTTGGATAAGGGTGAAAGCCTAGAATGTTTTTTTGTATGCTGAGTATGTTGCACAGTTGGTAATAAAGTCTGCATAGGCCATTGCCTATGTTTCAAATTTATAAACTCTACCCACAAATGAATATTTATAGCATGTATGATCCTGCTACATACACATTTGGATCATCACTAGTCATTTAAAGTGTGTGCTGTGCTGAAACACTCGTGTTATCTATGGCAGGTGACTGAAGAAGTTATGGAAGAATCTATGACAGTGGTCATTTAAAACCAACCCCAAGCTGTTTTAATAAAGTGATAGCGATTAAAACAAGGAGTAACCTCAGCTTCAGGCCTTTGGCCCAGTGCCATGTAGCGATACATGCAAGTGTTCATCACCTTTTCTGTGCTCCACATTAAGTGTTCTTTTTATCTGGCTTAAGTGGAAGCAAAGCACTGAGCATGTGAGACGAAAGATAGTGCATGATAGTGGAAATGACTATTTGATCACGTGCAACCATTGAGGACGAACATTTACATGACAAATTGGTTTGATCAGTGACATTCGCTACGCCAAGGGTTGTTATGCCTTTTTTAAAGCACAATGTAACAAACTATTGTCTGTGAAGATGCCAAGGTGTCGGTGAGGTGGAAGCAAGTTATTGATGTCTGTAAGAACTGGAGATTCAAAGAAGTCATGTTTGACAGTTTCTTAGGGATGTCTATGGAAGAAGCGCTCTGGAATGAGCTGTGTTTGGTGTATATTTAGGTGCTTGTTAAGTGATATGTGTTGTGTATGAAATCTGAAATCATGTTCTATTCCCTTCTTGTGAGATAGTGTATGTTGTTTTTGGGTTTTAGGACTGCATATATTTGTCAATTTCCCACCTGGTGTCTTCAGTTGATCGTCTAATTCGTACTGGTTAATTAATTGTCAGTCTGAAGATTCATCTTAGAAGTAAAAGTTGGAGAGCCACTGGGTAAAGATGGTTAGGTCGTGTTGAAATTGGGTTGTTGGAAAATATAATTCTAAATTTGATAATTTATTCTGCTATTTATCAACATTTTAGTCCAACTGTCCGGTGTATGGGGTTGAACCCCTTACCTCGGCATCAACACACTGGATGTTTAAGAACTAGCGTTCTTATCCATTCGGCCATGCTTACCTCCAGTTGTAAGATGATCTGAAGCAGTCAAATTATTTACACCAATCATGAGCCAAAATTTATTCCAGAAAAATTAGCTAATAAGTGTTAATGAATCTGCCATACTGTATTAGTCCTGTTCTGTGCAGGCTCTTAGTTAATGAAAGCTTGTAGTTTGTTGGTACTTGTTTTTGTTATGCTCAATGTTTTTGATATCCTTACAACATTACTTCAGTGGATACACTGTTTTTGTTATGCTCAATGTTTCTGATATCCTTACAACATTACTTCAGTGGATACACTGTTTTTGTTATGCTCAATGTTTCTGATATCTATACAACATGTCCATACAACATAACTATTGTGAACGCGTTGTTTTTGTTATGCTCAATGCTTTTGATAACCATACAACATTGCTATTGTAATTGCACTGTTTTTGTTATGTTAAATGTTTCTGCTATTCATACAACATTACTATTGCGGGACTCTGGTTTTGTTATGCTCTGTGTTTCTGATATTCATACAAAATTACTCTTGTGAACACAGTTTTTGTTATGTTCTGTTGCGAATATACTGTTTTTTGTATTCACAGGAAAAAATGAAGGGAAAGAACAAACTTGTCCCTCGGCTTCTGGGCATCACCAAAGAGAGTGTGGTTAGGGTGGATGAAAAAACCAAAGAGGTAAACTGTCTGTTGTTTGTACCTTCTCTTTTTTTACACCAACATTGTTGCAGTGCTTTGTATAGGAGAGAGAGAGAGAGAGAGAGAGAAAGAGAGCGGAGGGAAGGGAAGACAGAGGAGATAGAAGAGTTGGGGTGAGGTAGAGAAATACATCTTCCAACATTTAAAAAAAAAACTGTCATTTGGACAGTGTTTTGTGTGTGTGAGAAAGATAGAGAGATAGTGGAAAGGAAATAGGAAGTAAGAGAGGAGGGGGGAAGTGAGTTGGAGGAGGAAAGAAAGAGAGAAATATAAGTAAAATAAAGGGGCTTGCAGTCTTTAAGTTTGTTCACTTAGTGTTCTGTAGCTCTTGTCGGTAACTGACACTCATATCATTTTGTGCTTCAGATTTTGAAAACTTGGCCCCTGACAACAGTAAGGAGGTGGGCAGCCTCTCCTAACAGCTTCACATTGGTAAGTGGCCAGGGTTGTGCCGTCATGATGGTGTATTATCGATTAGCTAATGCTGACTTGTGTTGAATATATATTGTTACCGAAGAGATTACAAATTTCATTCATTCATCATGTCATGTTTCGCCATCTTGCATGATCATGAGAGTTGTGGATCAGCTCAGTGTTCTTGTCTCGACCATACCAAGTGGCCAAGCTATCCAGGTATCTACTTCTCTGCCTTCCCCTTAATCTCTTCCCCTCAGTCTTGCGAGTTGTCACCAAGTTCTCCAGTTTATTTCTTCATTTTGGATGAAAATGAGAAACAGATCTACCCAATAAGAACTCTCTACTGAAGAAGGTTGGCTATTGAGACTAATATTATTGAGAACAAATAAAACATGTTGAGCATGTTAAAAGAAAAGAAAATGTATGGAAAAGATAACTAGGGAGGGAGCAAAGGAGAGGAACAACAGAACTTAGATTCCAGACATTTCAAAAGATTGTTATGGAGGTGTAGTTCTGCACAGGTTTATCTCGCTCGAGCTTATACTTCCTGTGCATTGATGGCAGGGTAGTGGGTGCATTCCACATACTGGTCAGTTGACTTTCACATTGACTTCTTGTTCAGAAAACAATGGCAAACTTGGCTGGATAAGGTGTGGAAATAAAATAGGTCATATGTGCGTGTTAAAAATTTCTCAACAATTTGAATTTATCAGAAAATAGGTCGAACATTCTACTTTCAAGTCAATCATCATCATGATCATTATCACCTTCATCATGTGGCCTGCCAACTAGCGTAGCATCTCCACGGATGTGAGTCACTGGTGTTGTGATCATTATCACCTTCATCATATGGCCTGCCAACTAGCATAGCATCTCCACGGATGTGAGTCACTGGTGATGTGATCATTATCACCTTCATCATGTGGCCTGCCAACTAGCGTAGCATCTCCACGGATGTGAGTCACTGGTGTTGTGATCATTATCACCTTCATCATGTGGCCTGCCAACTAGCGTAGCATCTCCACGGATGTGAGTCACTGGTGTTGTGATCATTATCACCTTCATCATGTGGCCTGCCAACTAGCGTAGCATCTCCACGGATGTGAGTCACTGGTGTTGTGATCATTATCACCTTCATCATGTGGCCTGCCAACTAGCGTAGCATCTCCACGGATGTGAGTCACTAGTGGTGTGATCATTATCACCTTCATCATGTGGCCTGCCAACTAGCGTAGCATCTCCACGGATGTGAGTCACTGGTGTTGTGATCATTATCACCTTCATCATGTGGCCTGCCAACTAGCGTAGCATCTCCACGGATGTGAGTCACTGGTGTTGTGATCATTATCACCTTCATCATGTGGCCTGCCAACTAGCGTAGCATCTCCACGGATGTGAGTCACTGGTGTTGTGATCATTATCACCTTCATCATGTGGCCTGCCAACTAGCGTAGCATCTCCACGGATGTGAGTCACTGGTGTTGTGATCATTATCACCTTCATCATGTGGCCTGCCAACTAGCGTAGCATCTCCACGGATGTGAGTCACTGGTGTTGTGATCATTATCACCTTCATCATGTGGCCTGCCAACTAGCGTAGCATCTCCACGGATGTGAGTCACTGGTGTTGTGATCATTATCACCTTCATCATGTGGCCTGCCAACTAGTGTAGCATCTCCACGGATGTGAGTCACTGGTGTTGTGATCATTATCGCCTTCATCATATGGCCTGCCAACTAGCGTAGCATCTCCACGGATGTGAGTCACTGGTGTTGTGATCATTATCACCTTCATCATATGGCCTGCCAACTAGCATAGCATCTCCACGGATGTGAGTCACTGGTGTTGTGATCATTATCACCTTCATCATATGGCCTGCCAACTAGCATAGCATCTCCACGGATGTGAGTCACTGGTGATGTGATCATTATCACCTTCATCATGTGGCCTGCCAACTAGCGTAGCATCTCCACGGATGTGAGTCACTGGTGTTGTGATCATTATCACCTTCATCATGTCGCCTGCCAACTAGCGTAGCATCGCCACGGATGTGAGTCACTGGTGTTGTGATCATTATCACCTTCATCATGTGGCCTGCCAACTAGCGTAGCATCTCCACGGATGTGAGTCACTGGTGTTGTGGGTAGCTACCACTGATGATGTTCTTCTGTGTCACCATCCCAGTTCATCCAGCATCATGTCTCTCGGACTGCTTCTACCTCTGCTACCGCCGATCATTCCAGTTGTCCTGATGTTTTCCAATGCCTCTTTTCTCATCACATAACCAAAGAGCACTATTTATCATTTTCTTATGTGTGTATACGACGTTATACTTTCGTTTGCCTTTTCCAGGCAGTCATCGTTAGTTACTCTGGCAGTCCAAGATTTCTCAACATTAATCTTACAGACAACATTTCTGCCACCTTCAGGCTCTTCCTAATTTGTTCATTTACGTCTCATGATTTACAGCCATACAATAGAATAGGTTGTTTATATTTCAGCACTCTCTTTCTGACATTTAATGATGATGACTTATATACAACTATATGAAAATGACAAAACAGCATTCTTTGGTCATGTCATGAGAAAAAAAGACATTGGAAAACATCGTGACAACTAGAAAACTCATTGGGAAAAGAAGAAGATGCAGACCAAGAAAAATTATCCTGAATGGACAAAGATGGTGGCATGAAGGAATATCATCAGCAGAGATGATCCAGAACACCAAGCACTGACATCTGTGGAGAGACATGGACGCCTACGCCAGCTGGCAGGGCACATAATGATGATTTATTGCACTGTTCAAGCTATATTTAAATATAAATGAGGAAACCTATGAATAACAAGTAGAGTATACGTTTGACTTTTGCAGGATTTTGGTGACTACTCAGACACCTATTACTCTGTGCAGACCACTGAGGGTGAGCAGATTTCTCAACTCATAGCTGGGTATATTGATATCATTCTTCGAAAGGTGAGCAGAATCCGTCGCACTGTTAATGATTTTGTTCTGTGAGGAGCATGCACATTGGTTTGTTTAGTATATGTCAGAAAAGTAAATAATGCACATTGAATTGTTTAGTATATGTCAGAAAATTAAATAATACACATTTAATTATTTAGCATATATAAGAAAAGTAAATAATGCAAATTTTAATTATTTAGCGCATGTAAAGAAAAGGTTGGCTATTAAATACGATAAAGCAAAGAAAGTTTAAATATTTTGGTCTCTTGAAACGTCACGAAAGTTTAGAGAGAACTATAATGGAGGAGTATATGCCTGGAAAGAGAGGAAGAGGAAGGCCAAAGAGAAGATGGGTGCTGGATGTGGTGGATGATCTCCAGATGGGTGTATCGGACGCGGGACATCTTGCTTATGATCGAGAGGTTCTGTAAAGGACATGCTACTGAATGAATAAATGAAAGAAGAGTAAATAATGTACCTTTTTACACGTCTGGAGGTGTTTGGGTATATGAAGTTAGCCCCGTTTTCTATAGACCAATCAGCATTCACGAATGATGTGGTCACTATCATGCTGGTTACTTGTACTTCCCAGGAATTTTTTACTTTTTACGTTTGGTCAAATATGAATACAATTAGTGAAACTGTGGTCAAGCTGTGGAAATGTAAACAAAATAAAATAACACAAAGTAATGCAGCTTTACAGAACAGAATTACAAACAATACAAGGACATTGCAGTGATTAGCCTTCATCAGCACACAAATACATACACAGGATCACTGGAGGGTCTTCACCGTGATTATATGTTGTAATTTGTGTATGTATTTGTGTGCTGATGAAGGCTAGACACCGCAATGTCATTGTATTGTTTGTAATTATTTTCTGAAAAGCTGCATTACTTTGTATTATTTTATATTGTTTACGTTTGATCTAAGCGTACTAATAAAGTCTGGCTTCTGTATGTTTTCTGCAAAGTGTTTATGTTTAGAGTCTTCCTTTAAAGTAATGCACTCCAGATCTTTCATATGGCAGTGGTTTTTGTAAAAATCCCATTTACACCTAAGCTGCATTGGATATGTTTTTTATAGAACAAATGGCACTCACCAGGTGATGTGATCGATACCACAGCAGCCAACTTTACTTGCCAAGATATTTTCTGGTTCCCATTTTAGGCTGTACCTCCTGGAAATCTGGGCCAGTTTTTAAAATTCGAAACCACCCCCAATGTGGATCAAACCCAAGACTTCTATGCGGCAACCGAGTGTCTAGCCGCTATGCTCCCTTTGAGTATTGTTTAGTACTGTGGTTCTCAACCTTTTTCGGCCCATGCACCCTTTTTACCATATGTTCAGAATGTCATTTCCCCCCCCCCCCCCCCACACAGAGAGAGAGAGAGAGACAGCCCCTTCCCCCAGATGATAGACATCCCCCTCCCCCAGACGCTCATACATAATTCAAGAAAGGGGGCCGATTATGTTTTGTGTGGTCCTGAAACCAGTTTGATTGCTAATCTGTGCCCCCCCCCCCCCCCCCCCCCCCCCACTGGTTGAGAACCAATGTACAACGTAAAGAATATCATAGATGGACAGAAAATGAATGAGACAGTTCTTCAAGGATAAACTTGACAAATTTTTGACAACTGGCAAAATTAATGGCAAAAGAGCAAAGGAAAGACAATGAGATAATTATCTAGATGGTTTTGTCACGTGGCATAATTGAGACAAGAAGACAAACCTTCAGAAATTCAAAACATTCACCTCCCTTAGTGAATGTTAACACAGAAACCACAAACAATATTTTGCATGATTTATTGCCTGGGTTTTGAAAAATAAAAAACCCAGTTTTTGACAAAGAGAAAAGTTTGTTTTAAATTTGAAATTACCGTTAAGATAACAGTACCTATGACTAACTGTTTTAGTGTCTCAGTTGAACTATTATTCATTTATTCACTTCATATGATATTGCTCTGTAATATGCAACAGAAGATGTGCAATAAATCATCTAGCATATTGTGTGTGGCTTATGTGTTTTAAAACATCGCTGGTCGAAGACTGGTGATTGTGTGAAATAGTGAGCTATGACCGCCCACACTTATTGAAAATGTGGTTATTTAAACATCTGTTCACATTAGTTCTGTTCATACTTTAGAACTCCTAAGATGCTTGCTATCATGTGTATTTTATTGTTTACCTATGACAATTTCAGAAAAAAGCCAAGGATCACTTGGGCATTGAAGGAGATGAGAACTCGACAATGTATGAGGAAAATGTGCAGGCTGGACAGTAAGTTTAATTAAAAGCTCGGTGATTGTCCCATGAAGATTATGGACCTGGAGGAGTCCTGATAGCAGGATTAGAAACCAGATTGATTACATTCTCATTAGCAGAAGATTTAGAAACGCCCTAACAGTAGCAAAAACAGTTCCCAGTGCTGATTGTTATAGTGACCACAGATTACTCACAGGAACATTGAGGATAAAGTTGAAGAAAGTCAAGTATACAACAGGGAACACTAAATATGATTTGTGTACATTGAGTAATGACAAGGAAATACAAAACAAATTCAACATAGAAGTACAGAACAGATTTGAAATATTGTCTGATCTAGAGATCCTATTCCAGGATGTGGATGATCAATGGGAAATGTTAAAGAATTCAATCAATATGGCTGCAGAAACAACTATTCCAAAATTAAAGAAGGTGGGTCGTAAGAAATGGATGACTGAGGAAATTTTACACTTAATGGAAACAAGAAGACTCAACAAAAATAATCCTGCCAAATATGAAGAAATTCACAGACAAGTCAGAATATTATGTAGGAAGGCAAAAGAATCATGGCTTGAGGAAAAGTGCTTAGAAATTGAAAAACAACACAACAGTCAAAATACCAAATTAGTGCACAAAAGGATTCAGGAACTTACTAATAAAAGAACAAGTACATCAACAGGCTGTCTAAGAACTAAAGATGGCAAAATCATAATAGAAAAAGATCAGATTCTACATGTATGGACAGATTATGTGAAAGACCTGTATAATGATAACAGAGAGGAACAGTATGCTATTAGATTTAATAATGAAGGACCAGCAATTTTAAAGATGGAGGTTCAAAATGTTCTTAAGCATATGAAAGCTGGCAAGGCCCCCGGTGCAGATAACATCACAACAGAAATGATTAAAGCTTTAGAAGAATTTGGACTAGAGCAAGTCACTAGACTGCTGAACACATTATATGATACTGGAGATATACCTTCTGAATTATGTAATTCTGTATTTATTGCAATCCCAAAGAAATCAGGAACCTTAGAATGTGATCAACATAGAACAATTAGTATAATGAGTCACATCACAAAGATTTTGTTACGAATTATCATGCAAAGAGTGAGGAAGAAAATACAACCTGAAATAGGGGAAGAACAATGTGGTTTTGTAGAAGGAAAGGGTACAGTAAATGCTGTGTATATGCTGCGAACAGTTATTGAACGTGCTTTAGAAGTAAACAAGGATATACATCTTTGCTTTATTGACTACACAAAGGCTTTTGATAGAGTAAGACATGTCAACATTGTGGATATGCTGGCAGATCTACAAATTGATGGGAAAGACATTAGACTTATGAAAAATATATATTGGAAACAAGCTGCCATAAGAATTGATAATGAAGTAGGACAATACCAACCTATTAAGAGAGGTGTTAGGCAGGGATGTGTAATGTCTCCAGATCTTTTTTCCTTATACAGTGAAAATATTTTCAGAAATGTAGAAGACCTAAATGGAATCAGCATTGGAGGACGAAACATAAATAACATTAGATATGCAGATGATACAGTATTGATTGCAGACAATGCACAGGATCTGCAACAATTAGTAGACGCTGTGGTTGTACACAGTGAGCAGCTGGGGTTGGAATTAAATTGTAGGAAGACACAGGTTATGGTCGTCACTAGGAAGAACGAAGTACCACAATGTAATATACAAGTAAATGGGAATATTCTTCAGCAAGTGAATCGGTTCAATTATCTCGGAACAGTCATAACATCTGATGGCAGATGCCTTGAAGAGATTAGAACAAGAATCGCCATTGCGAAGGTAGCCTTTAGCAAGATGAAAAACATTCTGACCAATAAAATGATGTCAATTGAAACGAGAAAAAGAGTGTTGAGGGGATACATAGAGCCTGTTCTTTTGTATGGATGTGAAACTTGGACAATGTGCAGTCAAGCTGAAAAACATCTGATGGCTGCAGAAATGTGGTTTCTGAGGAAAATGCAAAGAATACCATGGACAGATAGAAAAACCAATGACCAAGTACTACAAGAGACAAATGAAAATCGTAGATTGATTAGAGAAATTAGACGTAGACAGTCAAAATTTTTTGGACATGTTATGAGAAGAAATGGACTGGAGAACTTGGTGACAGCTGGCAAGATCGAGGGGAACAGACCAAGAGGAAGACCGAGAGGAAAATACCTGGATGGCTTGGCCACATGGCATGGACGAGACAGGAACACTGAGCTGATCCACGACTCTGGTGATCGAGTGAAATGGCGAATCATGACCGCCCACGCTTTCCAGCATGGCACATGATTGATTGATTGATTGATTGTCCCATTGTGTGTGCGTGTGCGTGTGTGTGCATGTGTGTGCGTGCATGTGTGCACACACACATGCTTGCATTTGTGTGCGTGTGTGCACGTGTGAATGCATGTACGTGCACACACACACACCATGCATGTGTGTGTGTATTTGTCCATCCTAGATTATTCAGTAGTGAAATACATTTCATGTTTCTCACTGCTACTATTATAAGTTAACTCCTCAGTGTTTCCCACGGCTACCATTATATGTTAACTCTTCAGTGTTTCTCACTACCACATTATATGTTACTCTTCTGTTTCCCAATGCCAACAGTATATGTTAAATCTTGTGTTTTTCAATTGCCACCGCTACATGCTAACTCCTCTCTGTTTCTTAAATCTACCATGAAATGTTAACACTTCTTTGTTTCTCAATGCCACCATTAAATATTAATACTTCTGTGTTTTCTGCGCTTCCATTAAATGTTAACTCCTCTGTTTCCTAGTTCCCCCATTAAATGTAAACTCTCTATTTCCCCAGGGCCACCATCATCCAGCACAGCATGGGCAACATCAAACATCCAAGCTCAGGGAACGTGTCCATGCCAGGCCTGCTCCGTGACGGCTACCAGGGAGAGAACAAGATTTCCGTGGGCTCCCTGCAGGGCCAGGTCTTGTCACAGTCTAATCAAGCACGGAGTGGTTTCTCTGCCCAGCATGTTAGTGGTTTGCTTTTATTTCTAACATACTATTTTGTTTTTTTTTGATTTTACGTCTTGGGTTGCAGTTCTCATTGATTCATTCATTAAAAACAGAAAATGAAGACAAATAAATCCAAGGATGTATAGAACAAAATTGTGAGGATGCTCTCCTCTCATATACTGGGATGTGTATTCTATTACCTGGTAAGGCAAGAGGTTTTTGTATATCTAGTCTGTACACGGTGGCAACTGCCTGGGCAAGCAGCCTTAATCCCTGGTAAATCCTGCCAACAGATATTAGCAATAGTACAAATGCTGTAATGTCAGCTTTTTTCTGCAAATGAAAATGTTGCACTTACCTTGCACTGTCAGAGTGACTAACAACGATGACCTGAAATCTGAAAGCTTTTAACTTTCCCTATTGGTCTAAACTACCTAAGTTTATTTGAAATCATGAGTTGTTTAATCATAGTATACTAGGGATATACAACAATGATTTTTTTCTATGTCTTTGACTTAAGGCTACTAGCCTTGATCTAAACAGACTGATTCTGTGAGGCAGTAGGTAGGATAATCCATCCATCCATCCATCATGTGCCATGCCGGTAGGAGAATAGGGCATTCTTTAACTGTTGAAGGATTTAGCTGTCTGCAGGTTTAAAAAACATTATGAAGATGGAAAACATATAAACATCAGTGAGAGAAAGTGTTCTTACGCTGTATGCCAGTGAGGCCTGAACAAATACAGACTAGCAGAGAAACATCTGGAGGCATCATAGATATGGTTTATATGGATTTACCTGAAGGAGTAATGTTTTCTGTATGTAAGTAGAAATATGAAAATATGTGTGTGGCTTAGATAAATCCTTCGTGATTGGCTTGGCAGATTCCTGAATGACAATCTGCTTCTTATTTTTTACTTTAATTTGTTTATGAGTGGCAGTCTCCCTGATAACATTTTCTTCTCCCTTGTGATAGTGTCTTGTTAATGTGAGTGACAAACTCCCTCCTTCTCTTATAGTTTCATTTGTTTATGATTGGCAATCTCCCTGATCATCATTTCATTTCTCCCTTGTGATAGTGTTTATTAATGTGAGTGATAAACTCCCCCTTCTCTAATAGTTTCATTTGTTTATGATTGGCAATCTCCCTGATCATATTTCATTTCTCCCATGTGATAGTGTTTGTTAATGTGAGTGACAAACTTATAGTCTCTTTTGTTTATGATTGGCAATCCCTGTGATCTTCATTTCATTTCTCCCAAGTAATAATGTCTTGTTAATGTGAATGTGAGTGACAAACTCCCTGTTTCTCTAATAGTGTTATTTATGTCTGAGTGCTAGTCTCCCTGAAGATATTTAATTTCTCTCTTGCGATGGTTTGTTGTTTATATAAGTGATATCCCTTGGGATGAAGTCTGCTGATAATGAAACACCTAAAACCCGTGGAGGAAACGTGAGCAAGCCAGGCCTAATCCAAACCAGTCTGTGCGTGATGTGCTGAATGGTGACCTGGTTACATCCTAATCCAAGCCACTTCACTTCACGTCACTTCACTCTAGTGTTCTGTTTTGATGAATATGCTGAATAATATTTTTATGCAATGATTTGACAGTATCATCTTGTAGTTAATAGTATAATGCCATCATTTAGTTAACAGCATGATGTGTTGTTGAGTTTGATATTAAATTCTGCATTTGATTCTGAAATTAATACTTCAGACATATCAGTAGCATGTACTATGGGTCTTCTGTAGTAGCCAATATATGTTTGTGTTCATTGAATGTTCAACTTTGTCACTTAATTCCATAATAGAATTGAGTAGTCTTTCAATGTTTCACTTACTTCTGTGATAGAATTTGTTATTGTTTCAGTGTTTCAATTAATTTCATGATAGAATTTCCAGTGTTTTACTTAATTCTGTGATATAATTTGTTATTGTTTCAATGTTTCAATTCATTCCATGATAGAATTTCCAGTGTTTCACTTAATTCCATTATATAATTTGTTACTGTTTCAATGTTTCAATTCATCCCATGTTAGAATTTCCATTACTGTTTAAGTTCATTCCTAGATAAAATTTAGTTCCTGTGTTTCACTTATTCCATAATAGATTTCTCAGTACTGTTTAAGTATTTTAGTTCATTCCAGATTAGAATTCAGTGGTGTTTCACTTCATTCCTAAATATAATTCAGTTTCATATGTCTTTCAGTTCATTTCTAGATATAATTCAGCACTAGTTCATTCAATTGATATTTTCCATCTTTTCCATCATAAAGAAAGCTAATAATAATAGTTGACATTTCTTTGTTAGTTTTTGGTTTTAGCCAGTATTTTCACTTCCACACATGGTTTGTTTGTTTCACTTTTTTATAGTCAATGTCAGTATATTCCACTTTCTTCAGCCTGTGACAGTGTTTTCCACTTCCTTCAGCCTGTGACAGTGTTTTCCACTTCCTTCAGCCTGTGACAGTGTTTTCCACTTCCTTCAGCCTGTGTCAGTGTTTTCCACTTTCTTTAGTTAGTGTCAGTGTTTTCAACCTTCTTCCATCAATGTCAGTATATTCCACTTTCTTCAGTCAGTGACAGTGTTTTCCACTTTGAGACCATGTCTATATGTTTGTTTTCACATAGTCCTCATCAAATTACTTTCTCCCACATGTGAACTGATATAAATGCCTGAGATAACTTTTTCTTTATAGTTAAAATTCAAATTGATGCATACTTTCTTATGTGTTATTTAAAAATATCTGTATACATACTTACTGATATGCACACGTGTCTTACTGAGGCCCATAAGGGAAGCAAAGAATAGTGCCACAGTAACTTACCATGCATGGCATAAGAGGTGAATAAGGAGGGTTGACATGAGGCTGGCTACCTCATCACATAGAAAACTTTAGCTGCAGAATCCAACCAGTCATGGACAAGTCTAGAAAGAACTGTATTTTTTGTGGAGGACTTTTGTGTTGGCACTCTGGCGGCGGCATTATGCACAGTGTACCTGTGCGGGCTGTTGGCTTGCTGATACTCCTGTTTATTCCATTGTTCACATAGGGCAGTGAGGAGCATTTTGTGTGATATTGACTGAAGTTGGAACCCCGACTAACTAACTAACTAAATCTAGAAAGGGCTTGGCATGAGTTGGCTTAGAGCCCATGTTCCAGTGGAAGATGAAAGGCACGGGGAGAATGCATACTTGACCTGGAATGTTGCTGTTAAGTTTGGCCTAGTTTAGTTGTTTCCTAACATTGTTTTGTTCAGTGTTTTTTTTGTGTTAATATTGTCTAGAGTCTATCTGTCTGCACCATAAGAATGCATGTTTTACCTCCTAACTCTTTTAGTTCCAAGAAACACATGATGTGTGGTCCCAAGAAACACATGCTGTGTGGCCCCAAGGAACACATGATGTGTGGTCCCAAGAAACACATGATGTATGAAAGCCTCTGCCCTGTGAATCCCAGTCATTGGTTAATGTGTTCTTTACGTTTCACATTTGGTCAGCTTACTAAAGAAATCTGGCATTCCCAGTTGCCACTTCTAATATGTTTAGCATCTTTTAAAATATTGCACTCATGAGGTAGTATAGTGGCTGTTTCCTTCTTTGGGAAAAATATTTTGGGACTAAAGAGTTAAAAAAGCATGCACACATCCTAACTTGATGTTGTATATGTGGACGTGTTGCCTTCACCACAGTTAAGTAATCATGCAAAGTCATACATTCACCTGAACCCAAGTGGTCAATCTCATCTCATCTCATCTCATTTTATTCCTCTTGTACCTTGCTGTGTCATGGTAGTCATTACATATTGCAACTGACTGCAGTTTAGTTGTTTTGAAAGTAACTCTTAATCAAAATACTGTGGAATATGAGTGGTCTCAGAAGGTCTGTGCTTTCATAAGGACAGCTTGCTTTCTGAGCTCTTTGCTGTTAGAGAGGATGCTGTTTTCTCAAGAACAAAGTTGTGGTTTCTGCATTAGTTCATCATCATCATCATCATCATCATCATCATCATCATCATCATCATCATCACCATCATCATTCAGTGGCTTATTCTATAAGTCTTTTGAAATTGTTCTTTATGGCAAGCCAGATGTCCCATCTCAATTGCAGTCATGTGCAAACTATCTCTCGCATTTTAAATTTATCTGTGTTGTGGTCTTCAACTTTCCCACTTTTTTGATACACCTCCCTCCATAGTTGTATTTTCCAGACATTCATGTTGTTTTATATGTCAAAAACATATTCTCCTCAGTTTCATTTGTGTTAATAACCAGACTTTTCAGTATTGAGTTCTTGTTGGATGCATCTGTTCTCTTTTTCATCCACTGAACATTTAGTTCTCTTCTGCAAAGGTAATATTCAAAGGCACACATGTGCTTTTCAGCTGATTGGTTAAATCTTGTTTCACGCCGGCTTTGTAGCGAAGGGTTATGAATGCAATTTGTAATCCCGCATACCATGTTTGAAACACAGCTGTTGGCAGTTTTGAAGCTGACCGCCTTGTATCGATTTCCATACAATGGTATGAGTACCAGGCATTCAGAAAGCAAGGGCAAACTACTGAACATAAACTTACCCAGGAATCACAAACAGCCAAAAAATACTAGTCGCAATGTAATAAAATAATGTTACTACGCAATGTAAAGGATATGCAACTATCACTCCCATATGTTGCCAAAGGAAATATACCTACTCTCACTACTCTGACGTTTGTTCTTCTATCTGTTCCAGGCCGCTTTAGTTATTCTGCATTAGTTACACATCACATTTTGCTGTAATGATAGGTTAGCATGTTAAATGTCTGGCATGCTGTGTATTTGTATTAGATGTTCATCTAACATTCCCCAAACATCTATTACCATAACATCACAGAGCGGCTCAAGTGATCTAGGTGAGGTCAGTGGTTCCCTTCACAGCTCTTCAACTTTTGATCTGCTAGACACAACTCAATCTAGTGGAATGCTGTCTGGATCAAATGTATGTGTGTAACCCATAATGGAAAGGATTTGTAGCCTCTAATTTTATTATACTGAGCACCTTATAATTTTAACTACTTGTGTATGCAGCTTCTTTCTTTCTGTCACCATTTTAACTTCATTCATTTGCTTGTTGAGAATGCGTGCAGTAGTTCAACTCAGTTTGTACGCCTGGGTTAGCCATAATAACAGGGTGTGGAATTTGTATGGTTGATATGCATCATATAACATATATGTACCCACGTAATGTAATTTTCAGTATTCACTTATTCATAAGTTACACTACATACATTGTTTTCACAGTAGAGTGCCGACATCAGCTAGTTACAGACAGACAGTCGGGATAAATGCACAAAACATGACTGATAAGCTTGACAGATGGAAAAATACATATACAAGCGAACATTTCGATCAAAGTCTGTATCAGCGATTCAACAAAAACAAATCAATAAAATTATATAAAAAAACGAATAACACAAATTAGTACTTCCCTGAATGGTGTCCAGTACAGGAGACAACAAACTGGCCTTCTCAGTCAGTCTTCTGGATTGGACACTATTCAGGGAAGTCCTAATTTGTGTTATTCATTTTTATTTTTTTTTATTTTTAATTTTTTCATTTTTGTTGGTCTGTTGATGAAGACTTTGATCAAAACATTCACCTGTATTTATATATGTTTTTCATCCACTGAGCTCAGTCGTATTTTGGGATTTTTATTTGGACTCTGTCCATACTCTACAGCAGCAAACCCCAAGCTACAGACAGTTGGAATATATACATTAGTTGGACTGCTGGCTACAGACAGTTGGAATATATACATTAGTTGGACTACTGGCTACAGACAGTTGGAATATATACATTAGTTGGACTGCTGGCTACAGACGGTTGGAATATATACATTAGTTGGACTGCTGGCTACAGACGGTTGGAATATATACATTAGTTGGACTGCTGGCTACAGACGGTTTCAATATATACATTAGTTGGACTGCTGGCTACAGACAGTTGGAATATATACATTAGTTGGACTGCTGGCTACAGACGGTTGGAATATATACATTAGTTGGACTGCTGGCTACAGACGGTTGGAATATATACATTAGTTGGACTGCTGGCTACAGACGGTTGGAATATATACATTAGTTGGAATACTGGCTACAGACGGTTGGAATATATACATTAGTTGGACTGCTGGCTACAGACAGTTGGAATATATACATTAGTTGGACTACTGGCTACAGACAGTTGAACTATATACATTACTTGGACTGCTGGCTACAGACAGTTGGAATATATACATTAGTTGGACTGCTGGCTTCAGACAGTTGGAATATATACATTAGTTGGACTGCTGGCTAAAGACAGTTGGAATATATACATTAGTTGGACTACTGGCTACAGACAATTGGAATATATACATTAGTTGGACTACTGGCTACAGACAGTTGGAATATATACATTAGTTGGACTACTGGCTACAGACAGTTGGAATATATACATTAGTTGGACTACTGGCTACAGACAGTTGGAATATATACATTAGTTGGACTACTGGCTACAGACAATTGGAATATATACATTAGTTGGACTACTGGCTACAGACAGTTGGAATATATACATTAGTTGGACTACTGGCTACAGACAGTTGGAATATATACATTAGTTGGACTACTGGCTACAGACAGTTGGAATATATACATTAGTTGGACTACTGGCTACAGACAATTGGAATATATACATTAGTTGGACTACTGGCTACAGACAGTTGGAATATATACATTAGTTGGACTACTGGCTACAGACAATTGGAATATATACATTAGTTGGACTACTGGCTACAGACAGTTGGAATATATACATTAGTTGGACTACTGGCTACAGACAGTTGGAATATATACATTAGTTGGACTACTGGCTACAGACAGTTGGAATATATACATTAGTTGGACTACTGGCTACAGACAGTTGGAATATATACATTAGTTGGACTACTGGCTACAGACAGTTGGAATATATACATTACTTGGACTACTGGCTACAGACAGTTGGAATATATACATTAGTTGGACTACTGGCTACAGACAATTGGAATATATACATTAGTTGGACTACTGGCTACAGACAATTGGAATATATACATTAGTTGGACTACTGGCTACAGACAGTTGGAATATATACATTACTTGGACTACTGGCTACAGACAGTTGAACTATATACATTACTTGGACTACTGGCTACAGACAGTTGGAATATATACATTAGTTGGACTACTGGCTACAGACAGTTGGAATATATACATTAGTTGGACTACTGGCTACAGACATTTGGAATATATACATTAGTTGGACTACTGGCTACAGACAGTTGGAATATATACATTAGTTGGACTACTGGCTACAGACAGTTGGAATATATACATTAGTTGGACTACTAGCTACAGACAGTTGGAATATATACATTAGTTGGAATACTAGCTACAGACAGTTGGAATATATACATTAGTTGGAATACTAGCTACAGACAGTTGGAATATATACATTAGTTGGACTGCTGACTATAGACAGTTGGAATATATACATTAATTGGACTACTGGCATTGATAGTCTACAAATCTTAGTGATTATTATTACTTCTGCTCCTGTTTTTAGCCATATGTAGACAAATGTGTATTGTTTGCCACATTGCTTTATATTAATTCCCTCTTTTTATAATTTCATTCTCTAATTATGATTTCATGAATTTGGTTAGAATGAGAAAACATGCTGGCTGCTGCTTATGCTTTTCTAAAACATATCTTGCAGTTAATTTCTGTTGAAGTTTGATATTTCACTTGTTGCATACCTTGTACTCTGAATTATCTTGTGCTTGAGTTCTAACTTACAGTAGCTGAGGCCTACATTTATATTTTCAATCTTTCTTTAATCTTCTATTTATATGAAACAGATCTTTTGTTCTGATTTGTGGATTTTCTATAGCAGTTTTGTATACTCTTTTTTTCTCCATTAATGTATATTTCGAGTATCTTTTTTAAAATAGTTCTTAATTTTTATTTTAAAGCTTTTCTTCCCCTTTTATCCTTGTTGAGCCATGTGACACAGTGGTTTGTATGGGAGTCTCTGTGGCGAAGTGGTCAAGCCGTTTGACTTGTGATCCGAAGGTTGTGGGTTCGATTCCGGGCCGCACCCTTAGGTTTACGAATTAAATGTTTCGGAGACTCCTGTGGGTCGTCGCTAAAAGCTACGGAGTTCGTGCTTTGTGCGACGCTTTCCGCGCTGCAGAAAGAGACCGAGCCATATGGGATAAAACCCGGTGCGATGAAGTCGACCCTGTCGACTTTTAAGCGACCTTTTAAGTGGTTTGTATGCTTGCCTGCCATAACAGTGGTCCAGGTTCAAAACTCAGCAAAGGGCAGGATTGATTTTTCTAGTCAGTACGGTTCAGGTGTCTATCAAGCCTCACAACAATGGCACCAGACATTTTTTTCAGAATTTTCTGAGAAGGAAAGGTGACGAGAGAAAGAGAAGTAGTCACCCCATCTCAGAATTCAAGGCTTAGAATATGCCAAGATCTAAAACTTCATAATTCAAAGCAGCATATGCTTTGGGACTTCTTTAACTATGACTTTTAACCTGGATAGTGGATGGGATGCCTGGTCTTTCTGGATGGGAACTTTTAACCTGGATAGTGGATCGGATGCCTGGCCTTTCTGGATGGGAACAAACAAAATGGCGATGGAATCGGGAATCCTTCTTGGTGCTGGCAGGAAGGAACGCTTTCCGCGCTGCAGAAAGAGACAGAGCCATATGGGATAAAACCCGGTGCGATGAAGTCGACCCTGTCGACTTTTAAGCGACCTTTTAAGTGGTTTGTATGCTTGCCTGCCATAACAGTGGTCCAGGTTCAAAACTCAGCAAAGGGCAGGATTGATTTTTCTAGTCAGTACGGTTCAGGTGTCTATCAAGCCTCACAACAATGGCACCAGACATTTTTTTCAGAATTTTCTGAGAAGGAAAGGTGACGAGAGAAAGAGAAGTAGTCACCCCATCTCAGAATTCAAGGCTTAGAATATGCCAAGATCTAAAACTTCATAATTCAAAGCAG
This sequence comes from Cepaea hortensis, assembly GCA_963921405.1. Lineage (NCBI taxonomy): Eukaryota > Metazoa > Mollusca > Gastropoda > Stylommatophora > Helicidae > Cepaea > Cepaea hortensis. The sequence continues at coordinate 38,985,598 of OY992891.1, read as the reverse complement.
CATATGCTTTGGGACTTCTTTAACTATGACTTTTAACCTGGATAGTGGATGGGATGCCTGGTCTTTCTGGATGGGAACTTTTAACCTGGATAGTGGATCGGATGCCTGGCCTTTCTGGATGGGAACAAACAAAATGGCGATGGAATCGGGAATCCTTCTTGGTGCTGGCAGGAAGGAACGTGGTAGAGGACGGAGTAGATGCCAGCATGACCAACAGGCCACTGGAACTACAGGCATCCAGAATTACCTGAGGGAGACAGAGCATGCATGGGCATGTCCAGAGGGCTGTGATATCAGTGTTGGATCAGACATTCTGATTACGATAAATAGGCCACTTGAGTGTTTTGTGTTTAGAGCCTGGTTTAAAATTGATTTTTGTTCACAAATTCTAGTCTCATGGTAGACACACCAAGAATTGATGTATACCATGTGGAAGGGAACTGGTCATTCAGTTTCTTCTTCTCCTCCACCTCTTCTTCTTAGTGTTCCTCCTACAACTCTACTTGATGCTGTAATCTAGAACATATGAAGTCATATAACCTCACACCCTCACTGCATTATCAACCATGGTTTTAGCTTTTTCTTAAAAATTCGCTTTACATTAATATCAATGTCTCCTAATTTATTCTGCCATCGTCATCATCATGAAAAGAGACGAAGCCTTATTAAAAATCTTTGAGAAAAAAGTTTTAAGATGCATCTTTGGACCCATTAGGGATACACAAAGTGGAGAGTGGAAAAGAAGAAGTAACAAAGACATTTATGATATGTTTAAGTCCCCGCTAATCACTGGTATCATGAAGGCTAATAGACTACAATGGCTGGGGCATATAGAAAGAATGGAAGATAATAGGGAAACAAAACTCGCTTACACTCAGGAAATAAATGACCGCAGACCCCGAGGTAGACCAAGAAGGCGGTGGAGAGATAATATATATACAGACCTACAAGCACTTGGAATCAACGACTGGCAAGAGAAGGTCAACCAGAGAGACGAATGGAGACGGATTGTATCTGCAGCAAAGAACCTCAATGGCTCGGAATGCTGAAGAAGAAGAAGAAGATCATCATCATCACCACCACTGCCATCATCATTATCATCATTATCACCTTCATCATCATCATTATCACCTTCACCATCATCATTATTATATTATACAGATTATTATCACATTATATTCTATCAGATCCTTATGTTTTACTATTTATTCTGTGTATCTTATACTACATTACTTTGTATTTAAGCTTATATATAACAACTGCATATTTTGCATGTTTCATTATTCTTTTCATAACAGTTTTCAAAAAAATGCATATAGTTTATAATTTTCTTCACCTTGCAAGTATTTATAATATTTGCATTGTTTTTGAATTATTGTTTGTTTTTTGCCCTTTCAGTTTGAAATAAGTAACCAATAATGTTTTGAATCTTCGTTTGTATATAATTTTACAAATTGATTTTATGACTTGTTTGTGAGTGCAGTCATATGTGTGAATATGTTAGCCACAGAGAGAGAGCTTGGAAAAACAATTATATGTACATATACTCAAGTAAAACCCTGAGTTGTGTATGAGACACGCTACATTCACACATATATGTTGATCCCTCTAGTGCTGTAAAATTTGTGCATTGTTCTGAGGTTCTCTCAAAGGCATATGATTGGAGCATTTATTTATTATGTGTCTACAGTAGTTGAAAACCAGACCAGTCAACTATGACTTACATGTGTTATTTGTATATGTGTGAAAGTAACTATTGACCATTCAATATAATTACTGATCATTGAATTCAACTATTGATCGTAAAGTAACTACTGGCCATAAATATATGACCATTGAGCATATCTTCTGTGGACCATTATACATTAATACTGACCATAGAGTTTTACTTGTACTACTGACCATTAAATGTGATTACTGACCATTGATCTCCACTACTGATCATGGAGTCTAACAACTGACCATAACTGTGATCATTGAGCATATTGTCTATAGGTCATTATATATTACATAATTATTGGCCATTGTTCGTAACTACTGACCACAATTACTGAGCATTAAATATATAATATTTCAGCATTGGGCATAACTATTGATCACAACGGCTGACCATTAAATCTAATTGGTGACCATTGAGCATAACTACTGACTATAACTATTGACCGTTTGGCATAATTGTTTAATTATGAACCATTGAGTGAGCATAATTACTTACCTTTGTGCATAACTACTGACTATTGAGCATAATTGTTGACCATTAAGCATAACTACTGACCACTGAGCACATTTACAGACCATATTTACTAACCAATGATAATTCCTGAACTACTTACTGATCATAATGCCTGTCCATAACTTTTGAACATAATTTGTTAACATAACACCATGACATAATACTGTCAATTGAGTATGATCACATATGATTGAATAACTATTGGCCATTGAGCATGAATACTGAATTTTGAATATAATTGTTGAGTACTGGACATAACTACTGACCATTGGACATAACTACTGACCACTGAACAAAAGACAGTTCAGGTGCTAGAGAGTAATACAGGTGGTCTTTTAACTCCCAACCTTCAGCGTAATACCACCAGCAGTGGTACAAACTGTCGTGATGGTTGTTGTAAAATTGTAACTTGCATATTCTGTGCTTCAGGGTAAGACCATCCAGACGCAGGAGTTGACCCAGGCCCAGAGAGCGTTCATCGTGACCATCACTGAAGGGTTGGATGCCATCGATGCAGCTCAAGATAACCTGAACAGGAAGTCAGACTTCCCAAGTCTGGGTGAAGATCCGGTATGTCTTCAGGGGAAGTTTGGTTTGTCATGTCCAAAGTCACATTTTACATGCTCCTCTGATGTGCCTCCATCTTGGAGAGGTAGAGGGGTGTGCATGTTCCTGTGACCCCAAGAGCAATGCCAACATTAGCTCTGCTACTGTAGGGTCTCCCATGTTGGAATGGTCAAGGGATAGGAGCCAGATGAAGAGAGAGACAAACCTTCTGCTGCCTTGTGGGTAGACTGGACAGTCAATGGCTGGGAAAAGCAAACCTGAAAAAAAAATGCTTCTTAGGTTGGATGTACTGAGCCAGTTTTGACAAAAACATTGCACCACAGTTTACATAATGAATAATGTCACATTTTACATGTACTTGTGAAAAAAGAAGCCTAAATTTGCTAGAACTGTTAAGAGAAACAATTTGAATAGCTGAACTTCCTGTTTGTCTGTTATTGTTGTGTGTGCAGTTTGTTACTTTAAGTGTGCACATATTTATACTTTACTGTACTACCAAATTTTATTGATAATAGAACAGCACAAAATTCACTTAAAAATGAGTTGGCAGAAACAAACAGCATAGTGCAAGCGTTGCTTCTCTTGCCTCAGTTTTTGAAAATAAAATATTGAAAAATACATGTATAGACTAGCAGAAAGAAGTTTATATCTGTATTTGATGGACTATAAACAGGCATTCAGTAGAGTCATCCATGGCAAATTTATTAAATTTCTGGATGAAATAGATATTGATGGCAAGGACAGAAGATGGATAAAAAAAACTTATAATGGGAACAGAAAGCATCAGTAAAGTCAAGAAAATGTATATCACCTCTTGTAGCTATAAAGGGTGTGCTTTTCCCCCATACTTGTATAATATTTATACAGAGAAAATTTTCAGACACATAGAAGACATTGTAGGAAAATCAAAACATAACATAAGATATGTTATAATTGTTCCCAATTTATTGACTTAGAAGCAGATCGCCTTGCCTTGGTTTCCATACAATGGCAAACTACTGCACGTAAACATTCCTAGGAATCATGAAGGCCAAAAAAAGCTGGACTAGACTGCTACGTCCTGTAAAGGTTATGAAAATAACTTTTAAAAATATGTTAAATGTTGTCTGACTCAGGACAGTTGACTTAGTTTTTAAATATGTTAATATGTTAAATATTATCTGACATGGGACAGTTGACTTAGTAGATGTTTGCATGCGACTGCTTCTTTGTTATTGAACAATTAACGTCTGTAGGTATTTGTTTACACCTGCTTCTGTTTTATATTTCAAGGCTTCCAAGAAATGGAGGGACAATCAGCTGGACCTTTCCCGACAGAAGGTGGGCTCCCAGTTGTCGGCCATGAACGCAGCCACTGCCCAGCTGGTGACACTCACGTCCGGCGACCAGGAGGAAGTAGATTACACAGCTGTGGGTGCTGCCGTCAGTCAGATGTAAGTTGACCCGTTGCACATTCATTCACTTGCACTGTTTCATTTCATAGATGACCACCATGGTGAAGTGGTAAGGTCACCTGCATTGTGCTCTGAAGGTCATGTGTTGGACTGCATCATTCAGACCAAGAGTGCAGTTTCCGGTGACCCTAGGGGTCATGGCTGGAGCAACAGATTTGTCCTTTGTTTGATTCCCTCCTCAGGCAGTGTGACGTTTTGCAGGGAGAGATTGAGCTAGATGGGGTCACACCTGGTGCAGTGAAATTGATCTTCTTGTCTTACACCTGTTTTTGGTAGGTCAGCATGGCTGAATGGATATGAACGTGTGTTCTTAAACATCCGGTGTGCTGATGCCGAGGTAAGGGGATCAACCCTAACACCGGACAGTTGGACTAAAATGTTGACCTGTCGTTCTTCACTCGGAGACGTAAATTTAAAGTACCTCTGAAGTTGGAGTGGGTTTACCTGATGGTGAGGAGCACTGTTAATAGGGAAAGCTAATTCACATGCAAAATTCAGCCCAGCACTACTAGAAGTAGTGTGTATTAATTTCGCTTGAGCTAAAAGCGAGCAAGCGCCCAAAAATAAAAATTTGTTTTGAAAAGATGATTAGCAACAGCCAGTGCATAAAAAGATGTCTTCATTTAAGATTCTAATGGTATCAATTCAGACATATCTGTTGTCACCTTCACAGCTTCGGTGATCTCCAGAACTCACAATCTCACAGAAAGATGATGCAGTCTAGTGTCTTCTTTCAGTCATGTGTTTTGTTATCGTACTACTTCTCTGTCTTCCCCTTGTTCTCTTCCCCTCGATCTTGCCAGTTGTCACCAAGTTCTCTAATTTATTTGTTCTCATAACATGTCCAAACATTTTGACTGTCTATGTCTTATTTCTCTAATCAGTTTACAATTTTCATTTGTTTCTTGTAGGACTTGGTCATTGGTTTTTCTGCCTGTCCATGGTATTCTTTGTATTCTCCTCAGAAACCACATTTTCACAGCCATCAGATGTTTTTCAGCTTGACTTTTCATTATCCATGCTTTCACATCCATACAAAAGCACAGGCTCTATGTAGCACCTCAAAACTCTTTTTCTCGTAGCAGTTAATATCTTTTTATTGGTCAGTATGTTTTTCATCTTGCAAAAGGCTACTAAATCAAGCTCATACCAAAGACAAATGAATGTAAAATGTGACAGGTAAACTCAAGCCTTAAATGGGTACCAGGAAATGTATCGGGAAGAAAAGGCAGAAGACTTAACTGATTAATTGCCATGGGATGATTTATCGTGTCAAGTGACTTCCCATATCTGCCATGGGTTTACATACAGTAGTTTTCCCTATGCAACCCCCTTTAATTTTATATATAATACAACATGTCTGCGGCCATATTAACAACTTTTAAGTCATAACTGTGGCACACCCAAACTTCCCATTTTTCCACCATCCATCTCTGTTTGATCCAAACCGACTTTTTGTGTGGTACCGAATCTGTTAATATTGTTGACCACATGACTCCTCAAGTGCCAGACGATCTATACAATGATGGCGCTAGCATCATATGCCCAACATGACTCAAGGCGTGTTATGGAGCCCTATACTTTTACATGTTGACTTTCCTCACATTTAAGGGACATTATCGGTTACGTGTGAATATTCTGCAGATCATCAAATGTGGGAGACTTTAGCAGGGATGTGAAGATGCTGGCCACCCTACACGAGGATGACCACTCAGGCCGGAGACTTCTTGATGCTGCCCGTGGACTCATTGGGGCTTTCTCCGACCTGCTGCGTATAGCTGAACCTGGCACAGCTGAGGTCAGTAATACATGCACCAATACTTTCTCCTTGACTTCTGTTCTTTGTTATCTGAGGTCAGTAATACATGCACAAATACTTTCTCCTTGATGTCCGTTATTTGTTATCTGAGGTCAGAGGTCAGTAATACATGCACAAATACTTTCTCCTTGATGTCTGTTATTTGTTATCTGAGGTCAGTAATACATGCACAAATACTTTCTCCTTGATGTCTGTTATTTGTTATCTGAGGTCAGAGGTCAGTAATACATGCACAAATACTTTCTCCTTGATGTCTGTTATTTGTTATCTGAGGTCAGTAATACATGCACAAATACTTTCTCCTTGATGTCCGTTATTTGTTATCTGAGGTCAGAGGTCAGTAATACATGCACAAATACTTTCTCCTTGATGTCTGTTATTTGTTATCTGAGGTCAGTAATACATGCACAAATACTTTCTCCTTGATGTCTGTTATTTGTTATCTGAGGTCAGTAATACATGCACAAATACTTTCTCCTTGATGTCTGTTATTTGTTATCTGAGGTCAGTAATACATGCACAAATACTTTCTCCTTGATGTCTGTTATTTGTTATCTGAGGTCAGTAATACACGCAACAATACTTTTTTGGCTGTTTGTGATTTCTGGGTGAGTTTATGTTCAATAGCTTGCCATTGTTTTCAGAACAGCTGGCATTCATACCATTGTATGAAACCCAATGCAAGGCGGACTGCTGCCAAATCGCCAACAGCTGTGTTTTGAACATGGCATAAATTGTGGAGGGAGACAGATGGAACTAAAAAAAAATTAGATTTTTAAGAGCATGCATCTTTCCCTTTGCAACATACACTTATGAGACCTGAACACTTACTAAATAAGCTGAACAGTGCATAAATGCCTTTCAATATAAATGTTATAGACGTGTTCTAAGAATATCTTGGACACAGAAAAGAATAAATGAATCCATACGACAAGAGTTGAATATTGAAGAAGGTTGGCTACTAAAGACGATAAAACAAAGAAAATTGAAATATGTTGGTCACTTGAAACGTTATGAAAGTTTGGATAGAACAATCATGGAGGGACATTTATCCAGGAAGAGAAAGGCCAAAAAGAAGATGGGTGCAGGATGTGGTGAACAATCTCCAGACGGGTGTATCGGATGCGGGACATCTTGCTTACGACCGAGAAGTTTGCTGGATCGTTGTTTTGGGAGCGAGGTTTTGCAAGGGACATGCTACTGAATGATTGAATGAATGAATGCAGGATTACAAATTGCATCCGTAACGCCTTCTCCACATAGCCGACTTCATACTCAATACATAGAGGAAAAAGCATTTGGGCTTTTAATCAGACAGCCACTGGTTCTGTCAGCATGGGAGCTCTTTGTTGACTACTAAAGAATGGGATAGAGCACAGGAATGTTCAGTCCATTTATGTTGATTCTCGATTTCATATTTCTTTGTTTCAACCAGAAGTTTGTTGTTTCAAGTCAGTACATTTAATTGAAATGGAACATTATATACACCAATAACAAAGAGGCAAACAGTGTTCTTAGGTCATGTGATGAGAAGAGAGGTGTCTGAAAAAATTGTGACTGCTGGAAGGATCAGCTGTAGCAGAGGTAGGGGCATGTCGAGAGAAATGATGCCGAGTGGCATAAGATGGTGGCGTGGAGGAATATCATCAATAGAATTCATCCAGAACATCAAGAATCTATGGAGATGTAGTATGGACGCCTATGTTAGGCGGCATGTCACATGAATATGATGATGACATTGAATCAAATGTTCTTTTCTTTACGTAGCAGTTTGGTATGTTATCAGTCTGTGCATTTAGAAAATTGTTACATCGCAGCTTGTTATATTTTCAACCAGATTTTAATTATCAGCGAGTTGTTTGTTTTTTGTTTTTTTTTGCATATCCTTTACAGGACATCGCTGTCAACACCAGCATCTTTCAGCTGTATGTTGATTTCTTGGCAAGATTATGCTCAGTAGTTTGCCATTGCTTTCTGAGCGGCCAGCTCACATAGCCCGTAAGTTACCGATGCGATTCGAACCACTGCTGATTCTCACCGTCATCACATCACCGACGAGAATATTCGAGATTACGGAGAAAAGTCATAACCTCTAAGCCACAAAGCCGACATCAGCGAGTTAGCTTAGCAAATTATTTTATGTCCAGCAAATATATTTAGCAGTATGTATTTTTAGCTAGTTTGTTTACAAACGTTTTGTTTTCAGCCAAACTTCCTATTCTAGTATTTTAAAGCTACTTTACTTAATAGTTTCTTCTATTTTCCATCCAAAATTCCAAGTAATTTCTTGTATTTCCAAACCAGTTTACTCAACAGTCTGTCCTATTTTTCAGCCCAGACAGAATCTTCTGACAGCTGTAGGCAGGATTGGTGAAGCATCACAGGAAGTAATAACAGAGATCGGAGAAACAGTGGATGATCTGGACAGGATATACCAGGTTTGTTTATCAGTGAATTTTTCAGGCGTCACGTTTTTACTGCTAGGATCTGCCCACCGCTTGAACTGCTGCAGCCTGATCTTGGTAAATAGTATAGTAGAGGAAAAAAAAGTATAGTGGAAAAAAATGTTAACAGGCACTTTAGCATGCTTTGAGGTGCTTTGGGCATATGATGCTTCCCATAATTGCATTTGGCGGGTGATGTGTTCAGTATCAATAAGGCTGCCTTTACTTCCCAGAACATTTCCTATTATCCATTTTAGACTGGATGGTATCCTAGAAACCCCAGTTTCTTTTAATAATCCATCTTAATGTGAATGTGTACACACACCAGTGGTAATTAATATAATGTTTAGATATTTGAAATCAAACAATAACATGCTTAGTGTTATGGTTTGGTCACTACACTTTCTCTGCAACTGATTGGTTTATTTTTTAAAAGGACTGTTTTCATTGGTTGCAAAACTAGCTATTGATCTCTGCCTTTTAAAATCATATAAGGAGAATCTCAGCTCATTGCACATATTCCGTAGCAATGGCAAGGATCACAGCATTCTATACCAAAATTCCCTCACACACTAAGTATTCTATTGTGCTAAGGTTTTCAAATTATACCAGGGTGGTCTGTTATTGCTGAATAAGGTTTGTCTCAGCTCTTCCTCTGATATTTACGATTGTGTTCTTATAAAGTTTTTTTTTATTTGGCGCTCGCTCACTTTAAACTCAAGCGTAGTCCATGCAAACTATTTCTACTAGTGCTGGACTGAATTTTGCGTGTGGAATAGCTTTCCCTATTACAAGTTTCCCTCACCATCAGGTGAACCCACTCCAACTTCAGAGGTACTCGTAATTAATGTCCCCAAGTCAAGGAGGATAGGTCAACATTTTAGTCCACCTGCCCAGTGTAGGGGTTAAATCCCTTACCTCGGCATCAGCACACCGGATGTTTAAGATCACGAGTTCTTATCCATTCGGCCATGCTGACCTTCTTGTAAAGTTAACCTTTAGTATTTTGTGTTTTTCCTGCTATTCATTGCATTCTCACAGATTTACTGCAGTATCTGCATTTCATTTGTGTAGAAGACATCATTGCCCATGTGTTACTGGGAGCCCTAATGGGAAGCATAGAATAGTCACACCTGTAACCTGCTGTGCATGTCCTAAGAGACATCTAAGGAGGGTTGGCATGGATTGGCTACCATATCCCTTAGAAAAGTTCATCTCCAAAATCTAACGATGAACAAGTCTAATGATAAGAACGAGGAGGCTTCAAATGAAAATGTTATTTTTTTTTTTTGGGTGAATATATTCTAAAAAAGTAAAGAAGAAATGTATCATTTTTCAATTTAGTTCTCCAGCGCTGATAAAGTGCTTGGATTCCCGTCGAAAAAAATTATCTTGGTTGCGCGTGTAATCACGCTAAGCTCACTACTCGGTGGGCTCGACCAGGTCATGAACAGTCTGTCACAGAAGTCACACCGTTTTGAAACTTCCTACTCCACTTATACACTTGCTGGACTGACGGGCAAGCATTACCATACTGGACCTTCATTTGCTGATGAATTTCAATAGGTTTCACCCCATCACTGATTTTAAAAAAATATAACAGAACGTTGCTCCTCTTTGATGCATGTTAAAAGTGGGGCAGCCATCTTTAAACTGTCCTTATGACGTCACGGGGGGAGGGGGGGATGACAAGAACGAAGAAACTTTATTTTCAAAAGGTTGCTAATTGGGCAGACGTACTAAGAGCTAAATATCTCAGTTTATGTTGAGTCACCATGGTTGTGTGATGCATTAAACATGTATTTTTATTTGCTAGATTTGTCTCCATGAAATTCCGAGATGTTAACAATACCAGGTGTATTGTTACTATTATTTATACCATGTTGTTAAGTGCACTGCATTGTTTTATTAATTGCAATTTATTTTATTTCATTCATTAAACGATTGACTCCCTATGTAATTGCTCCTCAGTGCATTTAACATTTTAAAATGATAATCAATTATTTTTAATATCTGGAAAATTCTCTATTTAATTCATTTTTATTTTGGATCATATATATATATATATATATATATCAGAAAATAGACAGTCATTATTTTTTGGCCACATAAAGAGAAGACAAAAACTTGAACATCTTGTGACAACTTGGAATATTTGTGGAAAAAGAGACAGAGGACGTCAGCAAGAGAAAATTTATGGCAGTCTTGTATCATGGCACGGAAGGGTGTCAGCACATGAATTGATGCATGCCGTTAGATATCACATAATATGGAGAAACATAATAGATCACACTAGTTGGAAGGCACTTGATGATGATGAATTTATTTTTAACCTTAGATGACTTGTCACATTATTTAGCTTATGGTCAGTAAAAATTTAAACCTCTTTTTGTTGTTGTTGACAGGAAACACTTCTAGCCCTGGCCAAAGCTGTTGCTAATGCTACAGCTTCGCTGGTTCTCAAGGCCAAGTCTGTGGCCAGTACAACAGAAGAACCCATACACCAGGACCGGGTTATTTCCTCAGCCACCCAGTGCGCCCTGGCAACTTCTCAACTGGTTGCCTGCACAAAGGTGAGCATTCTTACTCCATTAATGACCCCGGGAAAGTTAACTCGGTCAATAAATGCCTGAAGAAGTCAGATGTGTCAGCTGGAAGGTGCCAGTATCACAGCTCTGTTGTAAATAGATTCAACGCAGTTACACCCAAAACAAACATTTTGGATGAACTAAGAAGAAGAAGATTCTGGGAAATGACAAGTTTGGAGTGTCTATTCCTCTTCTGCCGTTGATCCCCAAGTGGAGTAAGTAAATTCAGGGACCCTTTCACATCTTAGAGGCACATTGGGCATAAGATATTAGACCCATATTTGTATACACCAATCAACACCCAGTGGGTCATGTGGTCGGTATCACATTCGGTTGCCTTTACTTCCCAAGACATTTCCTGGATCACCTTTTAGGCTGTGAAACCTGGGAGGTCAAGTCAGTTTAAAAAATGCAATTCAGATCAAACTCATGACCATTGGGCCAGCAGGTGAGCGTCTAGCCACTTTACTACTGTGGCTCCGTCAGTGGAATATAGGACCTCAACCAACTCACTCCAAACTGCCGTATCTCTTGCTATCTCCTGCGGCTTCGTCAGTGTCATCCCCAGCAATTCATGCATGGGGACAAATGTCAAGGACCCTTTCCATGCCATGAAGTATATTGGGTTTATGGTGCTGACCCAATAATTCTATAGACCAGCCAACGCTCGATGGGGGATATGGTCTGTATGTTGGCTGCCTTTACTTTCCAGAACATGTCCTGGTGTCCTTTATAAGCCGGATTGACCTGGAAGCCCTGTCGGATTTTTATTTTTTAAATCCCTGTCTTCTTGGATATTTAAACATGACTACAGAGCTGGCTGGCAAGTGTGCTAGCTTCTGCACAACTGCAGCTTCTTGAGATAGATATACAGTATTCACAGGTAAATGACCATGAACAGTTCATAGGTCTTTCTTTTGTTTATATGTCTTTCTTGTGTTCATATATCCTCCTTGTTGTTTCTATGTCATTCTTTTGTTCATATATTCCTTTTGTTCATATGTCTTCCGTTTCTTCATAATGTATTTATTTTATTCATGTCTTACCTTTGTTCATATTTCCTCCTTTTTTCATATATCCTCCATTTGTTCATATTTTTGTCTTTTTTCATGTGTTTCCTTTGTTCATATATCTGTTTTTGTTCATATGTCTTTCTCTTGTTAATATATCTTTCTTTTGGTCATATGTCCTCATTTTGTTAATATATCTTTCATTTATTCATATCTCCTCAATTTGTTCATATGTCTTTCCTTTGTTCATATGTTTCTTTTGTTCATATGTCCTCCTTTCGTTCATATGCCTTTATGTTGTTCATATGTTTCATATCTTTCTTTTATTCATATGTCTTTCTTTTGGTCATATGTCCTCATTTTGTTAATATGTCCTCATTTTGTTCATATCCCCTCCTTTGTTCACATATCTTTTCTTTCTTGATATATGTTTCAATTGTTATAGGTGGTGGCTCCTACAATCGGCCACCCAGCTTGCCAGGAGCAGTTGATTGAGGCAGCCAAGCTGGTAGCCAAATCTGTGGAGGGGATTGTGGAGACCTCCCAGGTCGGCTGCCGGGATGACTATCTGCTGCAGGATTTGGGTTCTGCTGCCACGGCTGTCACCAAAGCTCTCAATGATTTGCTTCTGCACATTAAAAAGGCAGCTCATCCTGCAAATGTAAGTTGTTTATGTGAACAATTTTACCTTGTGTATGTTGGAAAGCTGGGGTGGTTGATGTATTTCCTTGCAAAGAGAGTTTTCTGGGTTCAATCCCCAGTTGTCACAGAATAGTTTCTGATTATTACAACTCTAGGGTCAACATAAGCAAAGTACAATAGGTACCAGATAATTTTCTGAAAATAAAAGGAGGAGAGGAAGGGGAATATGTCATCCCACCTCATTTTTCAGTAATCTTATATACATGAAGCCTTTAGACCTCTTAGCAGTATTTGTCATAGGATTACCTTCATGTTTACATTCCAGAAAAAAAATAATTTGAATAACTTAACTGTATAACATTATGCCTTGATTGTGGTTAGAACAGAGAAGCACTTTTGTCTCTTTATAGAAACAGTACACACATATCGCACATATCGTGATTGTAACGGACTTAATATATAAGAAGGCTGAAGACAGGCATGCTGGTGTGGTAGGAAATGAACAGGTGTCAGACTGGTCTGCATTGTTGGATGGGGTATTGGTGCATGATAGGGCAGATCTGGTCAAGGTCCTTTGGGATCATGTGTATAGTGTGGGGAAAACAGGTACATCATCATAGATGGAATGGTTCACAGGGACTGACCAGGGGATCTGGCCGACACTCGGTTCTCTGATACTCTGATGAAAGTCCAGACGGACTCATAATCAGACTGCAACTAGTGCCATTAGTATTGGAGCTCTTTGCTGGCTGTTGAAGAAGAGGACAGAGCATGAAGGGGAATGTTGAGTCTAGCTTAGAACATGCTGTTTGTTTAGCCTTTTCATCTAAAATATGTTAACAGGCTGCATACTATTTATTACTATGCCAAACACAAAACCCCGTATTGTGCCAATGGCTTCGGGAGGAGTGCAATTTGGAGGGTACAAGGCTTACCCTAGTGCAAGGAAGTGCAACATAAAGACTAAATGTCATGACAGGGCAGACCAGGCCCTAAGCCTTGGTCGGCAACTGGTCTAAGATGGAAGCTCTGACAGGCGAAGTTAGAGCATTGCTTTGCTCACCCGCCAGCTACTGCAGCTTGTCTTGTTCCAGATGTACTGGTGTTACTTTACCCCTAGAGTAAACTAGACAGGCCGAGAGAGGGATCATGCTGCATGGGCAACACATGGTCTCTACATTCAGCCCAGGCATTGTTATGGAGAGGTATAACTCCATTTTACAAACTATCGTCTGTCAAGACGGTAAGGTGCCAGTCAGCCAGTCAAACACGAAACGTTAACTCAGTCCACCTAAATGCCTCACTTAACATCTAAAGAGGTTAGGAAATTGTTTGTACAGATATTATCTAAGTCACAGATTGGTAGAAACTATCGAAGATATGGGAACTTAAAACATGTTGGGGACAGTGTATCAACAATGGAGGAAACTATCTATCTTGAAGGAGACACATCTGACTAAATTGTAAGCAAGGCAAAAATGATTTTCTTATTAGCAATCATAGAGTTAATAAAGAGAACATATTTCATATACTGCAGTCGACAAATAATAATTGGTTGCTGAAATATATTGAAGCATTATTAATTAGGCTATTTCAGCCATTGCTATGCAATTAGAAGGCTATTATCATCATCATTCATTGGCCCCTTGCCGTCTTGACAAACGATAGTTTGTAAGGGATGGAGTTATTGCCTCTCCATAGCACAAAGCCTGGGCTAAAATATAGAGATCATGTGTTGCCCATGCAGCATGATCCCTCTCTCGGCCTGCCTAGTTCACTCCAGAGGAAAGGTAACACCTCTACATCTGGAACAAGACAAGCTGCAGAAGCTGCCGGATCAGAAAAGCAATGCTCTACTTGTCCGCCTGTCGGAGCTTCGATCCTAGACCAGCCGCCAACCAAGGCTTAGGGCCTGGTCTGCCCTGCCTTGACACTTTGTCTTTAAGTTGCATTTCCTCGCACCAGGGTAAGGCTTGTACCCTCCCAATTGCGCTCTTCCACTCGAAGCCGTTGGCACAATGTGGGGTGTCGGGTTTGGAAAGCGCCGCCCAACGTTCGGCGCTAACAGAAAGCAGGTAGTACCGTCTACTGTTATACGGTAGCTCAGTCATATCTGAATAAGACCTGACACAAAGATGAAGGACTAGAATTCAGGAATGAAGGAATTAGAAGGACTTTGTTTTAAATCTTAGACAACCATGGGGATAACAAACTACACACTCAACAATATCAGTGACTATGTATTTAGCATTTCAAAGTATTATTTGCTTATTCACTTCATATGATATATAACTCTGCAGTTTGTACCTGACGACACACAGAAAAATATGCCAGGCAAGAAATCTTGCATTATATTGTTTGTGGCTTCTGCATTTAACTTCACTAAGGGAATACATTGTTTTGAAAAAATTTATTTGCTTTTATGTTATGTTTCTGTTTGGGCTGCCCTCGTATATTTATTATTGTTTGGTTGCTGCACAGGCAAACGAGCAACATGAAGAAGCAGTGGAGACTATCATCAATGTCACTGACCGCTTATTCAGTTCTGTGGGAGATGCTCATGAAATGGTTAGGCAGGCAAAACAGTTAGCCCAGGTAAGCGCCAAGTGAAGTTATCTGTTGACATTAGGTTGTTGGTATGCTTATGTGGTGTTGCCACGTGAAGTTATCTGTTAACATTTGGTTGTTCTAAGTGAAGCTACCTGTTGACATTAGATTGTTGGTAAGCTAACGTGGTGTTGCCAAGTGAAGTTATCTGTTGACATTAGATTGTTAGTAATCTAGTGTGATTGTCTGACAGTTTGGATCGTTTAAGTGTAAAGTTAATGCACACCACTGTAAACTGTAACAGATTCACACATATGCAAAATCAACACCTGCGAGGTGAGATGCTTGAGCAAAGCTGGCAATTTAACTATTCTAGACCGAGTAAGAAATTATGTTATCGGACAGATGGTAGAATCAACACCATGTGCCACATATATTGAGAGACAGAAGATCAAATGGTTTGGTCATCTCATTAGAATGTGATACCATCAACTGCCAGCACTGACACTACATCAAAGAAGGTCTGAAACAAGAAGAAATTGGATTAACGACATCCAAGAGATTGTACAGTCACATGGAATAACATTATCCAGTGCCACCCATCGGGCATTGGAACATCAACTAAAACTCCCAACACTTGTCAGAAAAGGTGGAAGATGATGATGATAATGACTGTAGACTGTTTCTGAGTTAAGTTTGGCACATTGCAGTTAATATCTGACACTCTAGTTTATATCTGAATTAAGTTAATAGCTGACACGCTGGACTGTTACTGAATTTATGTGCGGCGTTAATACTTCACAAATTAAATTGTTGGCTTGTTAAATTGTCTGACACTTTGTATTGTTTCTGAATTAAGTTATTGGCTAATACATTACATTATTTCTGATCTAAACTAACGTCTGATAGATCAAATTATTACCAATATTTTAGATTCATCATCATGTGCTAACTGATAAGCGTGGCCGGTCATATATTGCCATCTCACATGATTACCAGAGTCATGGATCAGCTCTGATGAAATGACGAAACATGATTTTCTAGGGATCTGTAAAGAAGATAGTTATATTAGATTGTGCATTTAAATCCCAGTTGAGACAGATGTTTTAAAACTGACCTTCGAATGGGTAAGAACGAATGTTCTTAAACATCCAGTGTGCTGATACCGAGGTAAGCGGTTCAACCCCTACACCGGATAGCTGGACTAAAATGTTGACCTGTCGTCCTTGACTTGGGGGCATAAATTACAAGTACCTCTGAAGTCAGAGTGGGTTTGCCTGATGGGGAGGGACACTGTTAATAGGGAAAACTAACCCACTGCAACATTCAGTCCATCACTACTATAAATAGTGTGTATGGACTAAGTTGAATTCATTGCAAGCGAGGGCAAATTAAAAAAAAATTGACCTTGACTGCCAGGTCAATCCAGTCTAAAATGGATACCAGGGAACATCCTGAGAAGTAGAGGTGGCTGGCGTGGTATTAACCCCCATCTCCCATCGAGTGACGGTTGGTAAAATATGGGGCTAGCACTAAGTATTATGAATCCGAAGAGAATGGTTGCTGCCTCTGGAGTGGTCTCTGCTGGCAAAGATTAGTTTCATCTTCGTGCCAGGGCATGCGGGAATACAAGGAGATGAGCGGGCTGACAAGCTCGCAGGTGAGGCTACTGTGGAGGGCGGACGCGCCATGGACAAGGCTGACATTCTGAATGCTCTACGAGAAGTAAGACTTTTGCGAGAACCAAGTGATGACTGTGAATCTACAACAATGGCCAGACTGCTAGAGCAGCGAATTAAAAGAGGGGTGGCCAAACAAGAACACTATGCAGGAAGCCAAAGAAGATTGATAAACCAACACAGAACTGGCGTCGTTAGCCGCTACACGCTGCGGGATTTGCTGAGGAGGGGATCTGAGCACTTATGGACTGAATGGTACGATGTGCAATGAGGATGATCTGTCGACTAACTAACTAACTATATATCCTATATATATATATATATATATATATATCCAAAACAAGGCATGTAAAAGAATCCTTTATTTTTAATAGAAAATATGTTTAGATCAGATTCCACCTAATTCCCCACATAAATATAGAAATACTTGCACTTTATATTTCATTTGTTTTATAGTGCAGGTGAGATCTATATATAGCCACATGTGTTGTTGTTTACAGGCCACTTCTATGTTAGTGAGTGCCATCCGTGGTCAAGCTGAAGACCACACGGACTCTGACACACAGAAACGACTGCTGGCTGCAGCCAAACAGCTGGCTGATGCCACAGCTAAACTGGTTGAAGCAGCCAAAGGCTGTGCATCAAGGTAATCACTTCTCAGTTCCCTACATCAGTATTTTATGCTGCAGAGAAAATTAGTTGTCAACTCCGAAAAATCTGCATCCACATATGTTCAGTGTGCTATTATATAAAAGCATTAAAGGACAAGAGGATTGTACCAGGTGTTATCTCATCTAGCTCAGCCTACTCCACAAATTAGCTAACTGCCTGCCAAAAGAAAATCCTTAAAGGGTGTCGCAGTCAACCCCAGCATTTTCTTGGGCTGTTTGTGATTTCTTGGCAAGTGTACGTTCAGTAGTTTGCCAATGCTTTCTGAATGACCGGCACTCATACTATTTTATTTTATAAAAAACCAAAAAAGACGGTCTGCTGCCAAATCACGCACAGCTGTGTTTAGAACGTGGTATGCAGGATTACAAAATGTGTCTGTAACCTCAGTCAAATCCACAAATTGGCTAACCGCCAGTCAAAAGTGTTATACTGAGAGTAAGCTCCATAGCTCTGGCAACAACACCCAGGAGTCTGTGAAAACAAGTTGCTCCCAGTGATTTGAATGATAGGGTCCAAAAATGAACTCATGATATTTTAAGTATGAAGCATTTCACCACAGAGAGCACCAGTTTGCTCTTATATTAAGCTTAATGATTTGTAAAGTTTAGCATATTATATTAAGCTTAATGATTAGTAAAGTTTAGCATATTATATTAAGCATAATGATTAGTAAAGTAAAATTAGCATATTATATGAAGCTTAATGATTAGTAAAGTTTAGTATATTATATAGCAAATTATACCAGCACTGTGGTGGTGATAAATGCAGTTTGTAATCCCGCATACCATGTTCAAAGCACAGCTGTGGGCGATTTGGAAGCAGGCTGCTTTGTGCTGGTTTACATACAATGATATGAGTACCGGTCATTCAGAAAGCAATTACAAATGAAAGTAAACTTGCCAAGAGTTAAAACAGTCCAAAAATAAATTATTGATTACCAATTGCTTTTGATGTGCAGCCATATTTATAATTAGCTCTAACACTAAAGCGTTCAGTTTCTACATTCATTTACATTTCATTGTACACAGCCCAAATGACTCTGGTCAGCAGCAGATGCTGAGAACGGCCGCGGAAGAGTTGAGGTCAGCCACCAACATTGCTGCCAGCAATGCCCTGAAGAGACGGCTGATGACAAGACTAGAGGTGATGTATTTGAGTCATTCACGTAGTGCTTTTTTACATGTGGGTGGATATCATGTGAGGTGAACTGGAGGTGATATATTTGAGTCATTCATGATAGTGTTTTTACATGACAGTGGATATGTGAGGTGGACTGAAGGTGATATATTTGAGTCATTCATGGTAGTGCTTTTACATGTGGGTGGATATCATGTGAGGTGGACTGAAGGTGATATATTTGAGTCATTCATGGTAGTGCTTTTACATGTGGGTGGATATCTTGTGAGGTGGACTGAAGGTGATATATTTGAGTCATTCATGGTAGTGCTTTTACATGTGGGTGGATATTATGTGAGGTGAACTGGAGGTGATATATTTGAGTCATTCATGGTAGTGCTTTTACATGACAGTGGATATCATGTGAGGTGGACTGAAGGTGATATATTTGAGTCATTCATGGTAGTGCTTTTACATGTGGGTGGATATCATGTGAGGTGGACTGAAGGTGATATATTTGAGTCATTCATGGTAGTGCTTTTACATGTGGGTGGATATTATGTGAGGTGAACTGGAGGTGATATATTTGAGTCATTCATGGTAGTGCTTTTACATGACAGTGGATATCATGTGAGGTGGACTGAAGGTGATATATTTGAGTCATTCATGGTAGTGCTTTTACATGTGGGTGGATATCATGTGAGGTGGACTGAAGGTGATATATTTGAGTCATTCATGGTAGTGCTTTTACATGTGGGTGGATATCTTGTGAGGTGGACTGAAGGTGATATATTTGAGTCATTCATGGTAGTGCTTTTACATGTGGGTGGATATTATGTGAGGTGAACTGGAGGTGATATATTTGAGTCATTCATGGTAGTGCTTTTACATGACAGTGGATATCATGTGAGGTGGACTGAAGGTGATGTATTTGAGTCATTCATGGTAGTGCTTTTGCTTTTACATGTGGGTGGATATCATGTGAGGTGGACTGAAGGTGATATATTTGAGTCATTCATGGTAGTGCTTTTACATGTGGGTGGATATCTTGTGAGGTGGACTGGAGGTGATGTATTTGAGTCATTCATGGTAGTGCTTTTACATGTGGGTGGATATCTTGTGAGGTGGACTGAAGGTGATATATTTGAGTCATTCATGGTAGTGCTTTTACATGTGGGTGGATATCTTGTGAGGTGGACTGGAGGTGATGTATTTGAGTCATTCATGGTAGTGCTTTTACATGTGGGTGGATATCTTGTGAGGTGAACTGGAGGTGATGTATTTGAGTTATTCTTGGTAGTGCTTTTACATGTGGGTGGATATCTTGTGAGGTGGACTGGAGGAAGAAGTCTTGGGCCAGAAGGAGTTGCAGAATCATTACTGCTGATCTTCAATCTGGATAGGGCACTTGATGATGATAGTAATGCTCAATGTCAGATTGGTTGCTTGGCATTTTATGGATAATGTGGCACTTGATGATGATGTGTGGTAGCACATCCATCTAAGATCAGATCAGTTGTCATCTTCATAACAAACATCATCTGCAGTGGACGCCAGCACTCTTGTGTCTCTTACCAAAATGTCTCAAGATTAAAACGGTTCTTGACTTCTGTTGACTTCTACTAGTCCGCCAGCTTGCTTATTCCTTTTGTCTAGGTTATGGTCAACAGTTACTGAAACCGTTTTGTACTGGTGCAGTGCTGTCAAGTTCAGTATACAACATGTCTGTATCACCTTTGTTGTCAGCCATTGGTGTGCATGCCGGTATTATAACAGATTGGGCGAGTCTGCATCGCTGGGTGGGGTATTGGTGAATGATAAGGCAGATGTAGTCAGGACCCTTTGGGATCATGTACATGGTGTGGAAGAACAGATGCACCATCCTTGCCTGGAGAGATTGGTGTCACGGTGAGTGACCAGAGGATCTGGCCGACACTCAGCTCTCTGAGGAAAGGCCAGATGAACATATAATCAGATTGCAACTGGTACCATTAGTATATAGACTCTACACTGGTTGTTGAAGATAAGAAAGTGTGTATGGGAATGTCCCAAGTGTTGTGACATTTGTTATTGATTCAATTAAACTCAACTCTACCTGTATTATATTGCTATCTAGAAGTTTGCCATGTGTTTCACCAATTATATTTGATTTAAATTTGTCTGAAAGTCTTTAAATGTTTTTGCTCTCTACAGGTTAAAATAAATCCAGTTTATTATACCTAATTTACATGTAGAATTATGCACCAACTATAGAACTGTTCCCCTGATCAGTCATGCAAGTAAAATTCTACTAAAACTCATAATGGGAAGACTTCATAAGAAAATAGAAGAAGAGATTAACATGGTTCAAGCTGGATTTAGAGAAGGAAGAAGAACAAGAGATCACGTACTCAACATGCGTTTAATAATAGAGAAGTGCAGAGAATTTAATGTAAACCTATTCTCATGTTTTCTCGATTATTCAAAGGCATTTGACTGTGTACATCATCATAAACTTTGGGAAATCATGAGGAAAATGGGCTCTCCATCACATGCTTATTGCTGAGAAGCTTTCCAGAAGGTTGTTATGGGAGCAAGGTTCTGTAAAGGACATGCTACTGAATGAATGAATGCAATTATACATGAGTGCGTGCACAATTGTGTACTCATGTGCTTCTTGCGATCATGTTTCTGAAAGATATTTCCTAACTTCTTCATAAAATACTTCCAGACGGCTGCCAACCAGGCAGCTACATCAGCGACTCAACTGATCAATGCCTCTCATCAAGCGTATAAAACCAACCTCAACCCACAATCCAACCAACAGATGGCTTCCGCAGCAACGGTAAGCTAACTATAACCATTTTCTTCATATGTCTGCTCGTGTCATTTTGCTTTTGCAGTGTCTACTTAGTTAATATCCAGTCATCTTTAGTGCTTCTTTTGTTTTGAAGAGTTTGTATTTCAATATTTATGAAACCTTTTTTCAGTATTTATTCAGTATATCTTTTAGGTCAGAATGTTGGGCAGTACTCACTTAACCTGACACCCCACATTGTGCCAACGGCTTAGAGTGAAGAAGCGCAATTTGGGCTTAGCCTAGTGTGAAGAAATGTAACCTAAAGACCAAATGTCATGACAGGGCAGATCAGGCCCTAAGCCTTGGTTGGCAACTGGTCTAGGATGGAAGCTCCGACAGGCGGACAGTTAGAGCCTCGCTTTGCTGATCCAGCAGCTTCTGCAGCTTGTCTTGTTCCAGATGTAGGGGTGTTACCTTTCCCCTGGAGTAAACTAGGTAGGCCGAGAGAGGGATCATGCTGCATGAGCAACACATGATCTCTAAATTCAGCCCAGGCCTTGTGTTACGGAGAGGTTGTAACTCCATTTTACAAATTGTCTATCAAGATGACAAAGTGCCAGTCAATTATAGAAGTCTGCTTACTAAAAAGTTATGTTTAGTTGATTCTTCTTTATGCATATGAATGCTGGACAGTAATCAAATGAGTAAGAAATCAGACGCATTGGAGGTGTCGCTTGTGAGATGACGTTGAAAATATTGTAAACAGAGAAGAAAATAGACGCTAAAGGTTTTACAGTTTTGGCCGTTAATAGATGATTCATTAAAATTAAAATATGACACATGTATACGATTCATTTTTCTGTACCTCCCTTTCTGTTGATATGTGACATATAAACAGAAAGAAAGGTAAAGACAAATGAAACTTATGCAGGATACTGCGCACATATGTTACTGAAACCCTTAAGAGAAGCAAACCTGCCATGTTGTTACTGAGAGGGATGCAAAGATTAGTAACCCAGTAATCCACCATGATCTTACTGGCACCTGGCCATCTTGACAGACGATAGTTTGTTATATTGTGTTTATCATTCATCATCATTGGCACCTTTCCGTCTTGACAGACGATAGTTTGGTACATTGTGCTTCAAAAAGGCTTAATAACTACGATCCATGGCGGTGGCTGGTAAGGCCAATTCTTGCTGCAAATGTTTGCCCACAGTAGGTGCATGTGAAAACATGGTCACTTCAACCATTTTGCACCATCTTACGTCTCTCACGCTCTGTGTGTGCTTTATCTGCAATCATTTTCTCCTTTGTCTTTATTCCGTTTCTGATAGTTGCCCTCCATGCAACATGTTCAGCGGCGACGTGCTCCCAATGTGCATTATCAATGCTTGTATCAATCATGTCCCGCTTACACACATCTTTGTATCGTAGTAGAGGCCGACCCTGAGATCTCCTACCCGTCTGTAATTCACCAAAAAAGATGTCCTTTGGTATTCTACCATCATCCATCCTCCTAACATGTCCTATCCATCTAAGTCTACGAAGACTGAGCATGGAATACACCGTCACACAACCTGATCTTTCCAATACTTCAGTATTTGTGATTTTGTCTTGCCACTTAATACCAAGTATTCTTCGCAGACACCGCATATGAAAGCTGTTTAAATGTTTCTCTTGGCGTGAGTAAGTTGTCCAGGTTTCTCTGCCATAAAGAAGAGTACTAAGGACACAGGCTTGGTAGACGAGGACTTTTGTTTTGGCAGTAAGCTTCCTGTTCTTCCAGATTCTTTTTGCTAACATGTTCATTGTTGTTGCTGCCTTGCCAATCCTGATGTTGATTTCCTGATCGAGGGATAATTTGCTAATTTACCTCTGATCCTAGATATGTAAAATGGTCTACTATCTCCAGTTCGGCGTCGTCAATAAAGAATGATGGTACACCATGTGCACCTTGTGACATAATCTGTGTCTTCTTTTTGTTAATTGTTAAACCAAATTCAGAACAAGCATTGGAGAATGCAGATAGTAGATGTTGTAATTCTTCCTCAGAGTGGGTCGTAATCGCAGCATCATCCGCAAAAAGCAACTCTCTGATTAGTACCCTGCTAATTTTGGTCTTGGCCTTCAATCTCTGAGCATTATAGAGGCCACCATCTGAGCGTGAGTGAATGTATATACCGTCATCCTGATCACGAAAGGCATATTTCAGTAGAAGTGAAAAGTATATCCCAAAGAGGGTGGGGGTTAGTACACAGCCTTGCTTAATTCCACTCTTGATTTCAAACTCTTCTGAAGTTCAGCCATCAAACTTGATTATACCCTTCATGCCTGTGTGGAACGATTCCACAATGGACAGAAGAGTTGGTGGGCAGCCAATCTTCTTTAGTGTTTTGAACAGACCCTCACGACTGACCAAATCGAATGCCTTTGTGAGGTCGACGAAGGCAATAAACAGTGGCTGATTTTGTTCCCGGCATTTTTTTTGCATCTGTCGCAATGAGAATATCATATCAATGGTAGACCGGTTCTGACGGAAGCCGCACTGTGATTCGGGGTAGACTTGATCTCCCAGGACTTGAAGTCTGTGCAGGACAATTCTGGCAAATACTTTCCCAACAATACACAGAAGTGAGATACCCCTATAGTTGTTACAGTCGCTCCGATCTCCCTTTGTGTTTAAAAAAAGACAATAACTACAACACATGGCTGTAACGATGTCAATGCCTGTATCAATCATGTCCCGCTTACACACATCTTTGTATCGTAGTAGAGGCCGACTGCAAGATCTTTTACCCATCTGTAATTCATAAAATAAAATGTCCTTTGGTATTCTACTGTCATCCATCT
Organism: Cepaea hortensis; assembly: GCA_963921405.1. Classification (NCBI taxonomy): domain Eukaryota; kingdom Metazoa; phylum Mollusca; class Gastropoda; order Stylommatophora; family Helicidae; genus Cepaea; species Cepaea hortensis. The sequence continues at coordinate 38,961,195 of OY992891.1, read as the reverse complement.
TCCTAATATGTCCTATCCGTCTAATTCTACAAAGACTTTGTGTTGGCATTCTAGCAGTGGCATTATGCATTTTGTCTTATATTCACTGACACAAGAACACAGCACAATGGGGTGACCCTTTACCATGAAGTTGGAACCGTGACTGACTGCTGACTAACTTCTACGAAGACTGAGCACGGAACAAACTGCCACACAACCCAATCTTTCAATACTTCAGTATTTGTGAGCACTAAGATTCTAAAGGAAGCAAAGAAGAGTAACTCTGTAACCAATCATGCATGTCATAAGAGGCGACTAAGGAGGGTTGGTGTGAGACTGGCTACCTCATTCTGTATAAAACTATAGCTACAAAATCCAACCAATCTTTAACAAATCTACAAAATGCTTGGAGTTGATTGTGTCTGTGCTCCATTGGTATATTACTGGCAGAAGAAGAAGGATGATACTAAGGAAGAGATGCAAAGAAAGACAGACAGATTACCTTATTATGGGTGGACCAGAACAAATCATTATTCTGTACCTCAGAACAGCATAGTACAGATACACAACAAATATATACAATTTAAGATTGGTAAATCAGCCATGTGATTAGTACCCCAGATAGCATATCATGAACTCAAGACTGCGCCAAATATGACATATCGTGGCAAAACATTTAGCCTAAAGAAACAGCAGTGGAGAATTAAAAACTTTATGGACCACTGAATGAATTAGAAAAAGACAGTGATATTTATACAAGAGACAACATTGCAGAGATAGACAATTTATTTCCAGCGAATGAAAGAAGAAGAAGATTTCATAAAATTAGCAGCTAGGGAGTATATAAATGTGCTGCAGTAAAACTCAATTACAATACTCATTCCTGACTGTATACTCCAGGGCCTGGACCAGCAGATCCCAACACTTGTGCAAGCCCTGCGTGCCGTTCAGCGCCGCCCAGACAGTGCCACAGCACAGCTGGCTCTAATCAATGCCTCTCAGGACTTCATTCAGCCTGCCAGCCGGCTTATTTCAGCTTCCACTGCTGCTGCTCCTACTGTTTCCGATCAGTCGGCAGGCCTTAACCTACACAATGCTGTCAAGAACATGTCAAATGCTGTGGCAGAACTGAGATCAGCTGCTAGTAGGGTGAGAGCTTGTAGTGGTTGATTTGTATTTTAGCGGTAAAGCAAAATTCTTCTGCTGGAACATTTCTTTATAACTTGAATAGTGTTTAACATATGTTTATAATGTGAAATGTTAAGTTTGCTGCTGAATGCGTATAATGTGAAATGTTAAGTATGTGTGTTTCATGTGTATAAGGTGAAATGTTAAGAAAGTCTACTGAATGTTTATAAGGTGAAATGTTAAGCATATCTGCTGAATGTTTATAATGTGAAATGTGAAGTTTACTGTTGAATGTTTATAATGTGAAATGTTAAGTTTGCTTCTGAATGTGTATACTGTGAAATGTTAACTATGTCTGCTGAATGTTTATAAGGTGAAATGTTAAGTATATCTGTTGAATGTTTATAAGGTGAAATGTTAACTATGTCTGCTGAATGTTTATAATGTGAAATGTTAAGTTTGCTGCTGAATGTTTATAATTTGAAATGTTAAGTTTGCTGCTGAATGTTTATAATGTGAAATGTTAAGTTTGCTGCTGATTGTTTATAATGTGAAATGTTAAGTATGTCTGCTGAATGTTTATAACGTGAAATGTTGCTTTTCCCTCAGGCCCAGGAAGCTTGCACATCACTGGAGATTGACAGTGCCCTTGACCAACTTGCAGACTTGGACCAGGACCTGACCGACATCAAGCACGCAGCCCTGACAGGCAGATTGACGCGGCTCCCGGGAGAAACAGTCAGTTGTCATTGTTGTTGTCAAACTTAATCATTGCACGTTAACGAGCCAGTGATGTCTGCCATTGAAAAATTATTTATGGCTCATTAACATGCCAGGTGACACGTGTCATTGAAAAATTATATATGGCTTGTTAACAATCCAGGTGACACGTACCATTGAAAAATTATATATGGCACATTAACATGCCAGGTGACGCATACCAATGAAAATGTGTATATATATATATATATATATATATATATATATATATATATATATATATATATATATATATATATGGCATGTTAAGAGCCAGGTGACATGTGCCATTGAAAAATTATGGCTCGTTAACAAGCCGGATGACACATACTATTGAAAAATTATATATGGCACGTTAACAAGCCAGGTGATGCATGCCATTGAAAAATTATTTATGGCTCCTTAACAAGCCATGTGACTCATATCATTGAAGAAGTATATATAGACATGGAGAACACTGGGTAACCCCCACAGTCATTGAAATAACCAGATATATTAATTGGTATGTAGTGATTGGCACTTATGGGGAACATGTAAATATCATTGACACAAAAAAACATCAGCAAATAAAAAACATTAGCCACACTAGATTCAAACCAGCCTGTTTCTTTGGTTTTTGTTGTACAAGTATCCTCTCTTTACCTTGTGCATGTTTTGCATCATATTTCCATGTAATTTTATTAATATCTATTTGTTGTTGTTTTCTGGTAAAGGCTTTCTAGTATAGTTTATGTGTGATGATGTTCTAGCAGAGTGGACATTTTCCAACTTCTCTTTGTTCATTGTTGTTGTTTTCTGTTAAAAACTTTGTAGTATAATTTGTTATGTTCGCAGGAGTTACACATACCGAACTGATTTTCTTTCTTATTACAAAATTTCCATGACAGGCAGCCCCCCTCCTCTTCACTCGCATATCTCTCACTCTGGATAAAGAAGCAGATTTCCAAGTGTCCTTGTCATCTGTCTGCCCAGCGTCTTTTAAGGCGTTGATGATGTCTGGTCCATCCATTGCCCTTCCCACCTCAATCATGGAACAATAAGTAATATGTACGAGGCTGCAGAAACTGAAGCCTCCACACAATACAATTAGCAATGATATTGGAAGTTTTAAGATGTCTCGGTGATGTAGAAAATATTTTTATCTTCTCTGTCTTATTCTCCCTACAGACAGAACAGTGCTCATCGCAGCTGGGTACAATCTCTAAGACAGTCGGGGCATCCATGGCCCAGCTGCTGACAGCGGCCGCACAGGTTGGTGGATGTGGTTCAATGCCAGGCTTACTGCTGGTTGTATATTTATGTTGTTGTTAGCAACGTTTACACAATTAACCTGTAAGGAATCACTGATTTATGTTTGTGGATAACGAAAGAATGTTTTTGTTGGTGTCAAGATGGAGACTGTATTCATTTGTTGCTATTTGAAGGACATGACAGTTGTGATTCATAGTAATAATTTTTAAGTTAGTTTAAATGAATTTATGCAGTGGACTTGCAGGGTTTTTCATACTGGAAGAGATTGTTTTTTGTTGGTTATTAAGTAAGTTGCATATCCTTTACAGGAAGTCACAGTCAACCAGAGCATTTTTTTGGCCATTTATGATTTCTTAGCAAGCTTATGTTCAGTAGTTTGCCATTGCTTTTTGAACGATTGGCACTTATACCACTGTATGGAAACAAACGCAATGCGGTCTGCTGCCAAATCGCCTGCAGATGTGTTTTGACTGTGGTATGCAGGATTATGAATGGCATTTGTAACTCCTTTGCCACAGAACCTGCTGATGATGTAAAGGGTATAATAATGTTGTCTTAGAGTTTGCAAGTACACTGTCCAGCTCTGTATTTTCATACAATGGTATGAGTGCTGATCGTTCATAAATCAATGGCAAACTACTGAACGTAAATTTGCCAAGAAATCGCAAACAGCCAAAAAAATGCTGGGGTTGACTGCGATGTCCTGTAAAGGATATGCAGCTAACCACATATGAATAGGATGGCTGATTGGGCCAACATGAGACAGTATATGTTCATATATGGAATTCCATATAGAATTGCTTTAGTTTAGTCAATGCTTTTAACAGAGCTTATGCATTTCAGGGCAATGAGGATTACGTTGGTATTGCGGCCAGGGACACAGTCAACGCCCTGAAAATTTTTGTCAGTTCTGTCCGCGGCATTGCTGCAACAACAGATGATAAGCAGGTAGATTATTTTGCTGTTGTGTTGTTTAGGTTAAGGGACTCTTGCCACTTCATTTACTGATTATTCCAGTCGCCATGATGTTCTCCAATGCCTCTCTTCTCAGTATATGACCAGAGATAACTGTCTGTCCCTTTCTTATTGTTGTGTGTAATGTTCTGCTTTCTTTAGCCTCTTCGCAGGTCAGCATGGCTAAATGGATAAGAACGCGTGTTTTTAAACGTCCGGTGCACTGATGCTGAGGTAAGGGGTTCAACCCCTACACGGACAGTCGGGCTAAAATGTTGACCTATCGTCCTTGACTTGGGGACGTAAATTACAAGTACCTCTGAAATCTTGGTGGGTTTGCCTGATGGTGAGGGACAATGTTAACCCTTTACAGGGCAGACGCTTGTCCGTTTTGTAGCCCTGAACGGGCAAGATTTTTTCAGGTTCGGTAAAATTTCGGGTCGCGTTAGTAAAAACATCACAAATAATGTGTTAGTCAACCGATTTTAGTTAAATAAACAACACAATGAAGGGAAAAGCATGCAGAATATGTTACTCACGTGATTGTTGTCGGTAATCCATATATGAACACAAATATTTATGAAATACGGCATGTTGTTTGTGATTTTCCGTCATCTATACCGCAATTTACAAACACATTTTCAGAATCATAATCACTTTCTTTAAAGTCCGACTCAGACTGCTAATGCAAAGTAACGCTTTGCACTGATATCTAGCTCCGATTAATAGTCAACTTCATGCCCTTTAATGTCATTTAAATTGAACCTAGCGAAATCTCGGCTATCACTTGAAGAATCGCCGAAATCCGTTTTGAAAAACAGCGTAAAAACCCCGAAAACTATCAAAAATAGTCTGTAAAAGTCGGTTTAAATTCATAGTACGCGCTTTACAAATGGCGGCCACGTTGTCAAGCTATCGGCGAAAACAAAAGTAGCCGTCGGAAGTATCGGAAAGCCGAGAGATCGCGTTTTTACAATGCATAATAGTATCGGCCGGTTTGAGACGTTCTGCCTGTTTAACGTATCGGACGGAAATGGCCGGTCCACCCTGTAAAGGGTTAATAGGGAGAGCTAATCCACACGCAGAAGTCAGTCCAGCACAAGAAGTAGTGTGTATGGACTATGCTTGAGTTCAAAGTGAGCGAGCGAAAAAAGAAAAAAATTGCCTTTTCCAGGCATGTCCCATATGTACAGTGGAAATACTCCATTCCAGGCATGTCCCATATGTACAGTGGAAATACTCCATTCCAGGCATGTCCCATATGTACAGTGGAAATACTCCATTCCAGGCATGTCCCATATGTACAGTGGAAATACTCCATTCCAGGCATGTCCCATATATACAGTGGAAATACTCCATTCCAGGCATGTCCCATATATACAGTGGAAATACTCCATTCCAGGCATGTCCCATATGTACAGTGGAAATACTCCATTCCAGGCATGTCCCATATGTACAGTGGAAATACTCCATTCCAGGCATGTCCCATATATACAGTGGAAATACTCCATTCCAGGCATGTCCCATATATACAGTGGAAATACTCCATTCCAGGCATGTCCCATATATACAGTGGAAATACTCCATTCCAGGCATGTCCCATATATACAGTGGAAATACTCCATTCCAGGCATGTCCCATATATACAGTGGAAATACTCCATTCCAGGCATGTCCCATATGTACAGTGGAAATACTCCATTCCAGGCATGTCCCATATATACAGTGGAAATACTCCATTCCAGGCATGTCCCATATGTACAGTGGAAATACTCCATTCCTGGCCTTCCTTTCTTAGGAGCTTAACCAGCAATCTGTTTGTTGTTTCACATTCTATTTTTGACATCTTTCCATTGTAGCCTTCCACTAATACATTGTAGTGTTCCATTTCTTGGAGCGCATACACGCACATAGTTAATGGGCGGGCACTTCTGGTTTCTGTTGACTACCAAATATGTTGCTTTCAGGTCCAGCAAGAAATCATAGATAATGCCAGGGATGTGATCAGACAGTCTGTCAGACTCTTGGAGGAAGCCAAATACGCCATGGATGATCCCAGGAACCCAGAAAATCAGCAAAGACTATCACAGGTATCTACAGATCTGAGTTTGTGTTTCTTAATGTTCTTCTGGTTCACTTGGGGTCAGCTTATTTCTGCCATTTGGTTTCCCATATGAACTGCACTGTCTTCTGCAGATCCAGCAGACTTCTATAGAATTGGAAATTGGGAGTTGTTTTATCCAGACATATAACGGACCTTTATGAGCTGTATTTGGTAATGTGATATGTTCTACAGTTTGACTTACTTGCCCATAAAGGGCACAGTGCTGTAGAACACATTTTTAACTTTGTAATGTATGTTTTCATGCAATAATGATTTTATATTTTTGAATTAATACAACACCAGAATTCCATCCTGTCAGCTCCTTGCTGAAGAGACAAGTATACTTCATCACATGGTCATTTAAACAGCCCAGAATGGTGTGGGAAAGCCTGCTAATGGTATAACCAGAAATCATTCTCTGTAAACCATGCGGCAAACAAAATAGTGGCAGACCTAAACATACATCTACAAGAGAATAAGAGACGGAGCAAGATAATATGGGGAGGGCATGGGATGAGCTGCAGGGGGCAGTAAAGCACAGGAGGGCTTGGTGAGGAGTGGCTTCAGGAGGAGACAAATTTGGAAATTTACTTGATACTAGAAAAACTATGCTCATGAAACACAAAGGACATTTGAGGATGGGCGCTGGAATTTCAACAGCCCCTCCCCACGAGGGGAGTCATCATACGTGGAAGACAATAACAACAGTAAACGAAAAGCTGATTATTGCAACATTCTTAGAGTACCGTGGATTAAGAAGAAGAAAAATACTGACATTCTACAAGATTTGAACGTTGAAAACAACTGGTGGTGCACAAACAACAACATATCTCAGAAACTGAAATACTTTGGCCATATTACCCATTGCAGTGGTTTAGACAATGAAAGGCATGGCTTCTGGAAGAAGAAGCAAGAGTTTACCACCATGTTAGTTGACACTGAATGTTAAAGACACTGTGTTTATGAAAATGCACGAGGCAGAGGAACTGTTGCAGAACTGAGAGTCTTTTTGACAGGTTATGATGATAGGGACATTCTGCTGAAGACTTAAACATGATGATGAAAAGTCTGAGATCCCTGTCACTTTGTCAGCATTCTCTGCCTCATCTCTTCCTGATCAAACTGCTTTCTTCTGGTAACAGGTGGCCAAGTCAGTTTCTCATGCCCTGAACAATTGCATCAGCTGCCTGCCTGGACAGAGGGATATAGACAATGCCATCAGGCTTATCACACAGAGCTCACAGAGTCTGACTAACCCTAGGGTAAGTATTACAGTTTTTTTTTATTTTTACAAAATACAATTACAGAAAACAGAAGAAGACCCAGAAACAAATGGATAGATGCTCTTAGAGGAAGTCTATTCGTAGTTTAAGGTCAGTGTGAGCTACCCAGCACAAAAGATGGTGAAAACAATCATATAAGACAGCTGCATGCTTGTCAAACTCCATGAATAGAAGATTATACTGGCAGTCTCCGCTCTGAATAGACAGGCATAATTTGGAAGCTGCATTGCACATAACTTATCTAGTTGTACACACCCAGATATGCCAGTTTAAACAGTAATGAATGTGCAGACCAGCTGACAAACAATGCACCAATACAAATGGGAAGAAGCATGGACACGGCTGATATAAACAGTGCAGTACAGAGTTGGCTGGAGCATACTGGCGAGACTGATGCTAGCCTGACTACACACATTGGGAGTGAAGCCTAGTCAAGAACATCATTGCCATTATCTGAGGTCAAGAGAGGAGATATTATAACCAACTCCTAATGGGAACAGTGAGCAGAAATACTTGGGATGGCTGCTGCATTGGAGGACTGAGCAATGTGACTTGTTTCGTTCTTGAAAGAAAACATCAACTTTGTTGGTATTTAGTATCAAGAGTGGACTAACATAAACACAGCTGTGGTGATCACACAATCTGGGATATCTGAAAGATTGATTTGGGTAAGATGGATTGAGGATAAATGGATGGATTAATGGATGGATAAGATGGCTGTGTGAAAGGATGAAATAGATAAAGGACATGAGATAGATAAGTAGATAAATGATTAAATAGAGGGATGGATCGCTGAGTGGATGGGTTTGATGGTCAGAAGTTAGATACATAGATTGGTTAGTTGGTTGGTAGGTAAATAAGTAAATTGATGAAATTCACCAATTTTTTCCATTATAAATACAATTTTTGTGCTGTCTTTCTTCATCAGTTCCCACCCACAGATCGGTCATATCAGGATGTCCAGAATGATATGAGCAATTCAGCAGCCAACCTGAACCAGGCGGCCAGTGACGTTGTATCGTCCAGCCGAGTGACCACCCAACACCTGGCAGAGTCGTCCACTAGATACAGGTGAGAAAGCTGTCTTCCCACCATGCTGTCTTCCCGCCATGCTGTCTTCCCATCATGCTGTCTTCCTGTCATGCTGTCTTCCCATCATGCTGTCTTCCCATCATGTTATCTTCCCATCACACTGGTTTCCCATTATGCTGCCTTCCCATCATGCTGTCTTCCCATCATGCTGTCTTCCCATCGTGCTGTCTTCCCATAATGCTGTCTTCCCATCATGCTGTCTTCCTGTCATGCTGCCTTCCCATCATGCTGTCTTCCCATCATGCTGTCTTCCCATCATGCTGCCTTCCCTTCATGCTGTCTTCCCTTCATGCTGTCTTCCCTTCATGCTGTCTTCCCGTCAGGCTGTGTCTTCCCATCATGCTGTCTTCCCATCATGCTGTCTTCCCATCAGGCTGTCTTCCCATCATGCTGTCTTCCCATCATGCTGTCTTCCCATCAGGCTGTGTCTTCCCATCATGCTGTCTGCTCACTACTACTATCCCTGCTAGTAACATACGTTTAGTAGTTGAGTTTGCTGATATTTCTCAGCTCTTGGACCTCACTTTACATTATTCTTGTTTTGTTAGCAGCTGTAACCAATGGTGTCTTTACACTGAGAAAAACCTGAGATGAGCATATCTAGAAAGGCTTTTTATCTGGAATCTACAAGATGAAAGAACGAAAGGAAACCCCAAGAACACATGGAGAAAACAAGTTGGGACAGAAATGAATAATATAGGGAGAACATGGCAGAGCTGCATGGGATAGTGAAGGATGGGAGGACTTGAAGTGAGGTGGTTGAGGGCCCATGTCCCAAGGGGGAATAAAGGGTGAAATAAAAGGAATAATGATGATGTCTTTCTCTCCCTGTCTCTCTCTCTCTCTCTCTCTCCTCCCTCCCTCTCCTCCCCTCCCTCCCTATCTCTCCCCCTCCCTCCCATTACCTCTCTCCCTATCTTGTTCTCTCTCTCACCTCCCTCCACTCCTTTATCTCTCTCTCCCTCCCTCCACCTCTCTCTTATCTCTCTTGCCTCCCTCAACTCTGTCTGTCTCTCTCTCTCGCCTTCCTCCATTCTCGCTCTCCCTCTCCCTCCCATTACCTCTCTCCCTATCTTGTTCTCTCTCTCACCTCCCTCCACTCCTTTATCTCTCTCTCCCTCCCTCCACCTCTCTCTTATCTCTCTTGCCTCCCTCAACTCTGTCTGTCTCTCTCTCTCGCCTTCCTCCATTCTCGCTCTCCCTCTCTCTCTCCCTCCCTCCCTCCCTCCACCTCTCTATCTCTCTCTCTTGCCTCCCTCCACTCTGTCTGGCACACAGAGACATACATGCATACATCATAAATTATTGTATCATTTACGCAGCCAACATTACGAAGAGTTTGTGCACACCGGCCTCACACTGGCTGGACTATCCAGAGACCAGGAGAATCAAGGTCAAATTGTAGGCGGTCTCAAGAGTGTCTCCATCGTGTCCAGCAAGCTTCTGATGGCAGCCAAGTCTGTATCTGCTGACCCCAATGCTCCCAATGCCAGGAACCTTCTGTCTCAAGCTGCCAGGTCAGTTATGTAGCTTGTCTTTCCCTATATCACCTGTTCTACAACAGACACAGTTGTTTAAGCCAACAGTAACAATCAGAATGCATTCAACCAAATATCTACATTTTCTGCTGGCTCTGTGGCAAAGGGGTTACAGACACAATTCATAATCTCATGTACTGCGTTCGAAACACAGCTGCAGGCATTTTACCAGTTGACTGCCTTAAAATGGTTTTCATAAAATGGTATAAGTGAATGTCGTTCAGAAAGCAATGGCAAATACTGAACGTAAAGTTGCCAAGAAATCACACTACTTAACGAATTAAAGGTTAATAATACACAGTGAAAAGAAAAAACAAAGCAAAGAATCGGTATCATTCCATAGGTGAACATTTTTGAGAAATAGAATTTAGAATATTGATAGCTAGGACTTTTGCAAACCTAGTATACTGTTACAAGGTAAATTTATATATATGACAATTCCTACTGGATAAAATTCCAGGGTGGGTCAGCATTGTGATAATTGCAGCAGAAAAATTAAACTTTAGACAGGATTCCCTAATCACAGACAGGCCAACAGTGTCCTAAAGATGGCTCTTTATTCAGAGGAATATTCTAAGTGAATGGTGCTGATAGAATGGGAGACTTGGGCACTGTTTGTATGGCAAAAGACTAAGCCTTCACACATTTAGATCTAAACAGGGTAATCTAATTAACCTGTCCCACACACTGCAGTCAGATTTAAAAATTTTAGTAGCCTCACAGAAGTAATCTCTCAGCTCTTCACAATAAACTAGAGTTGAGAGTTGGCTCAAGTGTTATACAATTAATATGTAATGACTTTAGAATAGTATGAGCAAGAATGACATTCTATGGGAAGTTTTAGTATTTATCTGTCGCTCTCATCATCAGGGATGTCGGCGACATGACAGTGGCAACAAGTGATTAAGATCTTTTGACAAGACACATTTATTTGACAAGCTTGTGGTCTTCTGATTGTGTGTCATCCGAGCATAGAATTATTCCAGAAGCTTTAGAATTTATCTGTCACTCTCATCATCGGGGATGTTGGCGGCATGATGGTGACAAAAAGGGATTATGATCTTTGGACAAGACACATTCACATTCTGATTGTGTGTTGTCTGAGCACAGAAATATTCTGGTGTTAGCCACCCTTGAGATTTGCAACTACTGGGTTGGAAATGCCTGTGGGGTTTCTCCAAGCCACGTAAACTCACACCCAGGGAGGGCTTTATCTCAGAGAAAGGTTCAGAGATCGTTGGTGGGGCTGCCACGCCAGTCTTTTCTGCAGTCATGGCCCCTTGTCGTCAAAATTACCTACCAGTCTAGATGGTGGGCATCCCTTACATGCATAACTGAGATCACCCAGACTTTGTGATGTAGCCGAGTCAAAAGCTGCGGTTGAATGCCAGATCAGGGATTGTTGGAATTGGCATGTGTTTGATTAAGCCAATAAGCATTTCTGAATCCCCTCATCTCAGCCTGAGCATGTCAGCAGGCCACCTGAGTTTCTGACTGTTGTCAGTTACAGCGTAAATGCGGGAGGTATGATTAATTGCTTACCAAATTCTCTGCAAGTTATATTTTTAAGATTTCAGATTTTCACACACACATACTATGCATTAGGCAAGTCTGGTATCTCACCGACATAAGTATACACACTACACTCGTACGTGTATTTGGCGAGATATCACATCTGCCTTCACACAACGGTGTGGATGGCTTGGCCACGTGACATGGTCGAGACAGGAACACAGAGCTGATCCACGACTCTGGTGATTGTGTGAGATGGCAAAACATGACCGCCCACGCTTACCAGCATTGCACATAATGATGATGAAAGATAACTCATGATAATGGCAGTTTCACTTATTGAGTGCCGATCAGGATGAAAATATGCGACCTGCACCATATTCCCAATACTCACAGCATGAAAACAGGGTCCTTTACTCGACTTGACTTTATACTTAACTTGACTTTATACTTGACTTGACTTGACTTGACTTGACTTTACATCCTTCAACAAGCAGCTGTATCCCTTTTTATGGCCAGCCTACCTCAGTTGTCTGATCTTGATCTCATTCAGCAATGTTTTCTTCAATCTCAGTTTTGGTAACAGAGTAAAAGTGTTTGTAATACTTGTTTTTTCTCTTCTTCTTCTGCCGTGATACCCCTTCCATTTGTCTATAAGGAAACAATTGAGTTTTTTTTCTGTTGGTTTATTCATAGAGCCGTGACGGAAAGCATCAACCATCTGTTCAGCATATGTACTCAGTCAGCCCCTGGACAGAAAGAATGTGATAATGCTCTCAGGCAGATCCAGGTACTGTTGTCTGACCAAATGATTGATTGATCAGTTTATTTATTAGTTTAGAGAACCATGTTGATCAATTTATTCATCAGTGCTGCGATCTCCTCTTGTTCAGTCACACTCATGTTAATTTAAGCTCAATGCAAGAACTTTGTAGCATCTGTGAGGGTCCTAAAGTGTAGACAAGCATCACATACTATAGATAACCTGTTGTGGGCAGATTTTCAGATTTTAACATTTACCCGGGGCATCTTCTTAACTATCCAACTGCTGATGGATTGTTAACACCCACCTAGGACCTCTTAATTTTGCTTTCTTATCTGAGAATGCTAGGCATTCTATCCTCTACACTAGGATCAGTTGGGAGTATAGCGTCACCATCATCTATTATTCAGACTGTCATCATCATAGGCCATGCTGATAAGTGCGAGTGGTCATGATGTGCAACCTCACACATTCACCAGAATCTTGGTGTTCTTGTCCTGATTATGCAGGTGGTTAATTCTAGGCTTCAGACATCATGCTTTGTCTTCCCCTTGCTCTTTTCTCATTAAATTTGCCAGTTGTCACTAAGTTTTCCAGTTTATTTTTCCTCATACCATGTCCAAAAGTCTGTTCACTGTCTGCGTCTAAATTCTCTAATCGGTTTAGAGGTTTCATCTGTTTCTCGAAGGGCTGCCTCATTCGTTTTTGTTTTTGTCCATGATGTGCTTTAAATTTTGCTCAGAAATCACATTTCTGCTCTCAAGTTTTTCTCATTGCTTATTGCCATTGTTTTACATGTATGTGTGCACGCATGCTCTACATAGCACTACAGCACTCTTTTTCTCACTGCAGCTGACAGCATTTTATTTGTATGTTTTTTCAGGCTTTTATTGTCATGCCAAGTCTGGTTCCGTTCTGATCCCTAGCATCATCGGGTTGATATTTTTTTGTGCAAGTCCACACATGGATTCACACTTGGTCCTTTCTCAGTGTAAAACCATCCCACTTCCACTATTACTCCTAATATTTAATGATTCATAATGTTATTATTATCTTGGCCTGGTCACAAATGAGACATGGAGGTATATCACTGAAAATATTGGCGGGTAAGTTACAGAGGGAGAGAAATACAGGATGTCCTAGAAAAACTACATCACACGGGCATGCAAGGACATTGGAGAACAAACTTATCCTGAGCTGAAGAGAGTTACTGAGAGCCAGAGACAGTGGAGGGGCATAAGACAACTTTAACATCAGTGTTTGTACTGACTGACCTAATTCATGAGTGAATGGTATTCATGTGAAAATCATAAAGCTAATAGTAATCATGAAAGTAATGAGCAGCATTATTTTAATCAGAAGCCACCAACAATAGATTGCATGATTTATCACCTGGCAGATTTTGCTGCATCTCGTCAGGTGCACATTGCCGAGTTATGGATCATGCCAGGCAATATATCGTGCAAGTTGTTTTCTGTGGCTTCTGTGTTTAGCTTATCATTATCTTCATCAATCATGCATATTATCACATCTTTCTTCTTCTTCTTCTGCGTTCATCCGGATTTTTTTTTCCCGGACGTTACTGCGTTGTGCTTGTTTACAGCAGAGCTGCGTTCTTGCGCCGTTAGGCCGACACATCCGACTTCTGCGGGCATTTGTTGACCGGGTTAACCTTCCCAGACATCTTTCTTATTCTTGTGAAAAAGAACTGCAAAATGTCCTTTCTAAAAAATTTTTATTTCAGGACAAACATTGTCAGCTGAGCTGTATATAGTTAAAATCTCTTAGACCCATTTATCTGTATGTAATTGTTATATCTGAAATCCGTTCATCTTTGTTATTGCTACATCTTAGACTTTGCCATCAAAGTTTTATTGTCCGGCTCTGTTTAGTTCTCATTTGTTTCCAGTTTTAAAATGTCTGAAATATGTCATGTCATATTTAAAGAGAAGACACAAAGTACAGAATTTTATTACAATTTCCCCAGACTAACTTTATTATTATTTTATCCTTTTATTGCTGGGGAACTCAATGAGAAATTAAATACCCAGTTCCTCTTCTGCAATGTATAGAACTGAAACAATTCTTCATGATGTAATGCTGCACTATGTAAAACTGAAACAATTTTCATGATGAAATTCTGCACTGTATACAGCTGAAATAATTCTCATGGTGTAATACCGCACTTTATAAAACTGAAACAATTCTCATGATGTAATGCTGCACTTTATAAAACTGAAACAATTCTCATGATGTAATGCTGCACTTTATAAAACTGAAACACTTTATAAAACAGAAACAATTCTCATGATGTAATGCTGCATTATATAGAACTGAAACAATTCTCATGATGTAGTGCTAAACCCTAAACTCTGTTGTAGATGATTGCCAGCATGTTGGACAACCCTAATGAGCCAGTCAGCGACTTGTCCTACTTTGAATCCCTGCAGTCAGTGATGGAAAAATCCAAGGTAGGCTCATCATTCCTGAATGTTAATGGATTATGTTTCTTGAGTCAAGATCATGACATCAGTCAGAGTTCAGTTTCACCATTAAACTGTTACATTGTGTTCAGATGTCTCAACATGTTCAACCATTACACTGTGTATTGTGATGTCTCAACATGTTAAACCTTTACACTGTTTTGTGATGTTTCAGTCTGTTAAACCATGACACTGTGTATTGTGATGTCTCAACATGTTGAACTATTATGCTGTATTGTGATGTCTCAACATGTTAAACCTTTACACTGTTTTGTGAGGCTTCAGCCTGTTAAACCATGACACTGTGTATTGTGATGTCTCAAAATGTTGAACTGTTATGCTGTATTGTGATGTCTCAACCTGTTCAACCATTACTCTGTATATTGTGGTGTCTCAACATGTTCAACCATGACACTGTATATTGTGATGTCTCAAACTGTTCAACCATTACACTGTATTGAAGTATCTCAACATGCTGCTTAACTGTTACACTGTGTACACACAGGTCGTTTACAGAACATTGCTTTCATCATAACCTGTCAATAAATACCTCTAGCTCAGGCCATGTTTCCCCCACCTCATACACCCTCATGCCCAACATGTCTGCAATGTCCTGTGTCCATCTTCATGCTGGTACACTCCTTCCTCTTCTGCCAGGAACTGTGCCCTCCAAAACTTATGTCCAAACCACTACAATGTTTCATATGGCCAGAGTACTTTGGTTTCCTAGGCTTGAAGCTGTTTTTGAGCATATTCTTTTGATGTTCAGATCTAATTGAATGTCAGTATATTTCTTCCTCTTGGACCTCAGTATTCTAAAAACTGATCTGTATTATATAAGCTCAAAAGCCCTAGTATTCTTCTTTAATGTTTGTGAAATTGTCCATGACTCATTCAGTAGTCAAAATTATTTATGTATGAAAGATAGGCAAAATTGTCCATGACTCGTACAGTATTCAAAATTGGTTGTATATGAGAGATAGGCAAAATGGTCCATGACTCGTACAATAGTCAGAATTGTTTATGTATGAGAGATAGGCAAAATGGTCCATGACTTGTACAATAGTCAGAATTGTTTATATATGAGAGATAGGCAAAATTGTCCATGACTCTTACAGTATTCAAAATTGGTTATATATGAGAGATAGGCAAAATGGTCCATAACTCGTACAATAGTCAGAATTGTTTATGTATGAGAGATAGGCAAAATGGTCCATGACTCGTACAATAGTCAGAATTGTTTATATATGAGAGATAGGCAAAATGGTCCATGACTCGTACAATAGTCAGAATTGTTTATATATGAGAGATAGGCAAAATGGTCCATAACTCGTAGAATAGTCAGAATTGTTTATATATGAGAGATAGGCGAAATGGTCCATGACTTGTACAATAGTCAGAATTTTTTTTATATATGAGAGATAGGCAAAATTGTCCATGACTCGTACAGTATTCAAAATTGATTATATATGAGAGATAGGCAAAATGGTCCATGACTCGTACAATAGTCAAAATTGTTTACATATGAGAGATAGGCAAAATTGTCCATGACTCGTACAGTATTCAAAATTGGTTGTATATGAGAGATCGACAAAATGGTCCTTGACTCATAGTATAGAATTGTTTATATATGCGAGATGGGCGTAATGGTCCATGACTCATAGAATTGTTTATATATGAGAGATGGACAAAATGTATATAACTCAAACAACAGCCAAAATTGTTTATATATGAGAGGAGGTTTCCTTTTTGTGCTTTATCAAGGAATTGTCTAATTATTTCTCTTTTACAAATGAATGAATTTAATTCAACAGTGGGTGATAGCATTGCATAACTTGTTGTTTTCCTCAGGACCTGGGAGATGCCATGACAGGTATATCCAACCATGCCCAGAGAGGAGATATTGATGAGTTCTGCAGTTCTGTGAGGAACTTCGCCAACTCTGTATGTGGCTTGACCGAGGCCTCTGTACAGGTAATATCGTCATCATCATCATGTACTATGCCGATTAGCATGTGCGGTCATGTTTTGCCATCTCACATGATCACCAGAGTCGTGGATCAGCTCTGTGGATCTCTGACAAGAGATAATCTTCTTTATCGTGTTTATTCTTACAACTGTAATGATTGTGGGTGTTTCAGCTGTTCATAATGACTACTAAATATGTTTGTAATGATTGTTAACTGATTCAGTGCCAGGCAAAAAGTAGATTTGGGCCAAACATGGCACACAATCAAATAAACAAATATAATGTAAAGTTCCGTTCTCTGAGCATATAAACTGCGGAAGATACGCAAAACAAAACAAATAACACGATTACCCTAGCATAGCGATATATCATCCTTCTGTCCAAATGGTATTTCACATCTGGTGATATGTTATCCTTCTGCAGTGAATCAGGCAAACATTTTCATAATGACTGTTATAATTGTTTGTAATGGCTATTAAAACAGTCTATTAAAATGTTCATATTGAATAAACATTGATGGTGTTTATAATTACAAACGACCAGTACAAATGACTATTACAAATGTTCATAATGATTGTTGCAAATGTTCAAAATGACTTGCAAATGTTCATAATACTCATTATGATTTTTGGAGGTTGTTCATAATGACCATTAATTGCAGTCACAGTTTATTAATTACAGTTACTGTATGAAATTTAATGACACGAAGGGCATGAATTTAAATAAAATGAATAGTACAGCCTGTAAAAATACATGGAATTAAATACGATATATGAAGGGAGATGTGATGGTGTAGCGGCTAGCAAGGTGGCTTACCATCTTTCTAAAGGACTTGGGCTGCCACATTAATCCAGCCTCAAGTGAGTGCCAGGACATTTCTTTGGAAGTAAATGCAGCCAAATAATAATACTGACCACATCACCCATCTAGTGCCAGTTTGGTCTAAAAATATGGGGCGTGCACCATATACCCAACACACCTCATGATGTGAAAAGGGGTCCTTTTTTACATCACCTTTATCACATCATCTTTATCATGTCACCTTTATCACATCATCTTTATCAATCACCTTTATTGCATCACCTTTATCACATCATCTTTATCATATACCCATATGCCTTACAGGGTCTTTTACTATTTTATTTTTTATATTATATATGTAAATTGTAACCATTAAAGGTTGAACAGGATAAGACCCAGATGAACCATTTTTAAAATATGATCATTGGTCCTTCAGGCTGCATACCTGGTTGGCATCTCTGACCCAGCCTCTGAACCAGGCCGTCCAGGAGTTGTCGACCAAAGTCAGTTTGCTCGTGCTAATCAGGCAATACAAATGGCCTGTCAGAATTTAACGAATCCAGCAAGCTCTCAGCAACAGGTGAGTAAATACAGTTATGTTTTGCCATACAGCACCAGTGTCACAGCACTTGGGACATCAAGGTTAAAGGTGACAGGGTCAACTTCATTGCACCAGGTTTTGCCTCATCTGGTTTGGTTTCTGTTCACAGAATAGCATGCTACCTGTTGAGAGCACTTCAGAAAGCACAAACTCAGTAGCTATGGCGATGTCCCCCAGGGGTGTCAGAAAAATGACACTTATGATCAGAATGTTGCAATCCAAAAATGATCCCATAACCTTCAGAGTGTCAGGAGGTGTTGACAATTTTGTCATGGGCTCCTTCATCTTTTGGACATGCCTATTTTTGCTCCAGCTCTCTCAGAATATGTTAGAGAATATGGATATTTATAGTTAGCTACAGCCAGTTGGTCACGCATGCCTCAGTGTTAAGTAGGAAGCAGAATCTGTGGCAGTTCATGATGATGATGATCCTCCATGCCATTTTGTTGTCTGCTCTTTGCTGCTCAGTGCCATTCTTGTGGAGGTGCAGATCCTCTGAGGCTGTTCTAGAGATCCATAGAGTGAGCTAGTAATTGTTAGAAATAGCTGTGGTAGCTTTCCCTGGAATTTAGTACACTTCGTTTACTTACTTCTGGTGTTCATCACGAGTGTGTTTGAGTGCTCATCAGTGTGAGCTGGCTACCCTTGCTGAAGCCACACAGTGTGAAATGGTTATTACATTTTGTCATCATCATTATCGTCTTCCACTTGCTATCAAGCATCATGGGGAGGTATAGCTGACATTCCAGCACCCGATGGATGACACTGGATAGTATCATTCCATGGGATTGCATAATGTCTTTGATCCATTTTCTTCGTGGGCGTCCTCTTGCTCTCATAGCATGATATGGCATGATGTAGCACTAGTGCTGATAGTTGATGGTGTTATATTCTAATATGATGGCTGGACCATTTGATCTTCTCTCTTTCAGTATATGTAGCACTATCTGTTTAATAACATAATTTCTTACTCGGTCTTAGATAGTTAAGTTGTCATCTCTTCACTAGCATCTCATCTCGCAGTTGTTGATTTTGTGTAAGTGATCTGGATAATGTCCAAGTTTGACATTGGTAGCCTAGGGCTGGTGGGTATATGCTATTTATTATCTGTCATTTTGCAGATATAGGTCAATATGGGTGTTTTAGTTTGGGTCATAGTTTGGGGCTAAGCGGACATGTTTTTTGACATCTCATTTTTATTTCTCTGTCTATTCTGCCATCTTTTGAGATCGTACTTTCTAGATATTTAAATTCTTTAACTTTGTTTAAGAGATTTATATTTATTGGACCAGGAGATCTGCTAACCTGCATTACTTCAGGTTTGGTTGTATTTATATTCATTTTGTGTTACTATTTTGCACTTGTAATAAATATTACATTTTGCCTTGGCAGTTTAGAATTTGTGCCTCTAGATTTGAGAGATCAGTTATCTCCAGCCATTCAACCAACCATTCCTTATTACCTAGAACTGTTAGCTTATGATGTGTATGCATGGCTGTTAATGTTTTCATTTTTACCTCATTAGTGTCCTTTCTATGAACTTATTAATGGAATCACTCTGACCCAATTAATGTTCTGTTAAAACTCATTTATACATTGTTGCTGACCCCATTTTTGTCCTCTCTGCGACCTCAGCAACCTCGTTTCTATGACCTTGTTGATGTCTTGTCTCTTACATCATGTTCTGTGTGTGAATTTATTAATGTCCTCTCTCTGATCTCACTGTCCTTTTAGACCACATTAATGTCTTGCCCCGAAGGGGTTTCCGACTTTCTCCGTAATCGTGTATATCCACGTGAGGAACACAGCTGCATGAGATTCGGCAGCAGATTGCGCCATGTTGGTTTCTTACGGGGTATGTGAGCCGGTCGCTCAGAAAGCAATGGCAAACTACTGAGCGTAATCTTGCCAAGAAAATCAACAGCTGCTGAAAAATGCTGGTGTTGACTGCATTGTCCTGTATGGGATATGCAACTTTAAAAAAATTTGTTTTGTATGTCTATTTCTCTCTCTCTCTCTCTCTCTCTCTCTCTCTCTCTCTCTCTCTCTCTCTCTCTCTCTCTCTCTCTCTCTCTCTCTCTTCTCTCTCTCTCTCTATCTCTCTCTCTCTCTCACTCACTCTCACTCTGTCACTCTCTCAATTTCTCTGTGTGACCTCACTGTCCTTTCAGACCACATTAATGTCCTCTCTTTGATCTTACTTTTCTTTCAGACCACATTAATGTCCTCTCTCTGATTTCACTGTTCTTTCAGCACATTAATGTCCTCTCTTTGATCTTACTTTTCTTTCAGCACATTGATGTCATCTCTCTGATCTCACTGTTCTTTCAGACCACATTAATGTCCCTTCTCTGATCTCACTATTCTTTCAGACCACATTCATTTCTCCTTCTCTGATCTCACTGTTCTTTCAGACCACATTAATTTCTCCTTCTCTGATCTCACTGTTCTTTCAGACCACAATGTCCCTTCTCATCTCACTGATCTTACTTCTTCTGCTTCGATGAGTTCCAGTCAATACTTATGGATTTATTTATAAGCTTCTTTCTCTGTGACCTCATTAATTAGGGCAGCAACACTCAAGCTCAGGTAGGTGTTTAAAAGCCCTGCTGTTACCCTCTTAATTTATGGGTGTTTCTTTGGGTATGTTATCTGTTGTGCATTATGCCAACCATTACTTTCATTATCTTTGTGATTTCTCTTTAATTTGTTTGTGATTTCTCTTCATTATCTTTGATATTTCTCTTAATTATCTTTGTGATTTCTCTTCATTATCTTCACTATTTCTCTTTAATTTGTTTATGACTTCTCTTCATTATCTTTGCGATTTCTATTCATTATCGTAGTGATTTCACTTCATTATCTTTGTGATGTCTGTTCAATTTCTTTGCAGTTTCTCTTCATTATCTTTGCAATTCTCTTTATGCTGTTAACTGAGCATGAGATGCATTTTACTGCATTTTAGAGAGCGTGTATGATATACTCAACATTGATCAGCATTTTGAGGGTGTCAAGGAACTGCACATGTTACAAGATCTTAAATATACACCATCAGGAAATGACAAATGACATTTATGGGGCATTTCAATAGTAGAGGTGGAATAGAGAAATTAGCTGCATACTAAGCAAGAGAAATGGGATAGGTAAGGGGAAATATGCATGTGGAAAGTTTAAACATCTTGGTGACAAACAGCATAAACTAAACTAATTTCATCAAAATGTCAAATGATAAAGAGGCTTGGAGAGTCAAGATGTCTGCTCCAGATGTGCACTTGAAGAAGGAAGGAAGCAAATCTTTGCTGTTGATACATGGGATATGTCAGCCATATGCATAGGGTAGATAGTTTATCACATACACAGGACAGGTAGTCAGTGAAGATATACAAGACAATCGAACCTCAAAACAGACAGTTAGTTAAATATACACATTATATATAGGGTGTTTTTTAATGACTGTGCAGTGTTCAAAATTACTGCCGGTCCAAGTTTTGTATTCACCCTCTGTAAAACATGCAACATAATAGGTAAATACAAAACTTGGACCAGCAATATTTTCAAACACGTCATTACAAATACACCCTGTATATGTATAATTAGTTGTCTTCAGGTTTTCTCAATGTGTGTCTGATCCAGGGAGAGTATCTTTTCCTCACCTCTTGGTTCATTAGAATTTGTTTTGTTCTCTCCATAAACTCTAAATTGTTGATTCTGTTATACCAGTTTAGTCGATCAATTCTGCACAGGCAAAAGTAATGAATATTTGTAGTTTATTAATCATTTTATTTTAGTTGTTTGCCGTGTTTCTGATCCATACAATAGCACCCATGTAACATGTTTGGCTTCTTGCTGGAAGCTATGACAAACTGACAGTTTTCATGTATGGAGATTAAACCAAAAATGGTGTTTACACTGACAGTCTGTCACAATAATGTTCTTCTTCTTCTTTCGTTCGCTTGAAATATGTCTATATCTGCAATGTCGTCTCTTGCATGAATTGAACTGTTTTTTTTCAGTTCACACAGTGGTCCATAGAGTTTATCTTCCACTGTCGTCTCTCTAGGCCAGAAGGTTTGCCTAGATATGTTATATTTTGGGCAGTCTTGGAGTATGTGCTCTGCTGTCTGCGACGCCAATCCACATGTGCACATGGCTGTTTCACCAATCTTGAATTTTGTATACATGTGGTTGCGTAATCTATTGTGTCCTGTTCTGAGGCGCAGAATAATGACTTGTTCTGGTCTGTCCATAATGTGGTAGTCATCTTGAGCAGGTTTTGGTGGCTTTCTGACTGATTTGATCATTCTTTTCTTTTGGTGGTATGTAACGGGCACATCAGGCTGTTCCTCTTTGACTCCTTCCTTAGCCAATTGATCAGCTCTGTCGTTTCCGGGTACTCCACAGTGGGATGGTATCCACTGTATGGTGACTTTATGCTGACTGCTAAGTTCAGAAAGTAGTGTTCTTAGTACTGGCAATTTCCCAGAGAGGAGCGCCTCGAGTACTGATTTTGCATCTGTTAGTAGCACCACAGGTTGTGTACCATTGCTGTTATTTAGTAATTTCTCTGTTGCTATCTTGATTGCCTCAATTTCGGCATCATAGTTATGGCAGTACTTTCCTGTCGGTACTCTGGCTGTGTCCCTAGTATTATTTGGGTATTCTATGTACACTCCCGCTCCTCCATTTCGAACAGCATTTTGTGCTGACCCATCTGTGTAGACTCGGATCCAGAGGTCCTGTGGGTATTCTTCATCAAGGAAGCTGAGAGTGGCTGTTCTGCGCAGCACACTGTTCTGTTCTTCCTTGTCAAATATTCCTCTCACTTTTGTCTGGATTTGTAACGATAGTCTATGCTCATCTTTCCATGGAGTTCGCTCTGGAATAGTTGTTAGGGGGATACCAACTGTGGGCAGATCAGTGGTTTCTCTGCAGAGTCGTTTGGCCTGGTGGATAAAACTACTTCTTTTCAACCGCCCCATAGCTAGGTTTTCAAATCTGTTCTTCATAGGGTGGCCTGGCAAGCTGAGGAACTTTTCTGCTTGTATTAGCGTTTTCGTATCTCTGCGCTCACTCAGTGCCTGTGTCCTCCCCATCTTCTCCATTTCCACTATAGGGGTTGATCTCATCCCTCCTGTGGTGACTCTAAGTGCTTGATTTTGCACCTTGTCCAGCTCTTGTAGTGTGGTATTTGATGCTGAACACCACGCAGTTGACCCATATTCCAGGTGTGGTCGTATGCTCTGTTGGTAAACTTTGCTAAGTATTTTCGTACTGGCTCCCCATGTGGTTCCACTTAGCTTTCTCAGGATGGCTATTTTCCTTCTGGCTTTTGCTACTGCTTTGTTGATGTGCTTTCTCCATGTCAGCTTGCCATCAAATGTTACTCCAAGGTATGTTGGTTCTTTATCTTCTCTTAGGGGTGTTCCATTTATCTGGATGATCCCTGCCTTTTGTTTTGGAGAGAGGGTAAATAGGGTGGTGCTGCACTTGTCAGTGTTTATGCTGACACACCATCTATTTGCCCATGCAGCAAATGTATCTACAGCTCTTTGTAGCAATCTGGTGGCCACTGATGCATATTCATTTGTGCTCCATAGAACCAGGTCATCGGCGTACATTGCCGCTTTAATTCCATGCGGTAGGTGTCACAATAATGTAACTGCATCTATATTTTTCAAATAAATCTTATATGTTATTGAACTTTGTTGATATCATATGGTAAGAAATGCTCACTGCCTTCTTGTAATTGTTTACAGTTTTCTTAATTGGTGATTAGTCAAACTGCGGACAAATACATAGGTGCTTCATCTCTATCAGCATATATCAACTGATCACACCAGTTCTATGTTTGTTAATCAAATGTCTTGTGCTCTTGGCAACCTGTCTGATTCCTGCGGCCCTGTGCTTCACTCCCATAGTTGGTAAAGGATTACAAAGTTAAACGAAGTAATGACAAAGTTTTTATATATAATTTTGTCCTGTCATTTTGTTGCCGGCATGTCTGGTTGATTATTCTGTGTATCTGATAGATTCTTCCACTTATCTGATTGATTTCTAGGGCATCATTGTATATCTTATTGTCTGTCCTGTGTATCTGTGAAGATCCCCATGTAGAGTCTATTAGGTCTATGCTGTAGCTCTCAGATTTGTTAATAAATATTATTGTTATCATTATTATAATCTGACTTTCCTAATGGACTAAATGGGCATTCTTCTCTCTTACTCGAAGTATTATGCTTCTTGGAGTTTGCGTTCCATGGTAAGAAATATAAATTCCAGAACTAAATCATTGTTCACTGAATATAGTGTTGTCTTCATATATGTTCACTTCAGTGTAGTTTGTAATCATAGCACTCCATGTGTTGGCTTCACATCTTTGTAAGTGGCACACACCTGTTTTATGTCACACACCAAATCAGTGTTGACTGGTGAAAGTTAGGTGCATGTCCTTTACAGGATGTCACAATCAATCTTGACATTTTCTAGCTGCATGTGTTTTTCTAGGCAATTTTTACATTCAACAGTAGAATTAATCTAAAACACTAAGAAACGAGATCTGTGGAGGGACATGAACGCCCATGTCACATTGCAGTGCACGTGATGATGATTAGTTTGTGTGAGGAAGTCTGAAGAAAGAAACCGAGGTTTCTGAGACGTGGCTGTATTTACTTGTTTGTGGGACTATATATCCCAGTATCATGTCTTCACACATGTGTCTATGTAAGACATGATTTCTGTGATGTGGCTATATTTACTTGTTTGTGGGACTACATATTCCAGCATCATGTCTTCACACGTGTCTATGTAAGACATGAAGATTTGTCTTGTGTCGGACACTGAAGACTTTTTATATGGTGTTGTCTTGACATTGTTGCATTCATAGACATATGTTGTCTATGTAAGACATGAAGATCTGTCTTGTGTCAGACACTGAACACTTTTTATATGGTGTTGTCTTCACATTGTTGCAGTATTAGTGCTTATCTTCACACATATATCTATGTGAGTTACATAAACCGTTCTTGTGTTGACCACTGAATCCTTATTGGCTAAATCAATATTGTTCTTCACATTTGTGTTTTAAGAGCTGATAGCACAACAATAGTAAACAAGTAAACTTTCTGAGAATATGTATATTTCCTGTGGTAATATACAATGTGAATGACTTTGGGCAGAGTAAATCAATTGGGAGGGTGCAAGCTTAATCTAGTACTATCTGTAATCTAAAGACTACATGTCTTGGCAGAGCAGACCAGGCTCTAAGCCTTGGTCAGCAACTGGTCTAGGACTGAAGTTCCGACAGGCGGAAAGTTAGAGCATTGCTTTGCTGATCTGGCAGCTTCTGCAGCTTATCTTGTTCCAGACATATTGGTGTTACCTTTCCTATGGAGTAAACTAGTCAGGCCAAGAGAGGGATCATACTGCATGGGCAGCTCATAGTCTCTGCAATTCAGTCCAGACTGTGTGCTACGGAGAGGTACAGCTCCATCCCTGTCCTCCACTATCGGTTGTAGTTATTATGCCTGTCTTGAAGCACAATGTAACAAACTATCTGTCAAAACAGCAAGGTGCCAGTAATACCATTGTTAGTCATGGACTATTTTGCTAGCACTAGAGAATCAAAGTGGAGTTTTTGAACTGATGTGTTAATAACATGTCTTATATAATACATTGGACTAAAAGTAAAAGTATACTGACATTCTATCTATCAGATGTGAACATAGATGAAAACTGGTCCACATTTCAGAAGCTTTAATTTCTGCATGCTCCATCATGTCAGTCAGTCCATGTTTCCTCTCCGTACAGTCCATGTTTCCTCTCCGTACAGTCCATGTTTCCTCTCTGTACAGTCCATGTTTCCTTTCCGTACAGTCCATGTTTCCTCTCCATCAGTCCATGTTTCCTCTCCGTACAGTCCATGTTTCCTCTCCGTACAGTCCATGTTTCTTCTCCGTACACTCCATGTTTCTTCTCCATACAGTCCATGTTTCTTCTCCATACACTCCATGTTTCCTCTCCATACAGTCCATGTTTCCTCTCCGTACAGTCCATGTTTCCTCTCCGTACAGTCCATGTTTCCTCTCCGTACAGTCCATGTTTCCTCTCTGTACAGTCCATGTTTCCTCTCCGTACAGTCCATGTTTCCTCTCCGTACAGTCCATGTTTCCTCTCCGTACAGTCCATGTTTCCTCTCCGTACAGTCCATGTTTCTTCTCCGTACACTCCATGTTTCTTCTCCATACAGTCCATGTTTCTTCTCCATACACTCCATGTTTCCTCTCCATACAGTCTATGTTTCCTCTCCGTACAGTCCATGTTTCCTCTCCGTACAGTCCATGTTTCCTCTCTGTACAGTCCATGTTTCCTCTCCGTACAGTCCATGTTTCCTCTCCGTACAGTCCATATTTCCTCTCCGTACAGTCCATGTTTCCTCTTCATACAGCTGTGTTGAATACATCTAGCCTTTCATGAACCTGTAATATTTGCATCTTTATGATGTTTAAGGGAAGCTCAGTCACAAATCAAATTATCACAAACATTAGAAAGATGCAGTCTTCATTTTTTTTGGCCACATTATAATAAGACAAAAACTGGAACATGTTGTGACAACTGGAAAGATTTGTGGAAAGAAAGATAGAGGAAGACACTGTGAGAAGATTCTTGACAGTCTTATGTCATGGCACAGTAGGGAGTCAACACATGAATTGATCCATGCTGTCGGAGATCGCAATTTGTGGAATGGCATTATTGCCGGCAAGGCACAAGATGATGATGATGATGATGATGATGATATTTGTATGGCGAGAATTGAATGTTTCATGTTGTTGCATGTTTCAGTTCTGTTTATGATTTCCATGTCATTTCTCCTCCTCCTTCCATTTGCTTGAAATTAATTGTCTATATTTCCTATGTTATCTCTAGTATAAATTTCACTGTCTTGTTTAGTTCACTCAGTGGTCCATAAAGTGGTCGTTACTTTTTAGACATACTTCATAGTTAATACACCCAAATACTGTTTGAATAATAATAATTTTAGTTTAAAACTAACACCTAAACAGTACTATTATTCAGATGTTGTTTATACTTGTTATATGTATAAGCAGGCTCTTGTATTTAATTGCCCCATTTCAGGTTTGTTACCAAGTAAGTTTGATCTTTAGTTTTCTTTTAGTTTCTGCACTCGGCATTTTGTTCCAAATTTGTATTTGCTTTATTATTTCCCTTTTCTTTAAAAATTGGATTATAATTTTTTCTGGTTTGTTTCGTGGATCTGTTATTTCCATTGAATTCATGGTGCAGGTATATGTTCAAAATCACTCACATGTTCTTCATTGTTTATTTACTATTGTTCTTGTAATAATAACAAGAAAATGGTTACTGTGGTGAACTACCAAAGACATCCTACAGTACCAATCTCTATGCTGGTGGAAAAGGGACTTTTTTGGAAACTTAACTAATCCAGACTGCCATTGTCACACAGTGGCTAGCATGCTTGCCTTCTGGCCCAGTGGTCCTATGTTCAAATTCCCTTTAAGGCAAAGATTTTTTGTTCAGTGATTTGGACTGCCAGGTTGACCCATTCTACAGTGGGCACCAGGACATGTCCTGGGAAGTCAAGGCAACCACCTGGATATTGACCACATCAGCCACAGAGTGCAGGTTGGGCTAGGTACATGGTGCTAGTACCATATATCTATGTGTATTCTCCACGATGAAGTAGTTAAGTCATGCTGCAAAGGTTGTGAGTTCCTATCTGGATTCTGTCATTTGGTTCACTAGCGCAAATTTCTCAGAGACACCTGGGAGTCGCTGCTGGAGCTACAGAATTCATGCTTTGTTTGACTCCTCCGGCAGGCCGCCCAGTGGAAACAGACCGAGCCATATGGGATCAAACCTGGTGCTGTGAAGTCGATCTCTCATCTTTAAACCCTATAATCTATATATACACATCACAGCATGAAAAGAGATCATTTGCTTTATTTTATAAATCTGCCAGATTTGTTCAAATATAACCAGAAACAAATGTGATTGCGACTTGCAAATAACCCTGATAATAGGCATGCATCTAGAAAAATATAAATAAATTCAATATTCCCACTGCATGTTTTTAAATCTGTGGTTCATGAGTTCATTGGGATGTTACTGGATTCTAAAATGCACAGTAAATAAGTGCGGCAAGAGAATTGCACTTTGGAGTTGTGACCTAAATGATAATTTAATTATCTCGGACATTTTATGACATAGTTTTCCTGATAGGTGGTAGTATTATGAGTCAATGGGTGCAGCTTATACAAATATTTATCAATCATTAGCTGTCACTAAATTTTGCTTGTATAATTTGCAACTGAAAGCTAACAGTTTATTTGGTTTGTGTTTTGTTGTATTCACTTACAAATTATTTTTTTTGAGCCATATCTTGTGAAATGAAAGTGTATTTGCACCACAAAGAACATTTTCTTTTTTCATCTTGTGTCAATCTAGTCCACATGTTGGCATGTCTTCTTCTTGCGTTCATTCTAAGATGTTTTACCCAGTTTCTGACATGTTTTATTGATAAGAAATACTTAAGTTGAGTCAAGAACTGACATCACAGCACTCAGGACATACCAATAAGTACTCAGTCCTCGTCTTCAACAGCCAGCAAAGAGTCCCAATACTAATGGTACCAGTAGCAGTCTGATTATGTGGTTGCCTGACCTTTCCTCGGAGTCCTGCGTGTTGGCCAGATCCTCTGGTCACTCCCTGCAGCACCATTCTCTCCAAGCCATGATACTTGTTCTTCCACACCATACACACAGTCCCAAAAGACCATTGATCACACCTGTCTTATCATGCACCATTACCCCATCATGCACCATTACCCCATCATGCACCATTACCCCACTGAGGGGTGCAGATCTATTCATTTTTCAGGAAGTGAGGTGGTTCAATGGCTCGCATGCTTGCCTGCAGCTTGATGGTTAAAACATCAACTGTCATTTACTGCCTGTATAGTACCTTGCGGTGTATGGGGGGGGGGGGGGGGGGGGGGTCTTGAGCCTGAGGAATTAAGGCCGCATGGCTAGTGCAGTCGCCTGTGCAGGTTAGGGTGTTCTTTTTGCCCCTGACAGAAAAAAAAATCCACACCTTACCGAGGATTCGAACCCAGTCTTCCGAAGGGGCAACCAGCATTCTAGCCACTGGACCAGCCGCCTGGTGGTAATGTGTTCAAATTGCCTTTGAGTCTGGCATTGTCCTCATTCAGCCAGCCTACAGTTGTTGCCAGGAACTGTTTTGGGAAGTGAAGCTGGCCAGAGTGATGATGACCACGTTGTCCATCAAGTGACCATTGGTTTAAGAATATGGGTTAGAGTCATTTACTCACTACTCCTCATAGCTGAAAAGGGGTCCTATACTTTACTATCATTTTGCAGGGATTATTCTACTATCATTTTACAGGGATTATTTTACTACCATTTTGCTAGGGTTATTCTACTATCGTTTTGCAGGGATTATTTTACTACTAGTTTGCTAGAACTATTCTACTGTCGTTTTGCAGGGACTATTCTACTGTCATTTTGCAGGGATTATTCTACTATCGTTTTGCAGGGATTATTTTACTACCATTTTCCAGGGATTATTCTACTATTGTTTTGCAGGGATTATTTTACTACCATTCTGCAGGGATTATTCTACTATCGTTTTGCAGGGATTATTTTATTATCATTTTGCAGGGATTATTTTATTATCATTTTGCAGGGATTATTTTACTATCAAATTGCAGGGATTATTTTACTATCAAATTGCAGAGGTTATCCTATCAAATTGTAGAGATTATTTTACTATAAAAGTGCAGGGATTATTCTACTATCATTTTGCAGGGATTATTTTACTACCATTCTGCAGGGATTATTCTACTATCGTTTTGCAGGGATTATTTTATTATCATTTTGCAGGGATTATTTTATTATCATTTTGCAGGGATTATTTTACTATCAAATTGCAGGGATTATTTTACTATCAAATTGCAGAGGTTATCCTATCAAATTGTAGAGATTATTTTACTATAAAAGTGCAGGGATTATTCTACTATCATTTTGCAGGGATTATTTTACTATCATTCTGCAGGGATTATTGCTCAGTGATCTGGGTTCCCAGGTCAGCCCAGCCAGAAATGGGTATCATGAAATATCATGGGAAGTAAAGACAGCTGACTACATCATTTATTGAGTGCTGATTGGCCAAATAATATATGGCAGGTAGTACATACCCTTTACAGCTCATAACTGAAAAGGGGTGCTTATTTTGTGTTTATTTCTATCTCAGATTCCATGACTTTGTTCTTTATTTTTCAGGTCCTGTCAGCTGCAACAATTGTAGCCAAGCACACATCCTCATTGTGTAACTCTTGCCGGCTGGCATCCTCAAAAACTGCCAACCCTGTAGCCAAGAGACACTTTGTGCAGAGTGCTAAAGATGTGGCCAACAGCACAGCCAACCTGGTCAAAGCCATCAAGGTAACTGGTATCTTCAGATAAGAGTTGCATAATTATGGGGAATTTATGATGTTGCTTTGAAAATATTAACCAGTTTAGATGGCAGTGGGCGAGAAGAGAGAAGTCGTCATTAGTCCAACTTCATGGCAAAGGGTCTCTCCATAATGATCTGTTCCTGTGTCAGTGAATATCACACAAAATGCTCCCCACTATACCATGTTAAAAGTGGAACAGACAGCAGTCTCAACAAACCAACGGCCCGCACATGCTTACATGCATAAGGCCGCTGCCAAAATGCCAACACAACAGTCTGCCACTAAAATTAGTTCAACGTCGACGGAAGCAGCAGTCACTAGAAAATCAGCAGTACCACACATTACTGCATACAGTGAAATAGTGGATGAGCAATGGACTGGGCTGATACACTAAGTTTTCTCAGTGAGGCAGGGTGTTTAAATGAATCAAGAGATGGTTGTGAATCTATGACCTTGATCAGACTGCATGAACACCAAGTCAAAAGTAATGAAGCCAAACAGGACTTAGGCAGGAAACCAAAGAAGATGTGCAAACCAACACAGAACTGGTGTTAATTGCTATATGCTGAGAGAGATATTGAGGAAGGGATCAGAACACTTATGGACAATGGTTCAATGTGCAGTGAGGATAATCTGTCGATTAACTATGGGTTGATGTACCCTATGAACAGAAGCCTGCAGCCACACAACCTGATGTTTCTTTCAATGGGTTCTCTAACTTCTCTGCTTGTTGAAGTAGCCTCTTTTCACCAAGTTCAAGATGATTCTCCACAGTGCAACCACCTGTCACAGTCAAAAGCATTTTTCTCCCAGGTTTTGGTGTTTGTCCCCAGCATTCTCATGTCTTGTTTACATGTATCTTTCAATAGTAGCTGTAGATAGATGTCCAATGTTTTTGAAGCCAGCTGCTAACAGAGAATGTCCTTTGTAATGTATCCATCTGGCACACGACACCAATGTTTAAGCTGGAGTGCCCTCTCCAAGGCACAAGCTTGAGCATGTCTGTTTGGAGAAAAATTTGTCAGCATGTTCCATACAGCTTGGAGTTGAATGTTGATTTAGTGGACCAGTATATCTGACCTTACTGTACGTAAGACAATCCTGCAAAATGTGCTTAGCATTTTGTTTTAGCCCACACACGCATAGTGGGGAAACAGAGAAAAAACCTATGCTGATGTTTTCTCAGTCTCTTAAGTCCCCGTGATCTTGAATGGTGATCTGTTCCTGTCAGTCAAGAGGTCTGTGTTAGCAAAATCCCTCATTGGTCACGTTGGCCTTGGTAACATGGTAGTCAGTCTTCTCCAGGAAAGTAAACAATTTTTACTTTGTAACATGGTAGTTTGTTTTCTCCAGGAAAGTAAACAATTTTGTCATGGTAACAGTTAGTGTTCTCCAGGAAAGTAAATAATTTGGTCATGGTACACGGTTAGTCTTCTCCAGGAAAGTAGAGAAGTTAACATAAAACTGACCACATTACCGTGAGGGCGATTTTCTTATGAAAAACCCAGGCCTGACATTGTTTCCCCCATTTCTTTATGTAAATGGGTATGTTATTTTGTTCGTTTTCTTTTTGCAGGCCTTGGACAGCGACTTCACGGAAGAGAACAGACAGAGATGTGCCGAGGCTGCCCGCCCATTACTCAGTGCCGTTGATGAGCTGACAACATTTGCATCCTCTCCAGAATTTGCCAGCAAACCTGCAAAGATTAGTGGCCAGGTAAGCAGAAAGATTAGTGGCCAGGTAAGTAGAAAGATTAGTGGCCAGGTAAGCAGAAAGATTAGTGGCCAGGTAAGCAGAAAGATTAGTGGCCAGGTAAGCAGAAAGATTAGTGGCCAGGTAAGCAGAAAGATTAGTGTACACGTAAGTAGAGTTATTAGTGTCCAAGCTCTGAACTGCCAGCTCTGTGGCGAAGGGCTTATTAACACAATTCATAATCCCGCACACCATGTTCAAAACACAGCTGCAGGTGATTCAGAAGCAGACCGCCTTGCACTGATTTTTATTCAGTGGTATGAGTGCTGGTCATTCAGAAAGCAATGGCAAACTACTGAACATAAACTTATCAAGAAATCATGCTGGAGTTGACTGCGACATGCTATAAAGGATATGCGATTAACTTAAGCTTTGAAGTGAATATCAAGTACTAGGGTCACCAAGAACAATCAGTGTCTGATTCTCAGACAAAATGGACAGATGTGACATGAGTGGATGCATTGACATCTCTCTCGCTCTTGCAGGGACTCGCATGGATATACTGTCTGGGACGTACTGGTGTACAAGGTCATGAGTGAGCAGATTGGTTGTTTTCAAAAGCACCTATGGTTGGAACACTGACTGTGGATAATGTAGACATGCTGAAGACTATTGACAAACAGCTACTTTAGGGTGTATTTTTAATGACTGGGGTTTTTCCACAGAGGGTGAATACAAAACTTGGAACAGGAATATTTTCAAAAACCCCAGTCATTAAAAATACCCCTGTAGTTAAAGACACAATAACGGATGAAATAACATATTTCAAGATGTTTGATTTAGAAGTTAAGTTTGGGTTTGGGAGAGAGGGATGTAAGAGAGGACACATTTTATTTGTTTACAGCTTTCACGTTTAAACTTTCTCTCCTGACAGTGGCATCATGGGTTCATTTCACACACTCATCAGTTTGACTTAAATGTTTCTTCCCGCTCAGAAAACAATGGCAAACTAGTGAACGTAAACTTGCCTAGAAAGTCACAAACAGCCAATAAATGCTGAGGTTGATAGCAACGTCCTATAAAAAGAACATGCAATTTTACATAACAACCAGCGTTATCTGTGGAATTATTAGCATTTACACCATGTAACATTTGCTGCGAAGACGGAACATTTATGTGTTTGTCTGGAATGGTGTGATATTGATTACATAAATCAGTCAGTCTATCAGACAATCATTATATTAATATTTTCCATCCTAGACATTTATTGATTTACAGTAATAGCAGCCTTGAACAGAGCAAGTGAATTAACATACTTATCTTGCATCAGTCAAAATATTTTGGGGCATGTTATGAGAAGAAATAAACTAGAAAAGTTGGTGACAACTGGCAAGACTGAGGGGAAAAGAACAAAGGGAAAGGCAGAGAAGTAAATATCTGGATGGTTTGACCATGTGGCATGGTCGAGACAAGAATACAGCTGATCAATGACTCTGGTAATCATGTGAGATGCCAAAATATGGCTGCCCACGCTTATCAGCATGGCATATGATGATGATCTTGCTGAATGTTGAGTGGAGTTGAGCTAAGAACAGCCATCACTGCACTCAGAACATTCCCACACATGCTCCGTTCCCTCATTCAACAACCAGCAAAGAGTCATACTTCTAATCATTCCCACCGCTCTCTGATTGAAAGTTCTCCTTCTATTCCTTCTCAGTTTTGAGATTCTTTCAGAACTCCTGCCAATCCCCTGCAATATCATTCTTTCCACATGTGGGTTCTCAGTCTGTTCCCCTACCTTCTCCACCTGGTCCCACAGGTGCTCGACCACCTCTCCCTTGTCTATAGGTAGTTTACCACCAAGAGGTGCATTCCCTGCCAGCCTAAGAGCCTGTTCATTCCCCCCGCACTACCGCATGGCTCTTGCTATATTAAAACCCAAAATGTGACTGAGAAGCTCAATGAATGGAAAAACACAGAGATACAAGTGAATGTTTGGACCTGTCCTTATCAATGGAAAAGCAAGAACAAAAAAGTTAAACATATATAAAAAAAATTAACAATACAAATGAGTTTCCCTAACGGTTGTCCAGTCCAGGAGACTGGGAACTTGAAGCTGTAATTTCATATTATAATTATGTGTATATGCTGTCCCTGGCAGGCTCGACAAGCTCAAGAACCAATCACACTGTCAGGCAAGGCGATGATCGAGGGAGCCTGCAACATGTTGCATGCAGCCAAGCAGTTGGCAGTCAATCCTAAAGATCCTCAAACCTACCAATTGTACTCTCATCACTCCAAGAGTGTTTCAGAATCCATTAAGAGGCTTGTAGCCAACATCAAGTGAGTTAGTTATAGGCGGCTTTAGTCATTATAGTCATGTTGCTATGAGCAATTTTTATCATTATAGTCATGTTGCATTCAGCAACTTTTAACACTGTATTTGTGTTGCATTCAGAAACTTTTACCACGATAGTTATGTTGCTGTCATTAACTTTGTTTTAATCATGTTGCTGTCATTGACATTTTGTCATTAATTATGTTTCTGTCAGCCACTTTTGCTAATAGTAATGTTGCTGTCGACCACTTTTGTCACTATTTATGTTGTTGTCAGCCACTTTCATCACTTCAGTGACTTCTATCACAATATTTGTGTTGCTGTCAGCATCTTTTATCATTTCAGCCATGTTGCTATCAGTGACCATTATATTTATAGTTGTATGGCTCTCAATGACTACTTATTTCTTTCTATCAGTGACTGTTATCACTGTAATTTTTTAAACAATCTAGTCTCAAAGCAGGAACATGCTAAGCGTATGATCTCTAAAAAAAAAATCACATTTTGTAGACTTGAATGCACATAGTAAATAAAAGGTGACCAGTCTTTCTCTCACACTTTCTTATATATGGTGACCACAAAAACAACAACAAAAAACAGAACCAATCAATCTTTGAATAATTGAGATAGTTTTGGTCATCATTGGGACGTCGCATAGGATTGGGTCGAGATAACAGTGGTTCTAGCAGGACACGCCCCCCCCCCCCCCCCACACACACACACACACACACACACATCAAGTGACTGGCTGAGAGAGCGATTTCAGGGGAGACTGATCAGCATGAAGTGTGACTTGGATTGGGCACCACATTCACCTGACTTGAATCTCCTAGATTTGTATCTATGGGTGTATCTCAAGGATAATGTATACCAGAACAACTCTCAAATGATTGGTGAACAATGATCACAGCAAAGATCAGGGAAATCCCCACAGAGAAATGCGGTCGAGTAATTGACAGTATAGCAAAACGTATGCAAGTGTGCGTCCAATGCTGTGAGGCCATTTCACACATATTTTGGAAAGAAGATAACTTTTATGCAAAGCAATCGAGGTAACTGAAACTTTGGGAAATGATTGTACACAGACTGAAGTTTACTCTCACTAAATTTCAAGAAATTTGCTTGACCTTTGTAGGATTTAATAAACCTTTTATGGGTTCTGGTTTTTGTGTGTCACCCTAGTTGTGTAAAATGTTCTACTTTCATTAGCCGCTTCCAGGCAATTGTTGTTAGTTAATCTGGCCATTCAAAGTATTCACAATCAGTCGGCTCAGAAATCACATCTCCACTGGCTCCAATTTTTTCTTAGTTTGCTCATTCACTAGCACATAGAACATTAGTTTCTTTCCAGGCAATCATTGTTACTTAATCTGGCCATTCAAAGTATACACAGCACTCGGCTCAGAAATCACATCCATATTGGCTCTATGTCCTTCCTAATTTGCTCATTCACTGACATACCAAACACTAGTTTTTTTCCAACTAGTCATTGTTAGATATCTCTGGCTGTCCAAGGTGTTTACAACATTCGTCTCCGAAGCCACACCTTCTCTGCGTCTA
Source organism: Cepaea hortensis (assembly GCA_963921405.1). Taxonomy (NCBI): domain Eukaryota; kingdom Metazoa; phylum Mollusca; class Gastropoda; order Stylommatophora; family Helicidae; genus Cepaea; species Cepaea hortensis. The sequence goes on along the minus strand of OY992891.1, from coordinate 38,924,874 downwards.
ACCTCTTCTTAAAGCTCATGTGATATTAGTAGTAATTTTAAGCATGTCCTTCAACTATGTTCCTTGCAGAGACGGAGCTCCAGGCCAGCATGAGTGTGACAATGCTATAGAGCATCTGAACATCATCATCAGGGAAGTTGACCAGGCCTCACTGGCTGCAGTCAGTCAGAATCTCCGAGCAAGGGATGAGAAGTCGCTGAAAGTAAGATCCTCTGTGTTGTTGATCATAGTTAGATAAAAGGCTCTTATTTTCTGGAGCGAATCATCATTTAATGCTCATCTGCAAACATGTAGAGAGACAGAGAGAAGAGACAGAAAGTGAGGAACGAGAAAGACAAAGGGAAAGAGAGAGAGGCGAGAGACAGACCGAGGGAAAGAGAGATGAGAGAGAAAGACAGAGGGATAGAGAGCGATGAGGGAGAAAGACAGAAGAAAAGAGATTAAAGAAAATGAGAGAAAGACGGAAAAGGGATAGAACAATAGAGAGAGAGAAAGAGAGGCTAAGATATGAAGAGAGAGACAATTAGTTGGAGGAAGAGAGAGACTAATCTGGAAACGGGGCACAAAGAGAGAGAGAGAGAGAAATGCACACACTCTTATTCATAAGCAAACTCGTAGACAAACTCGGGGTTATGGATTCTCAATTATCATCATCATCAAGAGTGATTGGAAGGGCTGAATGTAAGATGGGCCTACGTGCCCAATTTGTTACCCTTTGAAAATAAAGTTTGTTTGTTCGTTCGTTCGTTCAAGTGCCATGCCATGGGTGTTCAGAAGGATATAGATGTTCAGAAATATGTAGATGTTCAGAAAGATGTAGATGTTCAGAAAGATATAGATGTTCAGAAAGATATAGTTGTTCCAGAAATATGTAGATGTTCAGAAAGATATAGATGTTCAGAAAGATATAGATGTTCAGAAATATGTAGGTGTTCAGAAAGATACAGCTGTTCAGACAGATGAGGTATACAGAAAAATGTTCAAATGTTCAGAACAGTATTGATTCAGAAATATGTAAACATTTAGTAAGACGTAAAAATTGATTATCAGAAAGATGTAAATTTTTAAGAAAGATGATGATGTTGCTAATTGTGTGGACAGGCCTACCAGGAGCAGATGATCAACAGTGCCAGGGAGATCTTAGACAGAATTGACCTCATCCGGCAGGCTGCGAAGGAGGAGCCTCAAAATTTGGGTCATTTAGTGAGTGACACACTCTTTTAATTTATCCACGTGACTTTGTGATGTGCATTTTGATTAGTCTCTTCATGCCCCCTCTTTTTCTCTTTCTTATTCTTTCACTATCTCTTTCTATCTTTCTATAGAAGGGCAGAAAGTTAGATGGGCCTGCATGCCCAATTCTTAACCCTTTGAAAATAAAGCTTGTTTGTTCACTTGTTCATTCTCTCTGTCTCTCTATTTTTCTATCACTTTCTGTCTGTCTGTCTTTCCCACTTTCTTCCCCTCTCTTATTCTCTCTTTTCTCTCACTCCCCCTCTCTCTGCTCTCTCTCTGCTCTCTGCTCTCTCTCTCTCTCTCTCTCTCTCTCTCTCTCTCTCTCTCTCTCTCTCTCTCTCTCTCTCTCTCTCTCTCTCTCATATCTGTCTCTCCCACTCTCTCTTATTCTCTTTCTGTCTCCCTCTCTTTTAGTCTCTCTCTCTCTCATATATATATATATGTATATATATATATATATATATATATATATATATATATATATATATATATATATATATATATATATATATGAGACTTTACTGAGCTTGACTCTAGTCCGACTTTGTGAAGACACATGAAGGGTGTAGCATAGGTGGGAGCGCAAGCGCAATTGAAATACCACTACTTTTATCGTTTCTTTACTTATTCAGTCTCAGTAGAGATTTGTTCGCAGCAGACGAGCATAATCTCTGGCGGGCCTATTCTCGCCGGTCGCGAGATCCGCACAGTGGAAGGATGGGGGATTTGCTTGCAATAGACAGGCAATATCTCCTGCGGCAGCTCTGGCGGGCCTATTCCCGCTGGTCGCGGGGGCCGCTTAAAGTCAGGTGGAGAGTCTGACGATAGTCCACGCTTTACACAGGTCCGGACACTTGTGATCGACAGATGTGCGCGCCCTTATGGTCCGGGCTTGTACGAGGCCCTCACCTGTGGGACTTGGCTGAACATCTCTAAGCCGGGTCCCTTGGGTGTCAGGGTCTGGCCATAACTCGCCACCTGCTCGTGGTGGCGAGGTCGCGGTGGTGTTGACGCTGCGCCGCCAGCGTCTGCAGCCTACCTTGTGCCAGACGTATTGGTTACCCATTCCTCTGGGCAACACAAGGTTAGGCCGAGAGAGAGGTCATGTCGTTTGGGCGCCACATGATCCTCTTAAGCTCTGCCCAGACATTGTGATGGAATATTGGCCACATTCCAACTCACATACTTTGGTCTGTAAAGACTGCAAGGTGTCAACGACTGACCTTTACACATGCACAGACAGGTGCACAACCATTTGCTGACACATCACACATACACACATTTCCTTTATCTTAGCTCAAATATTTTCCCTCCCAAATGTATTATAATCCTCGCCTTTTGTTTCTAGATAATTGATAATTGATCATTAACATCCAATGATTGATGATAATAAATCATTGCCAGGTCTCCACTGTGTCCTCATACTTTGAACCTTTGGCACGATCTGCCATCGGCAGTGCTAGCCGGACAGTCAACTCCAAACATCAGATGAACATTCTGGATCAAACCAAAACCGTGGCAGAGTCAGCCCTACAGTTTATGTATGCTTGTAAGGAGGGCGGTGGTAACCCCAAGGTATGTGGACATCGTGTGTTGTCCTTCATTCTTCTATGTTATGCTTCTCCTTCATGTGTTATTTTATTATTCTGAGATGTTATACTTCTCCTTCATATGTTGTTCTTCATTCTTCTGAGATGTTATACTTCTCCTTCATATGTTGTTCTTCATTCTTCTGAGATGTTATGCTTCTCCTTCATGTGTTATTTTATTCTTCTGAGATGTTAGGCTTCTCCTTAATGTGTTGTTCTTTGTTCTTCTGAGATGTTATGCTTCTCCTTAATGTGTTTTTCATTCTTCTGAGATGTTGTGCCTCTTCTTAATGTGTTGTTCTTCATTTTTCTGAGATGTGATGCTTCTCCTTAATGTGGTTTTCATTCTTCTGAGATGTTATGCTTCTCCTTAATGTGGTGTTCTTCATTCTTCTGAGATGTTATACTTCTCCTTCATATGTTGTTCTTCATTCTTCTGAGGTGTTATGCTTCTCCTTAATGTGTTGTTCTTCATTCTTCTGAGATGTCATGTTTCTCCTTAATGTGTTGTTCTTCATTCTTATGAGATGTCATGCTTCTCCTTAATGTGTTGTTCTTCATTCTTCTGAGATGTTATACTTCTTCCTAATGTGTTCTTCATTCTTCTGGGATGTTATGCTTCTGGGATGTTATGCTGTTATGCTTGTGTTTTTCTCTTTCCATATAAATCGTTAACATCCTGCTCAGTTTACTAAACTAAATGACCACTACAGCTACTCCCCCCTCAGGTGGGGTTTCAATACAAGACTGATCTGCCTATTGAAGTAAGACTAACCAGATGAAATGATTGCATCTCTTACAGGCAACCCACACCCACGGTCCTATTGATAATGCTGCTGATGACATGAAGGACGTTCTTCAAGACCTGCTGCAGACCATGGAGGAGGCAGCCTCCCAGGCAGGCCTGGTTAACAGCATGATTGACACCATCACACAGTCCATTGCCAGGGTAAGACTGTGGTCTCTTTCTTCCTGTAGTCCCTGAAACAGCTTCTGAACAGTTATAACAGTCTCTGTTTCTCATCTGCATAAGACATTTGGCAGTTGCAGTCAGGTAATTAATCTGTAGAGACAAACATTCAAATTACAGCCATCCTGAAACATCCAGTTATCCCCATGGAAATTAATAAGAACATTATTAATGCAATTTTTATGCAAACGTTGTGTTATCAATGCCAACGTTGTGCTATCAATGCCAAACATAGGCACTAACTAAAAAACAAGAAAGAAAACTCACTACTTGTGAAATGAGATGCCTGAGAAAATCAGCGAAACAAATCAAGAAAGGACCATATTAGAAACAGAGAGATCAATAAAACAGTTTGAGCAACACCAGTTGTTAAATTCATTGATAAACAAAGACTTAACTGGTTCGGCCATCTAGTGAGAATGAATTCAATGTCACCAGCAGAATATGGAAACATCAAGAGACAGGGGAAGACCATGAAAAAGATGGATCGACTGAGTCACCAACACTTTAAAAAGCCACAACGTCTCAGCTTACCAAGCGAGCCCTAGGTTCGGAAACCAATCATCAAACAAGACTGCCATAGCTAACGGTATGGGGCAGTGAAGGACAAAAGAAAGAAGAAAGAAAGAAAGAGGCAAATGTCCACAGAAAGCTTTTTTGGAGTCAATGAGCACTGTAGACAGCAACAGTCTTCTTCTTCATGTAACTGGTCTTAAGAAAGAACACTGGTGATCATGACTGTCCAATTCTACCTTTTGTGTGATATTTTGATGAAGTTGGTGTAGCTTATATTACCATTTGTTGCTAGCTGTTTCATCTTTCCACATCTTACTATTTTCCTGTGCCTCTCTTACATAGTATGTTCCTACACAAGGTTCATTTCTCTCATCCACCTTTTTGTTGATTTGTGCCATTAATTTCATTAGGCATTTCCTTATGGTTTCGATAAGTGACAGGAGAGGCTGGCAGAGTGGCTAAGAATACCATGTTCTCCTTTGAGTGACCCAGGTTCGATTCCTCATTAAGGCAATGCTAACCGTAAAAAATTTAATTCCATAATACTTAATTTCTATGTTCTTTTATGGTATAGGGTTTGATATTAAAGACTGCTGATCGATAAAATATTGTCAAATTGACTTTGCACTTAACAGTTGCTATGGAAACCAAGATAAACAGCGGCCATATTGAATTTCTTAATATACCCATAAAACATTTATTTTTTAATGTACAGGCTAAATTCTTTGTTTTATATGTAAATAAATAGACCCTTTACAAGTGTAGTAGAAAATTTTAATGATAACTCTTTGCAGTTTTTTTTTTCAAAATGTGAAAATGTTAATGACATTTTTCATGACATTTTTTTTTTTTTAGTGCAGCACAAAAACTAAAATGTAATTTTCAAGATTAATATACTCGCAATGTAAGTGATATAATAAAGAATATCTCTGCAAAGTTTGATTAAAATCTAATGAATAGTTTTTAAAACAATTGTACTTATGTATAAAAAACTGGCGAAATGAGAAAACGGGGAAAAACTAATTATTTTTTTGTTTTTTATTACTAATGCACTCTTTTACAGAGAAAAAAAGTGTAAAACTGTACCTGACTGTTAAAATTGTCCTGCTGAATATGCAGGACCTCTCTCCAGAGCATGCAGCTCACCTTGTCTCTTCAGTTTGGCCACTCGTACAGTGTCACGTCTTTTAGTTTGTTTGTCCTTCTTGTACTTCAGACTATTTCTTACTTGCTTCTGCATCCTAAATGTTCCTAGTCTCTGCATATGCAGGCCCGTAGAAAGTCATAAAACTGGGCAGTGTCTTGGGCAGCAGCAGCTCCAAAGTTACTCTCTTGCTGCAGTTACAACTGCAAACTGAACGCGCTTGCGTGAGGCAAAGTTGTCTTTAGTGCATCGAGCCCATATCAAGCTGTGTAAACACTCATTTGAATTCTGAGTTTGTCCTGACACACATCTACTAAGTAGTTTAGTGTCAGACAGCCTTTCATAAATTGGCAACAGATATTTCTCAAGCTTGTCACGGTTGAGCCAAGTGTGTAACATCTTGTCATGAGGACCTGGGACCTGATGCTTAGCCAGGGCAGATTGAAAAAAACACCAAGATTGCTCTCCACTTGGGCACATTTCATGACGTGGACTTTTGTCTGTTGAAAAACAGTGATGCAGTGAAGCCATAACACTTTTCCTCATGGACTCTACACTTGTGTTGTTTCGTATGGCTCTATTGTAATAAATTGTCAGCCTACGGATGGCATTTTGTGTAAGCTGACCTTTACCGCGTCCTCCTAGGGTCACTTTCGGCAGTCAGCAACAACATTGCGCAGTGCTGTTCCAAGGCGTTTACTGACATGGTTGATACACTCCTCTTTGTCTATCTGAATGTCATCCCCATATGGTTTGATCTTGGTAAGTTCCGCAAATGTTTTGGTGTCACCATCAGAAAGTATTGACGTGTAGCGAAGTTTATGACGGGCCACAGACCGTCGCCACAGCACCCTTGCAGCCTCCACCTCCATCATTCCAGCAGATCCTGTGAGATTGTTGTCACAGTTTAGAAGATGTTCTGCCTTCCATGCTGCAAATTCATCTGGTTTGTCCCTGGAAAGTGTCTTACCAGTGGTTTCACACACCTGGCAATATGTGGACATAACATGGGCATCTATGCAAAGTCCTGTAAGAACATCCACTGCACAGCCAACTCCAATGTGGGATGTGTGGCCTCTAGTCAGCCAAGTGCCATCAAAGCTGACACTAATATCTAGCACATCATTGTCATGTAGAGTTATGCCTGACTGTTGTGCATGAGCCTGTCGAACATACTTTACGGTTTGAGAAAAAACAGTGTCCTCCAGATCTTCTTTCTTTGAATATAGTTTATTCGCTTTGCTGTGAAATGTTTTGTGATGAAGACCTTGCAGGTTCATGTTTTCACAAAAATTGTTGAATGTCGTTGCACCCATCCCACAGACTAATGCTGAATATACTGACTGGCTGTTGACAGCAAAAGATCTATCCCCATCATTACTTCTTGCAGATAGGTATCTTCCACACACCACTTCTTCACAACAAGAGCAGTAAACCTCTGTATACACAGCTAATCCCTTGGCTTTCTTGCTGTCAGTTTTCAAAATAAGACTATCATTATTACAAACTGGACAACATAACAATTTGATTATTGCCTCAATTTCTGAACAATCAACTATTGCTCTGTGTTCCCGTTTTTGATATCCATTGTCGTCACCAGAATCATACTTGCTGCTAGTGGATGTTGTGTATTCATAGTATCTCTTTTAAATTGGCTTCGGGTAATAAAAGAATCACTTCCACAACTTTGAGAAGAACACGATAGCACTGATTCATTCAGATTCACTGTCAAAACACTTGGATTTGGAAGAAGTGGCATGTGCACTTTACCTGGGTCGCTTTCAGGAGTTTCAGAATTGTCTGTATCGTTTACGACGTTCTGATAGGCTTTTCGCTGCTTACGAGCATTTGCGAGGTGTAGTCTGAGAGATTTCTTACGTTAAGTAGATGACTGGATGTTAAATTTCTTAGAACGAGGCATATTTCAATGTATGTCAGTCTGTCGTCAACAATGAACGTTCAGCATGTCGCGAGGTGTAAACAACACAAAGCCGCCATTTTGGAAACCCACGTGATCAATTTCAGCCATCGGCGAACGCGGATTGCTTACGATGTTCCATATATGGAAGTTTCCGGAAGATGATAGACACGAATAAACCCGATGTACACAGAAAAGTTTCCGATTAGATGAACTCGTAGTTTTACGAACAGTTACGGAAGATCACGACCTTTCCAGGGATGCCTTACACATGCGTGTCGTGTTTTCCTGAGATATCGTTGCTAGGATTTGAAAACCGTCAATTTCGCAACAATTTTCAATAATTAGACAATTTGACACAGAGGGTGGGTTCAGTAAATTATGAATATTGCATTAAAATAAAAGTTTTTAAACAAAAACAAGTACAGAATCTGATAGAAGACATGATAAGGTGTCTAAAAATAAACTATTCCAAAAATAGCCAAATTGACCAAAAATCTATGTTTTTACTGCCGCACATCGCCTTAAGGATTGGATTTTTTTCTGTTGGGGGGCAAAAAGAGGAACCCCAATCTGCACAGTTCGTGGTGACTGCACAAGCCACGTGGCCTGAATTCCTCAGGCTCAAGACCCTCCTGTCCTACACCGCAAGGTACAATATTGGCAGTAGTTGACAGACAGATCACAGTTTCATGAGTGGTTTTGTTACCCCTTGCAGCACTCAGTACCTCGGTGTTTTTCTTCTTATTTGTTTATGATACTCTCTGTACTTCTTTTAAACAAATTAACCCATCTCCGCTGCCTCCAGTTTCTTCATTTCATCACTCATTGTCCAATATTTGCATTCATACAACACATTTCAGTGAGTCAGTGCTGCAGCCTGTCAGCTCTTTCATGTTGTCAATCCAGGATTTCTGCTATCTGCCTCTTCACCACTTGCCTTCCACATTTCCTTGAAGTTTCATCTTCAACAAGGAATCATGGCAAGTCACATGGGCAGAATTTTGACTGATATGTGGCCGCAGACAATATTTTGTTTTAGCTTGCATATGTATTTATTTTTTTACTTAACTTAGATATTGCTTATACAGAAGGCATTCTTCAGTAATTGTTACTGTATGTACATATATATGAGTGCATGCGCACACAGGCATGCGTGCACATGCATTAGTATTTAGATAATTTATTGTGTTTAAAAAGATGGTAATATTTAGAGACATGGTAATGTTTAGAGAAGTAGTGATGTTCAGAAACATTATAATGTTTAAAGAGATGGTGTTAGAGAGGTGGTAATGTTCAGACAAATGGTGGTGTTTAATAATGCTTAGAGGGACAATGGTGTTTAGAGAGACATTGGTGTTTAGATGGACAGTGGTGTTTAGGAGGTGATTGGTGTTTAGAGGGTCATTGGTGTTTAGATGGACAGTGGTGTTTAGAGGAACATTGGTGTTTAGAAGGATATTGGTGTTTATAGAGAAATTAATGTTTAGAGGCAGATTGATGTTTAGAAGGATATTGGTGTTTATAGAGAAATTAATGTTTAGAGGGTCATTGGTGTTTAGATGGACAGTGGTGTTTAGAGGAACATTGGTGTTTAGGAGGTGATTGGTGTTTAGAAGGATATTGGTGTTTATAGAGAAATTAATGTTTAGAGGGTCATTGGTGTTTAGATGGACAGTGGTGTTTAGAGGAACATTGGTGTTTAGAAGGTGATTGGTGTTTAGAAGGATATTGGTGTTTATAGAGAAATTAATGTTTAGAGGCAGATTGGTGTTTAGAAGGATATTGGTGTTTATAGAGAAATTAATGTTTAGAGGGACATTGGTGTTTAGCGGGATATTGGTGTTTAGAGGAACATTGGTGTTTAGAGGAACATTGGTGTTTAGAGGGATATTGGTGTTTAGAGGGATATTGGTGTTTAGAGGGACATTGGTGTTTAGAGGGACATTGGTGTTTAGAGGAATTATGTCAAAATTGTAATAATGCTAATATTGTGAACATGTTGTAATCCGCCAGACTGAAGAAAGATACACAGACAGAATGTCCATCGTGGAGCACCTGTCATTTGTGGACCATCAGACCAACATGGTCCGCTTGGCCAAGCAGATAGCCAGAACAGCTCAAGACATGGTAGGTCTTTTATGTTTCTTTTGTTTGAAGTAAACGAATATAGCATGTGTGCCTCTGGCATGCAGATATTTGGATAGTCACAAGTTCTATGAAGTTGGTGCACTGTGCTGAGATTCTCCTATTGTCGTCTCTGGAAGGAGATTGGATTACTTATGGAGATATCTATTTGAAATGTAGGTGATGCTTTACCAATCGCCAGGATATGGTAAAATATTAGGTGTAGAATTAGTTGGTGAATGCTGCCGTAGATGAAGGCATCATATTATTTTACCAGTCCATGTTGTTTGAGCTCTGATCAGATCTTGCATCTGTCAGAGTGATATTGGCAGTGCCAAATTACCATTTCCATGGAATTGTTGCAGACTCTAACGCAACTGTCAGAGGATTTGTTTTGTGCATGTTTTATAGACAGTTATTGCTTCTATGTTGTGTTGAATATTGTCAGTATTTGTTCTTATTATTTTTTAATCATTATTTTGTATCTTTTTTGAGAGACACATTTTTATCTTGCCAGTTTGTGCTGATATTTGATGTTGCTGTTGATTGTGTTGCGTGTATTCTGGATGTAAATGTTATTATATTGTTCACTATAAAACTACGGGATTTTTTCATGTGGGCTTCTAGTAATAAAATTTCCCCTGGTAGTGAGATCGGAAGCCTGTGTGTATTGTGCACGTAAAAAATTCCCTGGCAGTTGGAAATCGAAAAAGAGTAGCCTGACGGCGCTGCCCGGGCAAAATTTTGAGTTAAAAATTTACCCAAAGTATTTCAGGATCCTCGCCGGTGCTACGGAGTTCATGCACTGAGCTGAGATTCTCCGGACTCAGGCTTGAGTTAGGAGTAGAACGGAGCACTTATGGTTACACCTGTGTGCCGTGACGTTGATCCGTTGATTAAACTAAACTAAATTCACTTTAAAACTACAAAGGAGGATACAACCCATAACAAAACTTACTATGTAGAGGATTGAACAGATAATAGATTAAAAAGCAGCTCAAACATTTCAGTTGTAGAAAAACATGAATCCAAGAATGTTCTTCTTTCTTCTTCTGAAGGTTCCCCAGCCTGTAAAGATCTTTGTTGCAAAAACAATCTGTTTCAGTTTCTTTGTGTCCTTGATAATATTGCGCCAGGCCACAATTTTGAGTTCTTTTAATTGAGTCGTAGCTATCTCTTCATCGTCTTAACATCTGCTTTCTTGGCCTTGTACCTAACATTTGCTTAGTATATTCATGTGCGTCTTTCTAGTTAGTTGACTGATAATCTATACTGCACATCAAACCATTGAGTCCCTAAGCGTACAGATCCTCTCCTCAGTATCTCCTCCACCAGTTTCACATTGACTATACTTCCTTATTAAGTCCACAAGTGCACAGATCCCCTCCTCAGTACCTCCTCCACCAGTTCTGTGTTGACTATACTTCCTTATTGAGTCCACAAGTGCACAGATTCCCCCCTCAGTATCTTCCCCCACCAGTTCTGTGTTGATTGTACTTCCTTATTAAGTCCACAAGTGCACAGATCCCCTTCTATATATCTCCCCACCAGTTCTGTATTGACTATATTTATTGAGTCCACAAGTGCACAAATCCCCTTCCATATATCTCTCCCACCAGTTCTGTGTTGACTATACTTATTGAGCCCACAAGTGCACAGATGCTCTTCTATATATTTCCCCCCACCAGCTCTGTGTTGACTATACTTATTGAGCCCACAAGTGCACAAATCCCCTTCCATATATCTCTCCCACCAGTTCTGTGTTGACTATACTTATTGAGCCCACAAGTGCACAGATCCTCTTCTATATATCTCCCCCCACCAGCTCTGTGTTGACTATACTTATTGAGCCCACAAGTGCACAAATCCTCTTCTATATATCTCTCCCCACCAGCTCTGTGTTGACTATACTTATTGAGCCCACAAGTGCACAAATCCCCTTCCATATATCTCTCCCACCAGTTCTGTGTTGACTATACTTATTGAGTCCACAAGTGCACAGATCCCCTTCTATATATCTCCCTAACCAGTTATGTTTTGACTATACTTCCTTATTGAGTCCACAAGTGCACAGATCCTCTCCTTACTTTTTTGGCCCCTGCATAATGCTTTGATCTGACTTCAACCTTTTGACTTAAAGCTCCTGCAGTTTGGTTAATGTTGCAGATTCACGCTCATCACTTGATTCATTTAATTGCCCTGTCCGTCTGAGAGCACGTAACATATCAGTCTGGTCCATTTCATGTCCTCTTTCCACAGTCCCACATTCTTTCTATAGTTTGTGTTATAACCTTTACAGTAGTTTGTGTTATAACCTTTACAGTAGTTTGTGTTATAACCTTTACAGTAGTTTGTGTTATAACCTTTACAGTAGTTTGTGTTATAACCTTTACAGTAGTTTTGTGTTATAACCTTTACAGTAGTTTGTGTTATAACCTTTACAGTAGTTTGTGTTATAACCTTTACAGTAGTTTGTGTTATAACCTTTACAGTAGTTTGTGTTATAACCTTTACAGTAGTTTGTGTTATAACCTTTACAGTAGTTTGTGTTATAACCTTTACAGTAGTTTGTGTTATAACCTTTACAGTAGTTTGTGTTATAACCTTTACAGTAGTTTGTGTTATAACCTTTACAGTAGTTTGTGTTATAACCTTTACAGTAGTTTGTGTTATAACCTTTACAGTAGTTTGTGTTATAACCTTTACAGTAGTTTGTGTTATAACCTTTACAGTAGTTTGTGTTATAACCTTTACAGTAGTTTTGTGTTATAACCTTTACAGTAGTTTGTGTTATAACCTTTACAGTAGTTTGTGTTATAACCTTTACAGTAGTTTGTGTTATAACCTTTACAGTAGTTTGTGTTATAACCTTTACAGTAGTTTGTGTTATAACCTTTACAGTAGTTTGTGTTATAACCTTTACAGTAGTTTGTGTTATAACCTTTACAGTAGTTTGTGTTATAACCTTTACAGTAGTTTGTGTTATAACCTTTACAGTAGTTTGTGTTATAACCTTTACAGTAGTTTGTGTTATAACCTTTACAGTAGTTTGTGTTATAACCTTTACAGTAGTTTGTGTTATAACCTTTACAGTAGTTTGTGTTATAACCTTTACAGTAGTTTGTGTTATAACCTTTACAGTAGTTTGTGTTATAACCTTTACAGTAGTTTGTGTTATAACCTTTACAGTAGTTTGTGTTATAACCTTTACAGTAGTTTGTGTTATAACCTTTACAGTAGTTTGTGTTATAACCTTTACAGTAGTTTGTGTTATAACCTTTACAGTTAATGTTTATGCCCGCAATGCGAGTGTGGACGCCCAGAAGTGGCAGTGCTTAAGTGGCATATTAGGCCACGAGAGAAATGTTATTTTCTGTGGTGACTTCAACGCTAAAGGCAGATCATGGGGAAACACTTCCTCCAATACACAAGGGGAGGAGCTCGAGACTGCACTGGAAACCATCGACCTGGTTTGTATCAACAGTGGCTGTGTCACCAGGACAGCAAGCCGTCCAGGCGATGAGGACAGTGCTATTGATCTGGCGCTAGTTTCACCTTCACTCACTACAGTGTGTAGATGGGGTGTCCTAGGACACCATGGCAGCGACCACCACCCATGCAGCATATTGGTGGAGAAAGGCAGAACCAGGCAGCACAAGCTAAAGGTAAAGACGTTCCAGTATGACAGTACAGGGCAAGATGTGGTGAGTAAAATAAGACGTGACAAGCGCAGAACGTTTCAGGGCAGGAAGAAAAGGAAAAAAAGCTGGGAGCAGCCACCGTGGTGGAGTTTCGAGGTGGAGAAGGCTTGGGTGGATAAGCGTAGTGCTGTAAGGAGATGGCAAAATGCCAAGAAGAACAGAGCTGGTCATCCTAGTCCCTGCTTGCACTTAGAAAGAGAGATGCACACAAAAGTAAGCTATTTCAAAAAACTGGTCACGGTGGTTAAAAGCGAAAAATGGGCAGAGGTGTGTCAAAGAGTAAGCACAGACAAGTCACTGAAATTGTTCTGGCGACTACATAAAAGCATGAGTGGTGTAGTCAAGAATAAGAGCATTTCTGACTTCCAAGGTGCTGACCTCATCTGGCAGAGGACTGACGAGGACAAGGGCAAAGCCCTCTTTGAACGCTACCTTGAGCAGAGCAACCAGACAGACATGGGAGGCCGGAATCTGGCCAAGGAGGTCACCTCAGACAGATGCAAGGCCCAGAACACTTCGGATGAAGACACAGTGACAGTGCAAGAAATCAAGGCTGTGCTTCGACGATCAAAAAACAGTGCTCCAGGTCCTGATGGCATAAGATACGACGACATAAATAGGTGTACCGACAATGAGCTAGAGAAACTAGCAGACATGTACAACAACAGTATAGGGAGTGCTAGCATCAAGGAGGAATGGTTACACAGCTATCTGATTCCCTTGCCGAAGCCTGACAAAGAAAATTCAGGGATATCGAATTATAACCATGCAGAATACAATAGGCAAGCTGCTGGAGAAGGTAATTGCCAGGAAAATATCAAGCCAACTAGAGAGGCAAGGTGTTTTCCCACCTACCCTGGGTGGGTACCGTCCAAAAAGAGAAACCTGGACCAATGCAGCAGTCTTTGCCCATGATGTCTATGAAGGTTTCCACTCAGGCACTGAAACCGTTGCTGCAGCGATTGATCTTGAGGACGCATACAACAGAGTACCACTGGATTTTTTAATGTTTCAGCTTCTTGAACTAAACGTAAGTCCATTCCTCCTTAGTTGGATCGCTGCAGCTCTCTTCCAACGGAAAGTAGTTTTTAGATGTGGCAGTTGGACTTCGGAACCAACAACAATATATCCTGGCCTACCACAGGGATCACCATTATCTCCGGTACTGTTCAACGCCTACACAGTGAGAATCACCAGTGAGCAGATCACTGGACCTGGCAGGACATTGTCATATGCCGATGATGTTTTAGTGTATCGTCAGGGTAAGGATAGAGAGGAGGTTGCTGTGGAGCTACAAACCGAACTCAATCGCATAAGTACTTGGTGTGATGAAGCTGGGGCAATGGTCAACCCAACAAAGGCAACAGTGACTTGGTTCTCGTTGAATAATCATATTGTCAACAATCCAACACCAACTGTAATGCTGTGTTCAGAGACGGTGGAAAGAACGCAGGCAATGAATTACCTGGGGATACGGTTTGATCGAAGCCTTGCTTATAATGTGCACATAGACCAGGTGATAACAAAGGCCAAGCGGGGTTTGGCAGCGATGCGGGTGATGGCGGCAGCAAACTGTGAGCAGCGCCATCTATGTCTTCTGTACGAGGGGCTGGTCATGTCTGTTTTGGAGTATGCAATGGCAATCCTGACTGTCAGCCATAAGCAGATAGAAAGGATGGAAAGGATACAGAATGAAGCTATGCGCATTATTCTTGGATGTACAAGAGATACAGCATGCAGGGCGATGCGCTACCTTCTTGATTTTCCAACCATTGAAGAGAGAATGCAAGTTTGCAGGGCACGCGCCTACCTCAGAATCAACGCAAACACACAGCATCCACTGCATAGTGAAATTAGGAAGGTGAAGGGCAGCAGGTTAAAAAGAGGACGGTCGTGGATGGGTCAAGCCGAGGACATTCTTCAACAGGTGTGTTCACCTGAGGACTTAGAACCTGGCGAGGAGTGGGTGCAAGTGCCAACAGACTTCTGCACATCCTTTTCAGTTTGCATCCAACTAGATAGAAAATGCAGACAAGAAAATCCGGCTGCTGTTGAGGCTGAAGTACAAGCGTTGATTTTCGAGAATTCGCTAGACAGTGACGCGGTCATCTACACAGATGGGTCGGTCATCCGACATGTGAGAAGCTCATGGGCCTTTACAGCTCGGGCCGGAGGGAGAATTGTGAAGGAGGACTCTGGTGCTTTCACTGAAACCACAAGTAGCCTGACCATGGAAGTCATGGCAGTAAGTAAAGCAATAACATGGCTCGAGACACAGACATTCACTAGGGCTTGTTTCCTTAGCGACTCAGTGAACATGATCAAGAGGATAGAGGAGGGGTCGATCCGAAGAGAATGGTTGCTGCCTCTGAAGCGGTCTCGGCTGGCAAAGATTAGTTTCATCTTCGTGCCAGGGCATGCGGGAGTACAAGGAAATGAGCGGGCTGACAAGCTCGCAGGTGAGGCTACTGTTGAGGGCGGACGCGCCATGGACCAGGCTGACATTCTGAATGCTCTACGAGAAGTGAGACTTTTGCAAGAACCAAGTGATGACTGTGAATCTACAACAATGGCCAGACTGCGAGAGCAGCAAATTAAAAGAGGGGTGGCCAAACAAGAACACTACGCAGGAAGCCAAAGAAGATTGATAAACCAACACAGAACTGGCGTCGTTAGCCGCTACACGCTGCGGGATTTGCTGAGGAGGGGATCCGAGCACTTATGGACTGAATGGTCCGATGTGCAACGAGGATGATCTGTCGACTAACTAACTAACTATAACCTTTACAGAATCTTAGTCTTGCAGCTGTTTTTGTGTATGTTTGTTTCTAGTTGTATGTGTTATATAAATAATGCTGCTGTTTTTTGAGGGTTGTTGATATTTGTAGACTGACTTGTATATTTTATGCCATTTATTTTCTAGATGGCGCCACAGATTTTACAGAGAATATTATTGTTATTTCTAGATCGCAAAGTCCACAACAAATGTAGGGCAGCTGGGTGTTTTGGCAAACCAGTTGACAAGAGACTACACGGCTCTAGCTAATGCTTCCATTGGTGCAGCTTCAGCTTGTAACAACATAGAGGTCAGGATAACACTTGCTGTTGTAAATCTATCTTTTCATTGATACATTCTCTGTCATCTAGATTTGCTCAAATTCAGCTCAGAGACACCCTTGCATTCCTTTTGTTGTTAATTTTGTAAATTTTTTGCTCTTACATTTCTAGTGTATGATCAGTCAGCGCTTGATGGGTGATGTCATCAGTACCACCTTGGCTACCTTTCTTCCCATTTCCCGGTGCCCAGTTTAGGCTGGGTTCACATGAGAAAATTCGCCGGCTCCATGGTGAAGCGGTTGTGGAAAAAATTTGTAATCCCACATACCTGCGCTCAACACATAGCTGTGGGCGATTTGGTAGCAGACCGTCTTACGTTGGCTTTTTTTAAAAGAAATGGTATAGGTGCCAGCCGTTCGGAAAGCAATGGCAAACTACTGAACGTAAACTTGCCCAGAAATCGCGAACAGCCAAAAAATGCTGGGATTGACTGCTACGTCCTGTAAAGGATATACAACTTTAATTTGAGAACCCAGGTCAAGTTTGTAAATCCTTGTCTTGATGGGAATTTGAACACATGACCACCTCATTAATATAGCTTCTTCACAGGATACATTTCAAAATGATTAAACCTACCCACAAAAGAATATTTATAGTATATGTATTTGTGCTATATATATTTTGATCCTCACTGTAGCTGCAGATTTTGTGTACTGCATTGAGAACCTCATTGTGTGATCTGTGGCAGGTGGCTGCAGAACTTACGGAGGGAGTTATCCAATTATGCATTGAAGATAATCCTATATATGCAGACAAACAAACAAATCATTTCTATATCTAATCCACATTTTTTTTCACATTCATTCATAGATTTTTAGCAATAGGATTTGCGCTACAGCGCAGAATCTTGGTAAATCATATATAGAGCTTGTATAGTAGAGGATTCTGGAAACCTGTTAATAGTTATCCAAATATGCAATGAAAATAATCCTTAACATACAAACAAACCATTTCTATATCTAATCCACATTTTATTTTCATACCCATTCTTAGATTGGCAATAGGATTCGAACCACAGTGCAGGATCTCGGCAAGTCATGTATAGAGCTTGTGCAAGATGCTGGCAACCTGCAGGCCAACCCAACAGACCACTACACACAGCAGGAGCTGACCGAACATGCAAAAATTGTCCAGGAGAAGGTGAGCATATTTGTTACCATCTTTACAGGTATCTTCTTCTTCATACACCTTCATATGTGGATACATCCAAAGAAAGTAGCAGTCAACTTCAGCTTGTTGGCATCTCCATAGAGTTTGGCTTCACATGGAGTGGGTTTAGTGCAAAATGGGTTTTCTCTGTTCTGTGTATGTTGGGCACTCCTGCTACAAATGTTTAGCCTATCAGTTTATATGGCTTCTTATGGAGAAAAAAGAGTGTTGAAGTGCTACATAGTGTGTAGCAATTCAACACAATGTATTTCCTATCCAGTGTCTGGGTCTTTTTCTTGACATCTTGTTTCACTGATAATTATCTAGTTCTCTCAATGAGCTCACTCTCCCCTCACGGCCTCAATGTCCAACACAGTTTTATTTAAGTCCCTAACGGCCCTTGTCTCTCCCCCCCCCCCCCCCCCAATCCCCGTAGTCATATAGTCCACTTACAAGTCAGTTGTATGTCCTTCATAGGACATAGTAGTCAACACTAGCATTATCTTTGCCTTCTGTGACTTCACGGTTAGTTTGCGTGCGGTCGCTTCTCATTGCGTTCTTAACAACCGTCACTTGTGCTATTTTATGATGGCAAGCGCTTGGTGGTCTGCATCAAGATCACCCACAGTAGCGCTTCGAGCTTGGCGTGCGGAATTGCGAACTGCATCCGTTACATCACCACAGAGTCAGCTACAGTGCTCTACATATCCATATTTTTTCCATTCGCTCTCATGGGCGCACCCCTATCCCTCCTGCGCGGGTTCCCTCACCGGTTGTCTCAGCCAATCACCGAGCTTCTGGTTGTACTGACCTTTAGTCAGTTGACCCCGTTAACCACAACATCCGGTTTATTCCATCCACGGATAGCTGTTCAAACTAGGACACAGATAAGTGAAATTAATACTTTCATGTATTGTCTTTCGTGTATTTGTTAGTCTATTTTTGTTTGTTTGTTCTGTGCTGACGAAGGCTTTGGCCGCAACGTCCATTTTGTTTTTTGTAGTCGTGCTTTGGTAAAGCTCACAATCTACTTCTTGTTTTTTAGTGATTCATTCAATGAGCTCCAGACTGGTGATTCTGTCCTATCATTTTGTTCCTTCTATTTTACACAGGCAACAATAAGTCAACTGGTAAAAGTTAAATATGCACTTTGAGCTCGATTTTCTCCATGAAGTTTGCAATGGCTGTGAAAATCAAATTTGTTGCCAGTACTTTCTTCAGACAACATGACAGATCTAATCTGTTTACTTCACAAGAAGGGCTGTAGGCAGTGGCAGGCTGGCCAGGTTGTCAGCTCGCACAATGGCACTTGGAAAATGTGGCAACCTGATAAAGTGTGCCCCTGTAAACATTAAACAATATGTTTAAAAAATGTGAATGCCGTTTTTGTCACGTTGTCTCCTGGCAACCAATATTGTTAGGCCTGGTCCTCCACTGGCTGTTAGTTAGTTGTATATCGCAGTCAACTCCAGCATTTTATGCTGTTTGTGATTCCTGGGCAAGGTTACAGTAGTTTGCCATTGCTTTCTGAATGACCAGCACTCATACCATTGCATGGAATACCAACACAAGACAGTCTGCATCCACATCGCCAGCAGCTGTGTTTTGAACATGGTATGCGGGATTACGAATTGCATTCTGAACCCCTTCACCACAGAGCTGGTCCACTGGCTGTAGCTACAAGAAATTGGTGGGGGTGGATGAAATTTTTTGTTGGGATTATTCTTTTTAATCTTTTTTTTTCTGCTCTTGCTCGCTTTGAACTCAAGCATAGTTCATACACACTACTTCTATTAGTGCTGGACTAAGTTTTGCTTGTGGATTAACTTTACCTATTAACAGTGTCCCTTGCCATCAGGCGAACCCACTCTGACTTCAGAAGTACTTGTAATTAACGTCCCAAAGTCAAGGATGATAGGTCAACATTTTAGCCCAACTGCCCTGTGTAGGGGTTGAACCCCTTATCTCGGCATCAGCACACTGGATGTTTAAGAACACGTGTTCTTATCCACTCGGTCATGATGGCCTATGAATTATTCATTTTAAAGAAATCTAGATGATTGATTTGATGAACGAAGCCAGCAAGATGGTGTGACGCTTGAGCTTTCCCCAGTAGGGGTTCTGGTACAGAAGGGCAAGAAAAACAGAGTCAAGGTTCATTTTTTCTCTCCAAATGTTATTTAATTATTATATTGTTACATTTTCTGTTCAGATGTCTGATTTTATGTTCTTTAATTGTTATGTTATATGTTCTCTCCATATGTCATATGTTCTGTTCTTTAATTGTTATGATGTTATATTTGATCTCCAGATTTCTTATGTTCTGTTCTCATTTGTTATGATGCTATATTTTCTCTTCAGGTGTGATATGTGTTGTTCTGTAATTGCACTGTTATAGTTGCCTTCTAGACGTCTTATGCTCTGTTATTTACTTGTAATATTGTTATATTTTCTATCTGTCTTGTTTCTTGTTCTTTAATTGCCATATAGTTATATTTGCCTTCCAAATGTCTTTATGTTTTGTTCTTCACTTGTTCTTGTATTATTTTTTCTCCACGTCCAATTTGCTGTTCTTTAATTGTCTTACTGTTATATTCTTGTTACCTATATCTTATGTTCTGTTCTTTAAACGTCGTACTTTTATTTATATCTCTCCCCTCTTTCAAAGTCTATGTTCCGTCATGTAATGGTTATACTACTATATCTCTCCACTAGGTGTCTTATGTACTGGCAGCCCTGCAGGCTGGGTCAAGAGGCACACAAGCCTGTATTCATGCGGCCAGCACAGTCAGCGGCATCATCGGCGACCTGGATACAACCATCATGTTTGCTGCGGCCGGCACACTTAATGATGAAGGATCAGACTCCTTTGCTGACCAAAGGTGAAGCATTGGTCTTCTTCTTTCACTCTCTGTTCTAAAGTGGAGCACAATCAGTGCAAATAAGTCCAGGACCCTTTCACAAGCCCTAAGGGCATACTGGCCGGTCTCTCTGGCCGAGGGGTTACAACACTTTCTCCGTAATCCCGTTTATCACGCAGAGTCTCGTAGTGGGCAAGAGCTGGAGGCGGTTTGACCCCCGCTGGTGACTTGCAGGATAACTGAGCCGGCTGCTCAGAAAGCAATGGCAAACTACTGAGCGTAATCTTGCCAAGAAATCAACAGACAGCTGAAAGATGCTACTGCTGACAGTGATGTCCTGTGAAAGGATATGCAAATTTAAAACAAAAAGGGCATATTGGGTAAATGGTGCTAGCTCCATATTTGTTATAACCAACCGGCTCACGCTGAGTCATGTGATCAGAATCAAACTGGCCACCTTTACTTCCCAGGACATTTTCTGGTAGCCATTTGAGACTGGGTCAGTCTGGGAGCATAGATACATTTCCAGGAGTCTTTGTGGCGAAGTGGTCAAGCTGTCTGACTCGGGCTCTGAAGGTTGAGGTTTCGATTCCGGGCCGCATCCTTCGGTTCACAAGTGCATTTGTTTGGAGACTCCTGAGGGTTGTCGCTGGAGCTACAGAATTCGTGCTTTTTACAATGCTTTCTGCACTGCTGAAAGAGTCTGAGCCATGTGGGATAAAAAAAACCTGGTGCAATGAAGTTGACCCTGTCGACTTTTAAACGACTTTTTAAGATACATTTCTGTAAAATTGGCTTCATTTTGTGATTTGGATACACGGCCACCAGGCCAAGAGGCAAGCATGCTACCACTGTACTGCTGTGGCTCCTTAATGGAGCATAGTCCATCAACTGTCTCACAACAATTGTTCATGTTCTTTGCTCTCTCTTTTAGCTCCTTCCATGTCTTTGCCATATTATTCATCTGTCTGGAATTCTCTTCTCATTGTTAAAGTCTAACCAATCATATCATTCTACTTCTGTGTGAATAGCTTGCTTTCATCTTGGCTGGCTGATTGATTGTGTTCCTGGTTGCTGAAGATGGTTTGTGATGGGTTGAGTTTTTCTTCAGGATGAGGCAGCCACCCCACTTTAGCTGCCTCTTATGACCTTTAATGACTGTGTAGTGTTTAAAAATATTGCAGGTCAAAGTTTTGTGTTCACCCTCTGTAAAGTTCATGCAACATAATAGGTAAATACAAAACTTGGACTAGCAATATTTTGGAACACTGCACAGTCATTAAAAGCACACCCTATATTGCTATTCTTTACTTTCCTTATGGCACCAGTAACATACAAGTGTGACCCATTATTGTAAAATGCAGAAGAGGTGAAGCAAGCTTTTATTTGCACAAAATGGGACAATTATTATAGATCTGTATTGGTGATTAGAGCTGTGATGGGTTTGTGATTAATGCATTTGTTTGCCACGACAGTGATTGGGTTCAAGACCCAGCCTTATAACATTGCTACAGAATAATGTTCAGAACTTCTGGAAATTGACTGCGAAGAAAACTTATTCCACCACCTTATTATGCTATGCCTAGTATATGTGAAGGCCTAATACTGTAACAGAATCTGCAGTGGAACAACCTGTACTTTTCACTGAACAGCTGAGTTATGGTAGTAGATAGGCTATTTGCACTAGCTTTCCAACACAGAAGGTTGGGTTAATCCTACCGTTGGGTAGTGATGTGTTTTTCTGATTGTATAGGAGTTAGTGGGGGAAACTAGAATGAAGATACTTGGCATCTTGACATGGATGTACCTCATATCGGAAATTATTGGCAGTACACGAGACAAAAGGCTGTGGACAAACTTGATGGCCACAAGGCCTGGATTATAATAATAAGAAGAAGATGGCTTATGGCTCCATGATTGATATAACCTCACACAGTGGGTATCAGAGATATCTTTGAAAAAGAGGTGGCATAGAAAGGGAAGAAATACAAACTAGAATCAACTCTGGAAATAAGATATACTATGCACTACAACATCTACTAAAATCAAAGGCGCTGTCTCGTAACACCAAAATCACAATATACAAAACACTGATCAGACCAGTTGTGCTGTATGGCTCTGAAACCTGGAGTACAACGAAAGGAGACGAAGCCTTGTTACAAACCTTTGAGAACAAAATTTTAAGACGCATCTTTGGACCCATTAGGGATACACAAAGTGGAGAGTGGAAAAGAAGAAGTAACAAAGACATTTATGATCTGTTTAAGTCCCCGCTAATCACTGGTATCATGAAGGCTAATAGACTACAATGGCTGGGGCATATAGAAAGAATGGAAGATAATAGGGAAACAAAACTCGCTTACACTCAGGAAATAAATGACCGTAGACCCCGAGGTAGACCAAGAAGGCGGTGGAGAGATAATACATGTACAGACCTACAAGCACTTGGAATCAACGACTGGCAAGAGAAGGTCCACCAGCGAGACGAATGGAGACGGATTGTATTTGCAGCAAAGAACCTCAATGGCTCGGAACGCTGAAGAAGAAGAAGAAGAAGAAGATAGAAAGGAACAGGTTATCTCATATCATAAACAGGTGAATGTGATTTTACCATTTTGATGGCAATATCTACCATGGGATTAAAACTTACTCACTAGTAAGTGTAAATAGAATAATAATAATAGTAGTAGTTGTTGAAGTAGTAGTAGCAGCATTAGCACAAATACTAATATGGAGTAAGAGGAGAGAGAGAGATAAGAAGCAACAGCAGCAGAAAGAAAAGAAGCAGCAGCCAGAAAGAAAAGGGCAGGAGGAGGAGGCGGCAGTGGGGAAAAAAGAAAAGGGAGAAGAAGAATTACACAAAGTATTTGTTTCTTGTTTTTATATTTCTCTTGTTATTTCAACAGGGAAAACATCTTGAAGACGGCTAAGGCTCTAGTGGAAGACACAAAGACACTTGTCGCTGGAGCTGCTTCCAACCAGGAACAGCTGGCGGTAGCTGCCCAGTGTGCGGTGAAAACCATCACAAGGCTGGCCGATGTTGTCAAGCTGGGAGCTACATCTCTTGGTTCAGAACAATCTGAGGCACAGGTAAGTGGGTTATAAGATTTTACTGCCATGCTTTCTGCCATTCTTTTACTGCTTTTGTTTTTTTCTGATAATTGATAATAGATGTGTAGAAATAGATGACAGTGTTGAAGTTATTTACAAGTATTTTTATTATCACAGCATATAAACAAATTCATGAGTATTGATTGACATTTATAGATGTAGAAGAAGGAATTAGAGACTAGAGGATGTACTAGACAACATAAACATTGAAAACTAAAGTTACAATACCAGCATTGGAACTTGTTGCCTCCAAATGATGACATCACCTCACTCCAAGAACAAACGTTTTACCTTCCATTAGCAAATGTTAGCTGCAACCCCGTACCTTGATGGGTACATTTGTGCCTTTTGGTTATGCACTTATGACATTGCCTTAATTTTTCCACTTGTGATAGATTCTATCATATCAGTTTTATCATGTCAAGATTGTAGTGGACTCACAGAGCATGCAGAGATGCGTGAAGACAGGCATTTTCAATTTTAAAAAATCAAACATAGGGAGCATCTGTTGGATCTTTTTCTGGTGTGTTGGTAAACAAAGAAGCGGACAAATTGGCTGGGTCTGCTCTGCTGGGTGGAGTATTGACACATGATAAGGCAGATATATTGAAGACTCTGAAACCTATAGAGAGTCCAGAGTACAATGGTGATAATCAAAACTGAAGTGAACCATATAGAATGATCAGTAAATTGTAATCTTCAGCTGACCTTCATGTTCCAGAACTTTCCTCCTTCCAGGTGTTGCTGATCAATGCTGTGAAAGATGTGGCTTCAGCACTGTCAGATTTGATTAGTGCTACCAAGAATGCATCAGGCAAGAGTGTCCATGACTCAGCCATGCTCATGTTGAAAGATTCTGCAAAGGTATGTTGATTACGGTTATCTACATATCCCACTTCCTGTGTACGATTGTCTCATGTCTGAAATATTATCATTCTGATATACACACACACATACATACATGCATACACGCACGCACACACACACACGCGCGCGCACACCCAGAGAGAGAGAGATCTTTATATATATATATATATATATATATATATATATATATATATATATATATATATATATATATATTATTCACTAACTGGCACCATGCCGTCTTTACAGACGATAGTTTATTACATTGTGCTTCAAAAAGGCATAATAACTACAACCCATGGCGGTGGCGAATGTGACCGATAAGGCCAATTCTCGCTGTAAATGTCCACAGTGGATGCATGTGAACACATAGTCATTTTCATTTTCACCATCATGCACCATCTTACGCCTAGCACACTCAGCGTGTGACTTATCTGCAATCATTTTCTCCTTTGTCTTTATTCCATTTCTGATATTTGCCCTCCATGCAATACATTCAGCGGCGACTTGCTCCCAATGTGCATTATCAATGCCTGTATCAATCATGTCCCGCTTACACACATCTTTGAATCATAGTAGAGACCGACCCTGAGATCTCCTACCCATCTGTAATTCACCAAAAAAGATGTCCTTTGGTATTCTACCATCATCCATCCTCCTAACGTGTCCTATCCATCTATGAAGACTGAGCATGGAATATACCATCAAACAACCTGATCTTTCCAATACTTAAGTATTTTGTATTGCCACTTAATAAATACCAAGTATTCTTCGCAGACACCGCATATGAAAGCTGTTTCTATTGGTGTGAGTAAGTTGTCCAGGCTTCGCTGCCATAAAGAAGAGTACTAAAAGACACAGGCTTGATAGACAAGGACTTTTCTTTTGGCAGTAAGCTTCCTGTTCTCCCAGACACTATTAACCTGTTCATTGTTGTTTCTGCCTTAGCAATTCTGATGTTGATTTCCTGATCTAGGGATAATTTGCTATTTACCTCTGATCCTAGATATGTAAAATGGTCTACTATCTCTAGTTCGGCCTCGTCAATAAAGATTGATGGTACCCCATGTGCACCTTGTGACATAATCTGTGTCTTCTTTGTGCTAATTGTTAAACCAAATTCAGAATAAGCATTGGAGAAAGCAGATAGTAGACGTTGTAATTCTTCCTCAGAGTGGGTCGTAATTGCAGCATCATATTCAAAAAAGCAACTCTCTGATCTGTACCCTCCTAATTTTGGTCTTGACCTTCAATCTCTGAGCATTTTAGAGGCCGCCATCTGAGCGTGAGTGAATGTATATAACACCATCCTGATCACGAAAAGCATATTTCAGTAGAAGTGAAAAGTATATTCTAAAGAGGGTGGGAGCTAGTACACAACCTTGCTTAACTCCATCCACTCTTGATTTGAAACTCTTCTGAAGTTGCACCATCAAACTTGATTATATCCTTCATGCCTGTGTGGAACGATTCCACAATGGATAGAAGAGTTGGTGGGCCACCAATCTTCTTTAGTGCCTTGAACAGACCCTCACGACTGACCAAATCAAATGCCTTTGTGAAGTCGATGAAGGCAATAAACAGTGGTTGATTCTGTTCACGGCATTTTTCTTGCATTTGTCTCAATGAGAATATCATATCAATGGTAAACCCTGTTCTGTTGGAAGCCACACTGTGATTCGTGGTAGACTTGATCTCCTAGGTCTGTGCACAGTAATTATGGCAAATACTTTCCCAACAATACACAGAAGTGAGATACCCCTATAGTTGTTACAGTCGCTCCGCTCTCCCTTGTTCTTGTACAGCGTTATGATGTTTGAATCTTTGAAATCCTGTGGGACTTGTCCTTCTCGCCAGCATAGCTCTATTAGCTGGTGGATCTGTAGAGTGAGTGTGACTTGCCCACTCCTGATAACCTCTATTGGAATCCCATCCTTACCTGGGGCCTTGCCAGATGCAAGTTCATTTATAGCACTTAACTTCTGTTGCGGTGGGAAGTGTGTCCAGGTGGTCAAGAGTTGGCGGGGCCTCTATGGCATTGAGGGCATCATCCGCTAGCTTGGTCTCACTTGAGTAAAGCTCTAAATAGTGCTCTACCCATCTATCCATCTGCTGTTTCTTATCAGTGATGATTTCTCCAGTCAACGTTTTCAATGGTGCACTTCTTTTGATCATTGGACCACATACCTTCTTTATCCCTTCATACATGCTTCTGATGTTTCCCTTATCACTTGCATTTCGAATGGACTCACATAACTTGATCCAATAATCATTTGCACACTGCCTGGCAGCCTTTTGCACATCCTTCCTAGCTTGCTTCAGCTCACTGAGAGTGTTACACATTGTTCTTTCCTTGTTTCTTAAGAGAGCTATATTCTTTTTATCAATCAAACCAAGGGCTGCAGTGTTGGCTGTTTATATAAATATATATATATATATATATATATATATTATATATATATATATATATATATATATATATATATATATATATATATATATATATATATATATATATATATATATATATATATATATATATATATATACACACACACACGCGCACGCATGCGTGCACGCACGCACACACTCACTCACTAACTCCACTCCACTCACTCACCTCACTCAATCACTCACTCACTCACTCACTCACTCACTCACTCACTCACTCACTCACTCACTCACTCACTCACTCTATGACAAAATCATTATAAGCTGCATGGCTATGAGGTAGATGTTATAATCTTGTACATATATTATTATTTCTCATCATCATCATGATGTGATATGCCGATAATCGTGGACGATCATGTTTCACCATCTCATTTCTACCATGCATAAATATATCTTGATTTGTTTCTTGAGCAAATTGTATGAATAAGGTTGAACTTATGGACATTGTTATGTGTCAATGAACTGTTTGCTGTAGTTAACTATGTAGAAGCACAAGCACAATTATCTTCCCTATGTAAGAATGTTTATTATTTTGTAGTTACCTTCCTTAATTTTGGGTTGCCAAGTTAGTACTGCTGCGTGCATTGCCAGACTTTAGCCACAACTTGTGAGTTTTTGAAGATGCACTATCTTTAATATCTGAAAAAAAAGCCAGCCTGTTATACTGTATGTCGATATCTTCAAAATTTAATTATAAATTGATAATTTATTTTGAATTACATTTCATTATTATTAAAATCATTTTGACATAGACTTATTTAGATTACTGAATACAATTAGGAAACGTAGAAAATTGTTCTTGGTTCGTTATATCTATTTACCATATTGTGTCATCATCATCATTCAGTAGCTTGTCTTGTTCAGAACTCTGCCCCAATAACTGTCTTTCACATTTCTCTCTATCATAAGCCAGATTTGTTGCGGTCCTCTGTCAGTTATCTCTCTCAATTATCTATCACATCCTGAATTCATCTACGTTGTCGTCTTCCTCTTCTTAACATTCCTATACCTTGCTCCAGAATTATGTCTGTTTACATGGCCAAATTCCTTCATTTTCCTCACTTGTATTCTTTCACATGTAGTAAAATAACATACATGAGAAAAGAGACCTTCATATTTATTTGTGGCTTATAAATTTCTTGAAAGTCCTTCTGAATTATCTATTGTCATTGAAGCTGCATGCGACTCATGGTGGCAACTTGTGCCACATTGATTCAGCTGTACTGTAAATTGTGCATTTGAAATTCTGACTTTTCTAGTCACAATGAAATAAAGAAAATGTTAGTGTCCACAACATTTCAATGAAATTGTATATATTGTAATGAAATTGTATACATTTTAATGAAATTGTATGCAAAATCTGAAGGAAAATATTTTCATGCGATTTGTATGTAAACTTTAAAGAAATTTGTATACAAACTTCTAATGAAATAGATACATTTCAGTGAAATTGCAAGTATGTTGTTAAAACTCCTATGATCATAAAGTCAAAAACACACACACACACACACACACAAATAACAGTTTGTGGCTTATCTTGAATGTGGTTTGTGGCTTAAACTTGAATAATTCAGTGTTTGTTACTACTTCTACTTAGTAGGAAACATGGCATGACTCAAGTTAAGTCATGATGGGAGTGCTTATTTTTTTCTATATTTATTTATAATTTTTTGTTTATGTGTGCCTGATAAAAAGAATAGAAGAGGAAAAGAATCATTTGTTTATTGTAACTTGGTGGCTTATTTTCATTACATATTTCATAAAACCATTGCAGAGCTTTTGTAGTCAACTTTGAACAACAATATAATAATATAAGGCAACTTCACAATTAAAAAAAAAAACACCAATCTGTACGGTTATGCTAAAAAATATGACTAGCGATTACAGGCATACAATTTGCATATCTTTCATCATTTTAACTTCTAAAACACTAGAAAGCATTGCAAGCTTGGCAACCCAGTCTGTGTCTTGAAATTCTGTTTGTTTTGTTTGTAGTTGTCATTTTATAATTTTCTTGTATTGCATCTCATGTCATTTAATACTTGATGTTGTTTAGAAATGTTGTTTCGTGTGCATATTTTCACTACTTTGTCCAACAGATCGGGATTCTATAAAGTCATTAATTAGCACAACTTACTGACATTGCCAACGTTTCATACAGTTGGGGAAAGGATTACAACTAAGCTGTTATTCATCAGAATTTTGGGATGTTAGAAAATTACAAACTACCACTTAGATTATACCTATCTCTGGCTGAAAAATGACAAACTGCCACTGAAATTATTATTATTTTTTTTTTAAAGTTGCGTATCCCCTACGGGACGTTGCAGTCAACACCAACATTTTTCAGCTGTTGTTGATGTACTAGGCAAGTGTTACTTTCAGTAGTTTGTCATTGCTTTCTGAAAGACCGGCTCCCATACCAGCACGCTATAACACAACGCAACACAGTCTGCTGCACAAATCGGCCACAACTGAGCTTCGAACGCCTGGTACCCGGCTCACGAACCGCGTTCGCAAGCCTATAGCCACGGAGCCGGCCGCTGAAATTATACCTGCCTCTAATTGAAAAATGACAAACTGCCACTGAAATTATACACTCTGATTGAAAAATGATAAATTATTACTGAAATTATACTCACCTCAGATTGAAAAATGACAAATTACTGCTAAAATTATACTCACCTCTGGCTGACAAATAATGCCTTGGTGGTGTACTGGTTAGTTGACTGTCCCACAAACAGAAGGCTCCGTCTGTACAATGGGTTGGAGTCCGTTGACACTGAAATAGGTCAAACCTGGAAGGGAAACCTAATCCCAGCCAATCCACTTGTGCTGTGCAGCATCCTGACCTGGTTCCATCCTGAATGCTTCTCTGAGGACACGGAGTTCCAGTATCAGTCTCTCACAACCTGCTGGTTTCTGAAATTGGTGAGGAGGACGGAGGAGAGCCCTGCAACACGGTGTCCATGCAGATTGTATTTCAGTGCTGAGTCAGGAGGAAAGCCTCTAGGATGACAAAACTGTGAGAGAATCGAACCTTGTTCAGAGCATAGACCACCTGAATGTTTGAATTATTTTGAGGCAGAATGACTCTAGGGGTTGGGCAAACATAAAATTGGTCCCATTAATTTCCTTGGAGAAGCAACATTTAATTGGTTATCTTATCAATGAATGGATCGAAGTTGTTAACATTTAGAGTTGCTATGACTCTGAGGTTGACAAGTTAGTTGCATGTCCCTTACAGAATGTCGCCGTCATCCCCAGCATTCATTGGCTGTTTATTTTCTGGACAATTTTACGTTCAGTAGTTTGCCATTGCTTTCTGCACGGCCGACACTCATACCATTGCTAACAGCAGCGCAAGGAAATCTGCTACCAAATTGCCTGGGGCTGACTTTGAACCTGGTTTGCTGGGATTTTGAATCTGTTCACTAATCTCGTCAACCAAGTGTCATAAAATGAGCACTTTAGATGTTCCTGGCAAGGTATAAATCGCATGCATAAATCTGGTTATATTAACCTTGGCATGTCTTTTGGTCACCAAAAATGTGGGCCTACACCAGTTTGACATGTTCAAGGACAATTCATTCTGATCAAAGATTCCATTAGTTATCTTCCCAGCGGTGGGATCGCACCCGGTAACATTTAAATTAGAGGCAGAAGTCTGTCTAAGGCATGGCCACCAAAATTTGATGCTACCATCTGCTTTAGGGCTGTGGACAGACCCTGGAGAACTGTGGGATGTTGATACAGCAGTAGAGGCATTTCACGTGAAGACTGTTATGATGAGTGTCTTGGAGTAAATAATGTTATAGTTTCCTCTTGCTTCCCACATAGTTTGGACTACATCCGTAACCTTTTAATTTGCCAGGGCGAGTGAGTAACCTACTCTGTGGTACCCTAGATAAAAGTAAATGGCATCCTAGAAGTACCCACTTATCCTGATGGATACTCAGACCCCAGAACTGCGTTTGCCGTACTGTGCGTGACCACACATACCCTTAACGTATACCATATAAGCAAGATCCCTGGTGCTCAGTCGCACATTGATGATTCTAGCCATGTAAAGCAAAGATTTTAACATAGTTTGTGCATGAAATTGCTCGCTTGACTCTTACTGCTGTAGTAGCTACCGTGAGATATTGTGAAGAAGAATCGTAATGAGATGATCTTGCTGTAGAAGCATTTGCCTGTAACGCTGCTGCAGTGGCCCATTAACAGCATGATGCATTGCTGCAAGCATGGTAAGTAGTATGCATCTGTTCAGATTTCTTGTTATAGATCAGACAGGAACAACTGTGGTATCTATGAATACTTTAGACAACAGAAAAGAGACAGACAAAATGTTTCCCTTAGAGTGACAGTGTAGTGTTACTTGGATGCACTTGGTTCTTTTCTGTTGTCTAGTGTGTTTATTCTACAGTATTCCTGTCAGTAACATAAACATAACATGTCATTATTTTCATGGTAATTATATATATAATATATTGTTGTATCTGGTGGGTAGGTAGATGTGTATTTGGTGGATAAGTAATGGTGTATGTATGGTAAAGGATAAGTAGGTGTGTGTATGATGGATAAGTAGGTATGTGTATGGTGGATAAGTAGGTATGTGTATGGTGGATAAGTAGGCGTGTGTATGGTGGATAAGTAGGCGTGTGTATGGTAGATAAGTAGGCATGTGTGCGGTGGATAAGTAGGCATGTGTGTGGTAGATAAGTAGGCATGTGTGTGGTAGATAAGTAGGCATGTGTATGGTAGATAAGTAGGTATGTTTGGTGGATAAGTGGGTGTGTGTATGATGAGTAGGTAGATGTGTATATGGTAGATAAGTAGGCTTGTGTGTGGTGGATAAGTACGTTTGTATGGTGGATACGTAGGTGTGTGTATAAGGGGAAGGTGAGGGAATGCGTCATGTGTTTATGGGTGTGTGCATATTTGTTTTGAACTTTTGTGTTCACTTTTAGAGTAGATTTAACAGCTAAAGTGAGTTTTAAAGTCGGTTTAGACATTTGTGTTTCATTTGTTCTGGTAGTTTGCCGAAATTTAGATATTTGTGTTTAAATTATTAAAGTAGTTTGTAGAGACATTATAAACTGTTTCAACTTGTACAGTAGATTGTTAGGATATAGACATTTGTGTTTCCTTTATTATAGTAGATTGTTGGGATTTAAGCATTTATGTTTCCTTTATTACAGTAGGTTGTTGGGATTTAGACATTTATGTTTACTTTATTATAGTAGATTGTTGGGATTTAGACATTTATGTTTCCTTTATTACAGTAGGTTGTTGGGATTTAGACATTTATGTTTCCTTTATTATAGTAGATTGTTGGGATTTAGACATTTATGTTTCCTTTATTACAGTAGATTGTTGAGATTTAGACATTTATGTTTCCTTTATTATAGTAGATTGTTGGGATTTAGACATTTATGTTTTCTTTATTATAGTAGATTGTTGGGATTTAGACATTTATGTTTCCTTTATTACAGTAGATTGTTGAGATTTAGACATTTATGTTTCCTTTATTATAGTAGATTGTTGGGATTTAGACATTTATGTTTTCTTTATTATAGTAGATTGTTGGGATTTAGACATTTATGTTTTCTTTATTATAGTAGATTGTTGGGTTATAGACATTTATGTTTCCTTTATTATAGTAGATTGTTGGGATTTAGACATTTATGTTTCCTTTATTATAGTAGATTGTTGGGATTTAGACATTTATGTTTCCCTTATTACAGTAGATTGTTGAGATTTAGACATTTATGTTTCCTTTATTATAGTAGATTGTTGGGATTTAGACATTTATGTTTTCTTTATTATAGTAGATTGTTGGGATTTAGACATTTATGTTTTCTTTATTATAGTAGATTGTTGGGTTATAGACATTTATGTTTCCTTTATTATAGTAGATTGTTGGGATTTAAGCATTTATGTTTCCTTTATTACAGTAGGTTGTTGGGATTTAGACATTTATGTTTCCTTTATTATAGTAGATTGTTGGGATTTAGACATTTATGTTTTCTTTATTATAGTAGATTGTTGGGTTATAGACATTTATGTTTCCTTTACTATAGTAGATTGTTTTATAGACATTTATGTTTCCTTTATTATAGTAGATTGTTGGGATTTTGACATATGTTCTCCATTATTACAGTAGGTTATTGGGATTTAGACATGTATGTTTCCTTTCTTACAGTAGGTTCTTGGGATTTAGACACTTTGGTTTTCTTTATTAAGGTAGATTCATGGAATTTGGACATTTATGATTCCTTTATTAAAGTAGATTGTTGGGATTTAGACATTTGAGTTTCCTTTATTAAAATAGATGTGTGATTTAGACACTTTTGTTTACTCAATTAAAATAGATTGTGTGTAGTTAATTTGGACATGTAACATGAACTGTTGTTTCAACTATGAATGAGACCATAAGCATAATAAGTGTAAAATAATAAGTTTCTTATTGAATGTGTGAGTTGTTTGGTAAAGGTTGATGCTTGAATGTACTAATGGTATGCGTATATAATGAATGCCCTACCCCCATATGGCATGAACTAACAGACTCTCCATTTAGCCAGGTTCTGTGTTCTAACAGGTCAAAAATCTAAACAGTCACATGTACTCAGCTTTTTTTTAATGATTAATAATTATGCTGTTCTTGGTTTATTGCATCTGGTATGTCTGTTTAATGAATGCAAACAGGCATGTTTTACTACTAATACTCTCCCCCCTTTCTATAAAGTGTATCAGAAGCATCCAGAATCAGTAATTATGAACTGTTTTTGGCCTGCATTTCATTGTTTTTATTGTAACTATTATTATCATTTGAGGTAATTCAGTCTGATTGCCTGTTCCAAGCGTTCCAATTGTGTCAACTCACTGTATATATTCTTTTTGTATCTCTACCAGTAAGTTTATTCTAGAGAATATTAATGTGGTGGTTCCCCCTTGTATTCTACATTGTTCAGAAAATCTCATGGCAGATTCTCTTTTTACTAATACACTTGGAATAATTGTGCATACATTTGTGGTTGAATTTGTAAAACTCAAAATGGTTGCTCTTCTTTAAGGAAAAAACACTAGTTATTCTCCTTCAAGTAAAAATAGTCATGTATTCCCCTTTTAATCAGAGCTATTTTCTCAAGTAAAAATCACCACAGTTCCATTTGTTTAAGTAAATGTCACAATAGCTTCTCTCCCTTCGGGTAAATACATATCTCTCTTATTTAATCAGAGCCCTTCTCTCAAGTAAAAATCATCACAGCTCCTCATCTTTAAGTTAAAATCATCACAGTTTCATGTTTTTAAGTAAAAGTCACCAGAGCTTCTCTCCTTCAGGTAATATCTCTCTCCTTTAATCTGAGCCATTCTCTCAAGTAAAACCACCACAGCTCCTCATCTAAGTTAAAATCACCCAGTTCCACTTGTTTAAGTAAAAATCAAGTTTCTCTCCTTCAAGTAAAAGTAACCATGTCTCTCCCCTTTAACCTGAGTTCTTTCTTCAAGTAAAAAAAAAAAATCGCATCCCCTCCCCTTTAAGTACACACTACCACAACATCCACCCTTTAAATAAAATCACTTCATCCCCCACCCTTGAATAGCAGTAACCAGATTTTCCCTTATACAAATAATTTTTTCCAGTGCACATGATTTCCTAATTTTGCATGTATCTTGATTGGTTAAAACTGTTTCAGATGCGGCCCAAGCTGAATGCAGCGGAAGTACGATTTTTATGTGATATATCGGCATGCAGTTAGACCATCCTTCGCTCATTTCTGACTGGGTTCATCCTACACTGGTTAACGTAATGTGACCAACGAATTCAACTTCATCTTTGTTTTATTTGAAATTTGTTTAAGTTACAAAAGCCAGCAGCGCACATCTAATTATTGATTTAAAGTCTTCTAATTAATTGTCTTCAGAGTTCAGTCTTTAGATAAATATTGCTTTTTTAAATTCAAAGTTTTGGTTTTAATTAGATATTGCAAAAACATAGAAATATATAAAACAATTATATTTGTTCATTTGCTACAGAATAGTCTGTGTATGCTTTTTAGTCATAAATAGATGGTGTTTTTGCTTCAAATGTTCATTAATTTGCATAAACATATCTTTTACAATAATATATCCCATGTTGTATGGTATTGTTTAGGACAATTCATATATCTAAGTATGTATTGTTATACCAACACCACGTACAAATGAGCTGTAGAAATTAGGAAGAGCTTGGAGGCTACTGAGATGTGGTTCTTAAGATGAATGTTGTGAATCCCTTGGACTGCCAGAGTAACTAACAATGATTGCCTGGAAGGGGCTAATGACATGCGTTGAGGAAATCTGATAATAGTATAACTAGAAAGTCCTTTGTCTGGAACCCACAGGAGAGTGATATATGTGGGAGACCATAAATAAGGGAACCCACAGGAGAATGATATATGTGGGAGACCATAAATAAGAGACCCCACAGGAGAATGATATATGAGGGAGACCATAAATAAGAGACCCCACAGGAGAATGATATATGAGGGAGACCATAAATAAGGGAACCCACAGGAGAATGATATATGAGGGAGACCATAAATAAGAGACCTGACAGGAGAATGATATATGAGGGAGACCATAAATAAGAGACCCCACAGGAGAATGATATATGAGGGAGACCATAAATAAGAGACCCCACAGGAGAATGATATATGAGGGAGACCATAAATAAGAGACCTGACAGGAGAATGATATATGAGGGAGACCATAAATAAGGGACCCCACAGGAGAATGATATATGAGGGAGACCATAAATAAGAGACCTGACAGGAGAATGATATATGAGGGAGACCATAAATAAGAGACATGACAGGAGAATGATATATGAGGGAGACCATAAATAAGGGACCCCACAGGAGAATGATATATGAGGGAGACCTAAATAAGGGAACCCAAGGAGAATGATATATGAGGGAGACCTAAATAAGGAAACCCAAGGAGGATGATATATGTGGGAGACCTAAATAAGGGAACCCACAGGAGAATGATATATGAGGGAGACAATAAATAAGAGACCACACAAGAGAATGATATATGAGGGAGACCTAAATAAGAGACCCCACAGGAGAATGATATATGAGGGAGACCATAAATAAGAGACCACACAGGAGAATGATATATGAGGGAGACCATAAATAAGAGACCACACAGGAGAATGATATATGAGGGAGACCTAAATAACAGACCACACAGGAGAATGATATATGAGGGAGACAATAAATAAGGGAACCCACAGGAGAATGATATATATGGGAGACCATAAATAAGGGAACCCACAGGAAAATGATATATGTGGGAGACCTAAATAACAGACCATACAGGAGAATGATATATGAGGGAGACCTAAATAAGAGACCACACAGGAGAATGATATATGTGGGAGACCTAAATAAGGGAACCCACAGGAGAATGATATATGAGGGAGACCTACATACAAATGGAGAAGAGAATTAGAGACAGATGAGGTCTTGGGGTGGGTTTGTTGAAGGCCTATGCTCTAGTGGGGTATAAATGTGACAGGACAGTGGCAGAAGAGGATGATGTGACAGGACTGTGGCAGAAGAGGACGATGTGACAGGACCGCGGCAGAAAAGTGTGATGCTATATGGGAAAATGTGGAGTCCCTGAGAAAATTACACTCGTGAAGCAAATGATGGAGTCCAGAATCAAGCCCACAACTTTCAGATCACATGGCAGGCAGTGTAATCACTTTATTACGGGAACCCCCTTACATCAGATGTTCTTCGTCAAGGTCATCATTTGTTACAGTTATGTGTGAAATATTTACTGTATAGTTCTTCATGGTGGTCTTGCTCCATTTTTGTTTTACAAAATGTGCTTGCTATGGTACACCAAGGGCTACAAGTGGTTTGGTCCAGGTTGAAAATGGGTGTTTTGTCACCTGCATAATGCTCTGGGATAACTCAGCCTTGTAAAGTGGGTACTTGAGATTTATTGGTCACGTGGCAAGCAAGTGACCTAGTCACCCTACCTCAGATATTACCCTAGCATACGTGAAGTGTGTTTACTTCATGTTGTCTCTACGTCAGTATCTTCCATCAGATTACTGTTTTTTTAATAAACATCCACATTGTTGTGTTTATTTTATTGTTTATGGAGCTTTAGTGCCAAAATTGTTAGTGTGCTTGTTGACTTAGTCAGTGGTCCAAGTTCAATCAATCCCCAGCATTGGTAATGGTCTTTTTTTCTGACCAGTAGAGCGCTGGGAAACTTGGAATGTGAACGAACAAATTCTGAAGAGCTTGGAAGCAATGGAGATTTGGTTTCTGAGACAAATTCTGAATACCTTGGACTGCCAGAGTAACTAACTACAGATACGAAAGCAGAACATTATATATAATTATAAGACAGAGAAAACAATGTTCTTTGGTCTCATAATGAAAAGAGAGGCATTGGGAAACATGATCACTGAACAGATCTGTGGTAGAAGAGACAGGGGAAGACAAAGAGATATGATGCTGGATGGCCTAAGACTGTAGCATGGAGGAATATCATCAACAGAACCAATCCAGAACACCAAGGAACAAGATCTTGGAGAAGCATGAATGCCTACACCATTTGACAGAGCACATTATGTTGTAAGCTCTGGGATCAATCCAGCCTCATTATACTGGGTACTGGACATTTGTCAGCATTTTATTGAAATGGAAAGGTAATGAGGAAAGCAACTGGTTACCTCACCTTATTATTCGGTGGTCTAGAATGTGTGAAAGTCTAATATTTCATGCCCGAACAGTAATATCTGCATTTAGACTACTTTTTTGTGTAACAGAATATGGCTTGTATTTTTGGTTTTCACTTATCCATATGTTAATTGTATAAATATTATTGTTCGTGTTATTGTAATATTAAGTTTGTACATTAAACAAAACTATATTTGAGTATTGTGTTGGGTTTCTCAGAGTAGATAGAATAAACTTAGTCTGTCATATAGTGCTGTTACATTTTGTTTAAATTATGATAGTCTTTTCATGCATACTTTTATAATAAAATTGTGTTCACTGAACATTTACAGAAGTATTGTTTTCTGTGTTGGAGTTTTATATGAACTTTTCCTATGTTTATATTTATAAATTGTTGATTCAAGTTTACAGTGATTGTGGAGAGTAGCATTTTATTTGAATGTTTAACATTGTTTGGTTTATTTTGTTTTATTTGCATTATATAGTTAATTATTTTTAATAGGTTGATTTTTTGATTTACATATGCTTGGCCAGGTAAAGTATTGTGTCCGGCCATAAAACGCTATGTACATAATATCAATGATTGGTATATATTGTTACTAAGTTTTCTTAAGCCTTTTATCACCAGTGATGTGTAGGCCTTCAGATATATCATGCCAAGCCCTTTTATCTATTGTTATC
The DNA here is from genome assembly GCA_963921405.1 of Cepaea hortensis. Classification (NCBI taxonomy): domain Eukaryota; kingdom Metazoa; phylum Mollusca; class Gastropoda; order Stylommatophora; family Helicidae; genus Cepaea; species Cepaea hortensis. Next base: position 38,886,682 of record OY992891.1, on the reverse strand, counting down.
TTTTTGTAGTTTTTTCCATGTCATTCGTATATCACTCTTTTTTTTGTCTCTAATCGCATTCTTCTTGGGGAGGAGCTCATTTCCATCTTGCCTGGCTGAATTTGCTATTCTTTTCTGAAGACTTGTTCATAATTGGTTGGATTTTGTAGCTATGGTCTTCTACAGAATGAGGTAATCAGTCTTCACATCAGTCCTGTTTAGTCACCTCTTTCGATATGGCTGGTAGGCTACTGTTATATTTCTTTGCTTCCATTATGGACCTTAGCAACATACAGAAGGTTACTACTGACTCATTGTATTTTTAACTCATTCTTATGAATATACTTCTATTGATCTTCTACATTTTACATTCATTATTATCATTTACTTCTGTTGATTTTCTACATTTTAAATCCATCCTTTGTTGTAACAACAGCTGCCTTACTCCATTTTAAACAAATCTTTTAACATAAGGCACTCTATGTGTGTTAAATCATTCTACCCCAGGATTCACTCCATACAGCAGATATGATCACTGTTCTGTCCTGCTTTTGTGTCCGTTCAGTTGTCTAGATTATTTAAGCTATCTTCAATTCTGATCATTTGCATTTGTTTGTACATGATTTTCTTACAATATAATATTAAAAAATAGATACTACTTTTGGTGCCTTAAAATTTCGCCTATACTGGGTCATGTACTTAAGAGGTGAGGGTAACCAGTTCTCTTCTTTATTGTAAGATTCAAACCTAAACAAATACTGGACACATGTCTTTCGTGACTGGGGATTAAACCCAGACCACTTGTTTAACTAGCCAGTAAACTTTCGGCTATGATGAGCTCCTATAGCTCACTCCCTTAAAGTCAAGCCATATCAGATTATTCAGCCAACAGACAGGTATGAAGTCATGTTAGATTATTCAGCCCATAAACAGGTATGAAGAATGTGAACAAGACACTCTTCCATTCCTCATTTGTGACCTGTTCATGAATTATGATTAGCACCTGGCCGTCTTGACAGACGATAGTTTGTAAAATGGAGTTATACCTCTCCATATTACAAGCTTGGGCTTTCATTATTTTAAATAATGTTGTGGTTTTCCCTTGACTTCCACATACAGAGGATTCAATTGCCTTTGATAGCAATTTCTGGCTTTAAGCGTGAGTGCATTGCTCTACTGAAATGAAGAATTATTCATTTATTTTGGTGGATACTCTGTCCCCAGAACTGTCATTTGCCTCTCGTGTGTGTTGCTCATTCTCCACCACATGGAGAGGCAGTTGGAAGTTTCTCTTCCTGGGACTGAGACAGTGACTCATGTTTCATATTCTCCAGTAGAGCCACGGTAGCATAGTGCTAGATGCTCGCCTGTCTGCCAAGTGGTCATGGATTTGAATCCATGTCGGGGCGGTTTAAAACATCAGTCAGTTTCTGTCACACCGGGTTCAAAGTTAGCCACAGGTGATTTGAATACAGATAGCTTTGTGTTGGTGTCCACAGTGGTTTGAGCGCTGTCCTGTCAGGAAGCAATAGTTAGTTAGCTAGTTAGTTAGATAATGATGTGGATTCAATGGAGTCAAAGACCTCCACCCTCAACATCTCTCTTAAGGCATGTAAAATATTGATACAGTCCATGACCTGGCTATCTGCAGGAGATGCATAGCCAGCACGTTTATCAGTTCATTCATTTCCTTCATTTCATTCACAATTGCCTGGAAAACCACAAACAGCCAGTAAATACTGAAGTTAATGGAACCGTCCTGTAAAAGGTCAAGTAACAGACTGTTTATATCGGGCCAACCCATTGGTGCCAGGGAATGTGTTGGGAAATGAAAGTGGCTAGAATTATTCCGACCACATGGCCCACTGAGTGCCTGCCAGTTGGTCCTGTACAAATAGGACGCTAGCGTCATATGGGCTTAAGGCATGTAACGGGATCTTCACTTTATTGACCAGTATTTTAACTCACAGTATGTCACTCACAGTATGTCACTCACAGTATGTCACTCAGAGTATGTTACTCAGAGTATGTCAGGTCTTAGTCAGATATGGCTGACCTATCGTATGACAGTAGACGGTGCTACCTGCTTTCTGTTAGTGCCGAATGTTGGGCAGCACTTACCAAACCCGACACCCCCACATTGTGCCAACGGCTTTGGGCGGAGGAGTGCAATTGGGAGAGTACAAACCTTACCCTGGTGCCTTCGACAGCATCGAAGCTCCGACATGCGGACAGTTAGAGCATTGCTTTGCTGATTCGGCAGCTTCTGTAGCTTATCTTGTTACCTTTCATTTGAAGTAAACTAGGCATGCCGAGAGAGGGATCATGCTGCATGGGCAACACATGGTCTCTAAATTCAGCCCAGGCGTTGTGTTATGGAGAGGTATAACTCCATTTTTCAAACTACCGTCGTCAATGTCAAGATGGCAAAGTGCCAGTCAATGTCACTCAGATAAGCTATTGTGGTTCAGAATAGCCATGTTATCTTTGTTTTTCCATCTTATCTTTCCCAGCAAATGGAGAAAACAAATAACAACAGTATTTTGCCTGTCTATCTGAGATATTGAAGCAATTTGGCTCAGTCATTTACTCGTACATCATTTGTTATGTCTTAAGACATCTTGCAAACAGGTTGTTATAATTTCTGATTATTTAATATTTATTTAACCTTCTTTTGTCTCCGAAACTTACTATTCCTTCTGATTATTTGTGTTGTATGTTGAAATTTTCATTTTGCTTGAACTTTGAGAAGAGTTCATATTTCCTTGGCTCAGGCAAGTCGTATGTTGTGTTATGTCCTAGTTTGTTGTTTTTTCTAGAAAGAGTTCTAGTGGATGTGAAGGTAAGTTCATTTGTTGCATGATTATATAGTTCCTTGTTGTCATAAAAGGTGTGTATGTGTGAGAGAGAAAGAGAGGAAGGGCAACACGAAGACTAGCTAGGTAGTTAGTCATCAAATTTATCCTCACTGCACAGTGAACATCATCAAATTATCCTCACTGCACAGTGAACATCATCAAATTATCCTCACTGCACAGTGAATATCATCAGATTATCCTCACTGCACAGTGAACATCATCAGATTATCCTCACTGCACAGTGAACTTCATCAAATTATCCTCACTGCACATTGAACTATTTCACAGAAGCAGCTCGAAGCCTGCATAAGCATACAGTTTATCACCCTTTGCCAGATGTATCATCATCATCAAGTTCCATGCCGACTGGCATAGGCGTTCATGACTTTCCACAGATCTCAGTCTTTGGTTTTCTGGATCAACTCTGCTGATGATATTTCTCCATGGCACCATCTCAATCCATCCAGCATCATTTCTCTTTGTCTGCCTCTCCCTCTCTTCCCCTCAATCTCTCCAGTCGCCATGATGTTCTCCAATGCCTCTCTTCTCATCACATGACCAAAGAAAGCTGTTAGTCTCTTTCATATTGTTGTATATAATGTTCTAGTTTCATTAGCCTCTTTCAGGCAGTCATTGTTAATTACTTTGGCAGTCCAAAGAATTTGCAACATTCTTCTTAGGAACCACATCTCTGTTGCTTCCAAGTTCTTCCAAATTTGTTTAAGTTATAAAGCTAATAAATTAATGGATGCCATATCATGCATTGTGGCATATTGGGGCATGACTGGGCCTATATGTTTTTTAGTGAGTGGGTTTCATCAAATCATGCTGGTTGCATTATCTCCAAGAGCATTTTCTAGCACTCCTTTTATGACTATGTGCTGACTCTAGAGCCGCGTGGTCGCAAACATATATCATCTTGAAGGGGATCTGATGCCATGTCTACTGGGTTGGCAGACAAGTGTGAAAATATACAAGACTTTGTTTTGTTTCGTTTATAGAATTCATATTTGTAATCTTGTTATTGTTACTCATTGTGGACTGTAAGTTAGAGAACACGTATCCCTCCCACTGTTCTGTGCTTGTGCTTCAACAAATATCATTACTTTGTTATTATATTGCTTACAAGTAAAACATTTTGTTTGGTGGGATATTCGCACTTGCGGTCATGTTTTTAATAAGCAGGCAAATATCATACGTTGTTTCAAATAATCTTTTATTCATTTTGATTGTCCTTCTTTAGTCCTTTGCATAAAACATTAGGACACCTGCCTCTGCTGCAATGGAAATCGGCGGTTCCATTTCATATCATGTGTCCTATTGGCCCATCGCACTATGGACACAAATCGTAAACCCACCTGCCACATTCAAAACACAGTTGTGGGCAATTTGGCAGCAGACCACCGTGTGTTGGTTTTTATTAAATTATATGAGTGCCGGTTGTTTAGAAAGCAATTGCAAACTACTGAACTTAAACTTGCCAAGAAGTCACAAACAGCCAAAACATGCTGGGGTTGACTGCAACATTCTGCAAAGGATATGCAACTAACTATTAACTGGCTTCTGTTTGGCAAGTTAAAACAGTATATATGTCATTAAGCTGGAAGAAAACATGACAGTAAAGAACTATACACCCAAGGGTAGAAGAGGACGGAGATGATTATTTTGATAATGTTACATAGCAGAGTTGTAGCTTACTTGCATGCTGTCATGGAGGTCTGTAGTTTGATTCCTGTTGAGACTTTTCATCGACAATGCATCAGCATATCAGGACAGTATGTGTGCTGCTGCAACCTAGGGTAGAAGAGAAAATACCACGCAGTAACATGAATCTAAGCTCATGAAGTAACATGAATCTAAATTCATAAAGTAACTTGAATCTAACATAAATCTAATTTCATGAAGCAATATGAATCTAAACCCATGAAGTAACATGAATTTAAACTTATGAAGTAAGATAAATCTAAACTCATGAAGCATTAAACTCATGGAGCTCTAAACTCATGTAATATCATGAATCTAAACTCAAGAAGCAAAATTAATCTAAACTCATGCAGTAACATGAATCTAAACTCATGAAGCACCATGAATCTAAACTCATGCAGTAATAGGTATCTAAACTCATGCAGTAACATAAATCTAAACTCATGAAGTAATATGAATCTAAACTTATGAAATAACATAAATCTAAACTCATGAAGTAATATGATTCTAAACTTATGAAATAACATAAATCTAAACTTATGAAGTAATATGAATCTAAACTTATGAAATAACATAAATCTAAACTCAAGAAGTAACATGAATCTAAACTCATGAAGATTTGTTACCTGAATCAGGTGATGGTGACGAATGTGACCTCACTGCTCAAGACAGTCAAAACGGTCGAAGATGAAGCTGTGCGAGGGACCCAGGCGTTGGAGTCGACTATCGAAGCTATTAGTCAGGAAATTAAGGTTGGTGTCATCTACAATCATGTTCTTCACCATTTTCTTCCTATTTTACTGTCAAGCATTGTGGGGAGGAATAGTTGACGGTCCAGTGCTTGATGGGTGGCACTGGATAGTGTCATTCCGTGTGATTGTACAATGTCTTTGATGTCATCAATCCATTTTCTTATGTGAACACACCCATACTGTCACAGATTGGTTAACTAGAAATTACATTCAGAACACACCAAGGCTACCACTGATTGGTTAACTAGAATTGACACAAATGCAGTCAGAACACACCCAGGCTACCACTGATTGGTTAACTAGAAATTACATGATTACATTCAGAACACACCCTTAGTACCACTGATTGGTTTACTAGAATAACATGAATGCAGTCAGAACACACCCATACTACCGTTGATTGGTTAACTAGAAATTACATGATTACCTTGAGAACACACCCATGCTACCACTGATTGGTTAACTAGAAATTACATGATTACAGTTTACTTTAGTTTAGTCGATGGATCAACATCACGGCACACGGGTGCAACCCATAAGTGCTCCGTTTTTCTCCTAACTCAAATCTGAGTCTGGAGAAACTCAGCTCAGTGCACGAACTCCGTAGCACCGGCGAGAATCCTGAAAATACTTTGGGTAGATGTTTAACTCGAAATTGTGCCCGGGCAGAGTCGTTAGGCTACTCTTTTTTGATTTCCAACTGCCAAGGGATATTTTACATGCGCAACAATACACACGGGCATCCGATCTCACTACCCAGAGACCAGGGGAAATTTTATTACTAGAAGTCCACGTGATAAAATCCCGGTCATCTCCGGGGCTTGAACCTGGGACCTCCAGCACTCGAGGCAGACACCATACCTCGAGACCACGCAGCCCCCATACCTCGAGACCACGCAGCCCCCTACATGATTACATTAAGAACACCAATACTACCACTGATTGGTTAATTAGAATCAACATGGTTGCATTCAGAACACACTACCACTGAATAAGATGTATGAGTATTGATTGCGATAATGTCTTTCATGCATTCCAGGCTTTTGACAGTTCAGATGAAGTGACGAAGAAAGCTACGGCTGAAGATCTGATCCGCTGCGCAAAGCCAATCACCATGGCAACAGCCAAGGCTGTGGCAGCTGGCAACTCCTGTAGGCAGGAGGATATTATCAGTGCTGCCAACATGGGACGCAAGGCCATCTTTGACTTGCTAAGTGTAGTCAAGGTAAGCACTCAACAGATTCACATCACTAGCCATTATTCAGAGATCAGCATGGCCGAACAGATAAGAACGTTCAGTTTTAAACATGTGGTGTGCTGATGCTGTGGTAGGGGTTCAACCTCTACACCGGCCAGTTGAACTAAAATGTTGACTTCTCGTCCTTGACTTCAGGACGTAAAGTACAAGTACCTCTGGAGTCGCCTGATGGCGAGAGACACTAGTAATAGGGAAAGCTAATCCACACGTACAATTCAGTCTAGTGCTGCTAGAAGTAGTATGTATGAACTATGTATGAGTTCAAAGCGTGCAGAAAAAAAATAGCCATCTTCTCATTAACACATGGCTATGATGGATCTCAAGCTTTTAATGTCCGTTTTTGTGATGGTGCAGTCATGTCTTGTAATCGACATGATATTGACCATCTCACCGATCCAGTGCTGCTTGTTCTATACAAATATGAAGCTGGCACCATATATCCATCACATCTCAAGGCATGGAGAAGGGTTCTGTACATTACTTTGTCTAACATTCTCTTTCAAGCCCATTTTGTGTTGTCTTCCTCTTGCACCTTTGCATTACACTTTTTCATATTAAGCACTTCTGCCTTTACGGTTTTCCTGTCAAGCAACTTTGCCTACACTTTTCCTTTGAAGCAACTTTGCCTTCCACATTTTTCAATAAAGAAACTTTGTCTTCCATTGTTTCCTACAATGTAACTTTGCCTTCCACATTTTTCAATAAAGCAACTTTGCCTTCCAATTTTTCCTATAAAGCAACTTTGCCTTCCACATTTTTCAGTAAAGACACTTTGCCTTCCCAATTTTCCTGCTAAGCAACTTTACCTTCAATTTTTCCTTCAAAGCAACTTTGCTTTCCAATTTTTCCTACTAAGCAATTTTGCCTTCAATTTTCCTTCAAAGCAACTTTGCCTTCCAATTTTTCCTATAAAGCAACTTTGCCTTCCAATTTTTCCTATAAAGCAACTTTGCCTTCCACATTTTTCATTAAAGCAACTTTGCCTTTCACGTTTTTCAAACTTTGGCTTCCAATTTTTCCTTGCCTTTCACGTTTTCCTATAAAGTAACTTTGCAGGGAAAAGCAGTTGGCGTAAACCACATCACCTATCAATTGCTGTTCACTCTAAAAGTATGGAGCAAATACTGCATTGGCAATATGCCTTATGACATGAAAAAGGGTCCCTTAACCAATCTTTTTATATCAAAAGAAGAGACAGCAAAGTGAAATTAACCTTATGTGGGAAAATGCTGGCAAGAGAAACAGAGGAAAAGCTTTAACAGCAGGGCAACAGATAACAATATAAGTAACACCAACTTCTTCAAACTATGACATGGCAGAGAGGACCATTGAGTGATGATCACAGATGTCTGCTTCGGGCCAGGTGCCTGAATAATGAGCAGTCCAGGTAAATATTTGCAGCAAAAGAAGAGAAGACACTGGAAGCAACTGAAATGTTCTAGAAGAATATTTAGATTGATAAGAAGGCACAGAGTGAAGAAATAAGAATAGTAGTGATAAATTGTGTACAGAATAATAGGTCAAATGGCTCAGTCATACAACAAGGATTTGAACAGTTGCTGTCTGTCAGCAAGCAATGAAGCGTCATTACAAGGATGCAAAAACATGAGACCAACAATACAAATAGATGGGTAATGTAGGTGGCATAGGGAGGAGGCGCCACTAGACAGAAAAGTTGCTTTATAGGAAAATGTGAAAGGTAAATTTGCTTTGTAGGAAAAATTGGAAGGCAAAGTTGCTTTATAGGAAAATGTGAAGGCACAGTTGCTTTGTAGGACAAATTGAAGGCAAAATTGCTTGGTAGAAAAAAATTTGTAAGGCAAAGTTGTGCATCTGCTGCGTAATGGCAAAAGAGTCGAAGAAAGAGGAGGAAGTCTAGGTTAGAAGGTGACATAAAGTAAATACATTGCATTAAAAGTCTGAAAAAAAATTATTCTCAAGTAATGCATAGAACTAGTTTTAACTGATTCCATACCAAACAAAATGTAGGCTTGGACCAAACATGATACACAATCTAATTAACAAGTATTATAAATCTAAATCTCCGTTCTCTGAGCATTGAAATTGTGGAAGATATCACTAAACAAAACAAATAACACGATGCCAATAGTATGGTGATATATTGTCCTTATGTCCATATGGGGTTCACATTTGGCGATATATTATCCTTCAGCACTGAAACTGTTAATTATGTTTCTGTGGCTCATGGAGTATGTGTAAGCACACAAGAACATCCATTGAATCCACAGAAAGTTTGTTGTTGGAGGAGAATGTTAAGGTTACGATGGCCAGTCAAAATAAGAAATAACTATCCGAAAAAGAACAAAGAAATAAATAAACTACTCTTAAGAAGGACAGGAAGCTGCAGTAGCATAGTGGCCAGATGCTTGCCTGACGATCTGGTGGTCATGGTTTGGAGTTTGCATTGAGGCAGATTTTTTTCAAATTGGCCTGAGCTCTCGTATAGATCCCGCCTAAAATGGGCGCCAGGAAATGTCTTTGGAACTGAAGGCAGCTGGCATGATATTGGCCACATGACCCCACAAGTGCTGATTGGTCCCTAAAAATATGGATCTAACACCATATTACCAATACACCTAAAGGCAGGTAAAAGGGATCCTTACTAACTATACTACCAGGATAGGAGCAAGAAAGAAAGAAGGACATTTATTATTATGATTTGTTAGTTGCAGTTCCAACTTCATGGCAAATGGTTGTCCCATCATGCTCCATTCCTGTGCCAGCAACTATCACACAAAATGCTTCTCACTGCCCCATGTGAAAAGTGGAACAGACATGAGTCTCGACAAACTAACAGCCCGCACAAGTATACTATGGCAGAATGCCAAAACAAAAGTCTCCCATGAAAACAGTTCATCATCGATGAATTATTATGATTATATTCTGTTGTGATTTTTCAGGGATCGGCAGCTACCGCAGAGACATCAGAAATCAAACAGAGGGCTCTTAATGCTGGACGCACAACAGCAATGTCTTATAAGGAGCTCTTACAGCAAGTCCTGCAGGTATGTTGGCCGATGTTGCTCTGCTTCAGTGTCTGCAGTGTCACCTCAAATCAGCATTTATTAGAACTGCATTCATTTATTGTTACAAATATAAATTTAAATATTGAGCACAACCCACTACTGGCAACGCCGATCGCATTCTGATATGAACCTAAGGCCTATCCACGTCAATATGGAAGCACTATACTCGAGTTTCGCCCTCATTTGAGCTCGTCAGTAGTGCATATCCCTGACCGGATCCGGAAACAGTTCCGGATCACGCGTGTGAAGCGGGTGTGTAACCACGCGGCACACACTGGACACACCAAATTATCACAACAGAATATCACAATGCTACCCATCGTAGGCTGTGCTCAAGTTACAAATATCTTAAATCCTGAGTGGTACAGAGTTGAGTTGAGTTAAGAACTGTCATCACAGCACTCGGATATTCCCACTCTCTCTTGGTCTTCATCTTCAACAACCAGCAAAGAGTCCCAATACTAAAGACACTAGTTCAGTCTAATTATGTGTCCGTGTGGCCTTTCCTCAGAGAAGCGAGCATGACAAGGATTCTCTAGTCACTCTCAGCCGCTCCACTCTCTCCAGGCCATGGCATTATCTGTTCTTCCACATCATGTACACGATCCCTAAGGGCCCCTGACCACATCTGCCTTGTCATGCACCAATACCCCACCCAGGGGTGCAGATCCAGCCAATCTGTCAGTTGTAGTGAGAGAAATAACGAACATACTTTATTTTAAAGATTGATTGATGTGCAATACAGAGCTGTACTGTTGTGTGTGTGCGAACATGGACAATAGGTAGGCAAGCTGAGAAACGTCTGGTGGCAATGGAAATGTGGTTTCTGAGGAAAATACAAAGAATACCATGTATGGAAAGAAAATGTAAGTCCTACAAGAAACAAATGAAAACCGTAAACTGATTAGAGAAATTTTACATAGACAGTCAAGATTTTTTGGGCAAGCTGTGAGAAGAAATTTAATTGAAAGAACTTAGTGACAACTGCCAAACTTGAAGGGAAAAGAGCAATGGGAAAAGCAAAAATACAAATATCTGGATGGCTTGGCTACTTGGCATAATTAGGACAAGAATACAGATCTGGTCCATGACCAGTGATTGTGTGAGATGGCGAACCATGACCACTCATGCTTATTGGCATAGCACATGATGATGATGATGGTGCTTTGATTTCAATTAGAAGCCCTCTTCCTTAATTATTGGCTAGTCTATACATCATCTCTGTCAAAATGTAACATAGTTATTCAATTTACTCTTTAGCTATGAATGTGTAACTGGTGTCTTTCAGTCATGCCAGGTTGTCATTGATGTTACTGATAAAGCTGTTAAAGATAACTGATTCTGTCACTTACTGTTATCACTGCTAAAATCTGCTGCTATCAGTGCTTATCTTCACCTAATATTTTCACTTTCCTTCATCCTCCATCCATCAGGTTGTACAAAGACCCACTCAGGAAGGGAGACAAACTTTGGCTCTCAATTCTCGCAAAGTGGCCAATGCAGTTACAGAATTGGTCCAGTCAGCTGAAGCCATCAAAGGTAAGCCATTTATTTCACGTCTATCTGTTTTATATATATGCACTCATTATGAACTGTATATGTTACCTCATGGCCATGAAGAATTCTTTCTCCACAGACAAATTTATGTCATTCTACATTATTTGGTCTCTGTGCACGGTGATCAAGCTGTCTGCCTTGTATTCTGAAGGTCATAGATTTGTTTTTGGACTGCATTGTTCACACTACGAGGACAATGTTTTTGCTGACCCTGATGTTATTTTGGAGCTATGGAATTTGTGCTTTATGTGATTCTCTCAGCATGTAGTGTGCCATCCTACAGAGAGGGACAGACAGAGAGAGAGAGAGAGAGAGGCCCAGCCACATGGGGTAAATCCGGTGCAGTGAAGTCAATCCCTCACCTCTAATCTTTAACCTTAGACCTACACTTGGATTATATTTTGACTTGTCTTTATTTCACATGTACGAGATTTTACCATTAGCAAAGCTCCGAAGTTAGCTTGAGGACATCTATAATAAATATATACTTTCAAACACTAGTGTCATTGCTTCTTAGCCTTTTGACTAAGGTGAGAGTGTAGTTCTGGTGTCCTTGATTTGGTGATGAAGACAGAGGCTTTCACTACCAAATGGCAGACACAGATGACCTACAGAATCCAGGTGCCCCATGGAGTCAAAAGGCCCATATGTCAGAAGGAGAAATCAACCCTACTTTTATACCAAACTTTGTCCTATTGTATATGCATGTTCTGTTTTAAGTGTTCATATGATTTTTCTGTTGTTTTGTTTGTCTTTTGTGATTCCAACCATTGTGTTTTAGCACCACTGTTGAAGCATGTGTTTACAATGAAGTGACTAGAAGTGAGATTTACAGTGGATATGAGCTACCTCTTTGGGGTATTAGAAAAGCTAATCTGGTATTGCAGTATTTTTGTGAAGCTGTACTTGGTCAAAACATTAATACACAGACCCCTTATATATGCTTGTGTCCAGAAAGGCAAGGCTTCCAGTCCCCTGGCTTGTGGATCGAGGGGAATATATTAACACTCAGACAATTTATCCTCTTCATTATGTGTTCATCATGTTTTAGAGATGGAGTGACTTAGAGATTGGAATTTGTATAACATAAGAAAAGGATGATATACTTCCTCCTGATCCTGGGGTAGTGTACAGGATGTCTATCCTTCTCAGACAAGGGCAAAGACCTTGTAGGACCCATGTGCACATTGCACAGTTTCTCAGACATCGAAAAGAACAGGCCACTGCGCATGGTGCATTGAAAATGTGAAAACCCACCCACAACAACAAAAATTTGTAAAACAATATTTGTGAACATGTGATATTCTGGTATAGACATATTTTGATTCCTCGCTGGTGCTAAGGAGTTCATGTGCTGTGCAGAAATTCTCCTTGTGTGATCTAAAGGAGGAAACTGGAGCACTCATGGAGATATCTGTGTGCTGGGAAAGTGATGCTTGACCAAACTATCACATGATCTTGGCTACAGAACAGAGGCATTATCTTCATGATCTGTCATTTCCGTTCCCTTTTGAGCATATGCCTGCAATAGTTGTTTCCCCACTGGTTTGTGTTTGCTGTGTGAAATTTTCTCCTGGTCTGGCCACCGTTTCACTAGTTGTGTTTGTGTGTGTGTGCATGTGCATGTATATGCATGTGCTAATGAATGTGGAATTACTGTTTTACCATGCAAGCTCATGGTTTGCTCTAACACTGAAAGATGGGCTTTGTTGGCTGTGCAGGTAAAGTCTTGTGTGAATGAATGTCTTTGTTGGCTATATAGGTAAAATCTTGTGTTAATGTCTTTGTTGGCTTGCTTGCTTGTGTTCGTTGGCTTGAGCTCCAACGCGAAGTCCTGTATGTCGGATGAAGGCATCCTGTTGTCCAACATCAGTGTGATGTCATACAGGACCTGAGGTTTGCGTGAGTATCCGTTGTCCCATGTCTGGCTTATTGGTGTGCAGACTGGTGGTTCCTCGCCGTACAGGCAGATACTCTCCGACTTCGGAGGAATCCTTTGTTGGCTATATAGGTAAAGTCTTGTGTCAATGTCTTTTGTTTGATGTTTTCCTCAAACATCCTCAATTTTAAAACATAATTTTCAAATTGGTATCTGGAATCATCCAAACAAGAGTACATTTTCATGTGTGAAAAAATGATGTCAATTCAAACAGTAATCCCATGTGAACTTATAAATAATTATGTAGTAGATGTGTTGAAATATTTCAGAACTAGTTTCTTGAAGACAAACACACTCTTATAAATAAATGTGTGCTCAAGGAGTTGACGAGGATAATAAGGATAATATCAGAAGTTCTAAATTATAAGTAATATTTATGCTTGGAGTGGACTATGAATGATGTAAATACTAGGGCTGTATTACTGGACATATTTGTTACCAGAACTGAAAATGGTATGGGTATTGTTTGTCTCAAATATAAATTATGGTCATATTTTGAACTTACAACTGAGGTCTTGTTTGTGAACCCATGCCTTTGAAACGACAATCAATCCAAATTATTGGCATGTTTTTAACTTACAACTGAGGCCTTGTTTGTGAACCTACACCTTTGAAACAACCATCAATTCACTTGTGTGAATGTATGTCTTTGAATCTCACCTTTTGTTTTGTGTTTCAGATCAGATCAATGTGTGTTTGTTTTTTGTTAAGAAAGCAAGTAAGTTGCTTCCAAACAGAAAAACTCCCCGCACTCTTGATATTTTGGGGAAGTTCAGGTCACATGTCTTCTATTGTCTCTGTGTAGATCCATTTTTTTTTTAAAATTTTATTTTTGGTAAAGTTGTGCTTCAGCATCAAGTATGTAACTCTTTTTGTAATAGCAACCAATTTAAAATAAATTAATATGAAGTTGTTGTTGGGGAGTCTTGACAATGTATATTTATATGTTTAACACCATACAGAGATTAAAATTCATTTGGTTATTTTCAGTATATACTAATTTATATGTGGCTTGGTACCACAACTATCCAGTTCCAGTCCCCTCTATGATCAACCCACGATCCTACATTTTTTTACTGCATTTGCTAAGACATACTTCATACACGTGCTACTACTTCTTCTTCTTCTTCGTTCATCCGGAGTTTTTTTTCGGACGTGATTGCGTTGTGCCTGTTTACAGCGGAGCTGCGTTCTTGCGCCATTAGGCCGACACATCCGACTTCTGCGGGCATTTGTTGACCGGGTTAACCTTCTCGGGGCGTGCTACTACTTCTAGTCCTCTGGAGTGATTTTTGCGGGTGGGCCAGCTTACACCGCCATTAAGCAAACCAATTCTGACTTCAGAGATACTTACTTAATTTACATCCCCAAATCATGATGGAAAAGACTTGTAAACAACATATATTGGAAACAACAAGCTGCCATCAGAATTGATAACGGTGTAGGTTAATATCAGCCTATTAAAAGAGGTGTCATACAGGGATGTGTAATGTCTCCAGATCTGTTTTCCCTGTACAGTGAAAATATTTTCAGAAATATTGAAGATATGGAAGGAATCAACATTGGGGGACGATGCATCAATAACATTATATATGCATATGATACAGTCTTGATTGCAGACAATGAACATGACCTGTAAAATTTAGTAGATGCGGTTGTTACACACAGTGAACAATTAGGGTTAGAATTGAATTGTAAGAAGACACAGATTATGGTTGTCACTAGGAAGGAAGAAATACCACTATGTAAATACCAATATGTAATATACAAGTAAATGGGCATATTCTTAAACAAGTGAATAGGTACAACTATCTCGGAACAGTCATAACATCTGATGAGAGATGCCTTGGAGAGATTAGAACAAGAATTGCCATGGCGCAGGTAGCCTTTTGCAAGATGAAAAACATATTGACCAATAAAAAGATATCAATCGAAACGAGAAAAAGAGTGCTGAAGTGCTACATAGAACCTGTACTTTTATATGGATGTGAGGCGTGGACAATGAGCAGACAAACTGAAAAACATCTGATGGCTGTGGAAATTGTTTTCTGAGGAAAATGCAAAGAATACCATGGACAGGTAGAAAAACCAATGAACAAGTCCTTCAAGAAACAAATGAAGATCGTAAACTGATTAGATATATTAGGCGTAGACAGTCAAATTTTGTTGGGCATGTTATGAGAAGAAATGAATTGGAGAACTTGGTGACAACTGGCAAGATCGAAGGGAAGAGACCAAGGGGAAGCCTGAGAAGTAAATACCTGGATGGCTTGGCCACATGGCATGGTCAAGACAAGAACACTGAGCTGATCCACGACTCTAGTGATTGAGTGAAATGGCGAGTCATGACCGCCCACGCTTTCCGGCGTGGCATATGATAGATGGATGGACCGGTGTAGAAGTTTAACCCACTACCTCATCATTAGGATGCCTGTAGATATTTCAGAACTAGTGTTACTATCCATTCGGCCATGTAGGTTTCCTACCTCTAGTACCAGAAGAGATTTCCACGAGTATTTACTAAGGAAGGAAGGTGGTTACCCACCCTACCTCATATGGCGATCTAGAATACGTGACATGTTATCACCTCACAGCCCTTCAACAGTGTCAGGTTTTTATTGTACATTAAACTGAACACTTTCAAATCCCACTTGTGGCATTTATATGCTCGCCCTTTGCAGCACATTGCACTCAACCCCAGGTTTATTTTCTAGACAATTTTATGTTCAGTGTTTTAAGTCCAACTGACTGGTGTAGAGAATGAACCCACAACCCCGCCATCATCACTCAGAAAGTTTCAGAACAAGCACTTTAAACTTTTTGGTGATGCTGACCAATATACAATATCATAAATAATTAATATATAAAATTATATATAATTATATAAATATATATATGTTTACTAATGGAAGCAATGATAGTTTATACTTGGTGCTGTTTCTATGTGTAGCTGTGTTCACCATAGTTTTGTTCCTGTGTCAATAACATAATCTACAGTCTAAAATTTGATATTCTGTCTTCTATTTTTGTGTAGTGGTTTTATTACAACAACCTTATTTGGTTTGTGCTTTTTCTGAGTTACAGCTTTTCATATTTATGTTTTTTATTTTGCTGCTGTTTGCTTTTAGAATTTAAATGGAGTTGACAAACAATTCTAGGTTGTAGTGTGTGAATGAGAATTTATTCTGGAATCTTGCTGGAAAGATGGTGTGTTTGTTCAAAGGCACGCTGTGTACTAGAATTTTGTTACAAGTCCGGTTCATCCACCTGTTAGTGATTCATGTGTGAAAGATAAGTCATTAAGAACACAGTTGTGCTGTTGCTGGAGAGATGGTGTGTTTGTTCAAAGGCACGCTGTGTACTAGAATTTTGTTACAAGTCCGGTTCATCCACCTGTTAGTGATTCATGTGTGAAAGATAAGTCATTAAGAACACAGTTGTGCTGTATGAGATAATGGTAGGCTTGTTGTGGTTATGTCATTCAAGATGTATCTATAGTGCAACTTTTGAAGCTATGTAGTTTCATAGTACAGAATAACTCGGTTGTTTCGGCTGGCGTTGCTTGAGACTGTTGATTTAATAGTATAGTTAGTCCATTTGTTATGATTGGCTGGTCAGAGCTGTTATTGACCTCCTCCTGTCCCAGGCATCTGTGACTTGTAACTCTCTCTGATCCAGATATTGTGTTGATTTAAAGTAACAGCTTTTTGGATTAGGAAGAAGATAAGGGAACAATTAGCATTCTTGTTGGCATTAGCTACCAGGACATATGGTTTAAGCTCAACTATAAGACAAGTTAAGATTGCATGCCAGCCCGCTGGTCTTCTGTTCAAATCACCGTTGATTACCATTTTTTGATGGCCTGGGTAAGGGAAGCGATGGGGCAGACAAATTAGTGCCTTTTGTACAATGGCTAGGACTGAATGAATTAATGTAACAACTGGCTAGGTCAGAATGGAATAATATAATAGCTGGCTGGGACAGAATGGATTCATGTAACAACTAGTTGGGACAGAATGAATTAATGTAACAACTAGGTAGGACAGAATGGATTCATGTAACAACTAGTTTGGACAGAATGGATTCATGTAACAACTAGGTAGGACAGAATGGATTCACGTAACAACTAGTTGGAACAGAATGAATTAATATAACAACTAGGTAGGACAGAATGGATTCATGTAACAACTAGTTGGTACAGAATGAATTAATGTAACAATTAGGTAGGACAGAATGGATTTATGTAACAACTAGTTGGTACAGAATGAATTAATGTAACAACTAGGTAGGACAGAATGGATTCATGTAACAACTAGATAAGACAGAATGAATTAATGTAACAACTAGGTAGGACAGAATGGATTCATGTAACAACTAGTTGGTACAGAATGAATTAATGTAACAACTAGGTAGGACAGAATGGATTCATGTATCAACTAGTTGGTACAGAATGAATTAATATAACAACTAGGTAGGACAGAATGGATTCATGTAACAACTAGATAAGACAGAATGAATTAATGTAACAACTAGGTAGGACAGAATGGATTCATGTAACAACTAGTTGGTACAGAATGAATTAATGTAACAACTAGGTAGGACAGAATGGATTCATGTAACAACTAGATAAGACAGAATGAATTAATGTAACAACTAGGTAGGACAGAATGGATTCATGTAACAACTAGTTGGTACAGAATGAATTAATGTAACAACTAGGTAGGACAGAATGGATTCATGTATCAACTAGTTGGTACAGAATGAATTAATGTAACAACTAGGTAGGACAGAATGGATTCATGTAACAACTAGATAAGACAGAATGAATTAATGTAACAACTAGGTAGGACAGAATGGATTCATGTAACAACTAGTTGGTACAGAATGAATTAATGTAACAACTAGGTAGGACAGAATGGATTCATGTAACAACTAGATAAGACAATGAATTAATGTAACAACTAGGTAGGACAGAATGGATTCATGTAACTAGTTGGAACAGAATGAATTAATATAACAACTAGGTAGGACAGAATGGATTCATGTAACAACTAGTTTGGACAGAATGGATTCATGTAACAACTAGTTGGGACAGAATGAATTAATATAACAACTAGGTAGGACAGAATGGATTCATGTAACAACTAGTTTGGACAGAATGGATTCATGTAACAACTAGATAAGACAGAATGGATTCATGTAACAACTAGCTAGGTCAGAATGGATTAATGTTACAACAAGCTAGGACAGCATGGATTAATATAACAACTAGATAAGACAAAATGGATTGTAACAACTGGCTAGATCAGAATGGATTCATGTAACAACTAGCTAGGTCAGAATGGATTAATGTTACAACAAGCTAGGACAGCATCGATTAATATAACAACTAGATAAGACAGAATGGATTGTAACAACTGGCTAGATAGAATGGACTAATGTAACAACTGACTAGGTCAGAATGGATTCATGTAACAATTAACTAGGACAGCATGGATTAATGTAACAACAAGATAAGACAATGGATTAATGTAACAACTGACTAGGTCAGAATGGATTCATGTAACAACTAGCTAGGTCAGAATGGATTAATGTTACAACAAGCTAGGACAGCATCGATTAATATAATAACTAGATAAGACAGAATGGATTGTAACAACTGGCTAGATAGAATGGACTAATGTAACAACTGACTAGGTCAGAATGGATTCATGTAACAACTAACTAGGACAGCATGGATTAATGTAACAACAAGATAAGACAATGGATTAATGTAACAACTGACTAGGTCAGAATGGATTCTTGTAACAACTAGCTAGGTCAGAATGGATTAATGTTACAACAAGCTAGGACAGCATCGATTAATATAATAACTAGATAAGACAGAATGGATTGTAACAACTGGCTAGATAGAATGGACTAATGTAACAACTGACTAGGTCAGAATGGATTCATGTAACAACTAACTAGGACAGCATGGAATAAGGTAACAACAAGATAAGACAATGGATTAATGTAACAACTAGATAGGTTATTCCGGTCTCCCTGGCCTAGGGGTTAGCAACTTTCTCCGTAATCCTGTATATCCACGTGAGGAACGTAACTTGGTGTGAGAATCTAGCGGTTCTCGTCGTGTTGGTAACTTATTGGGTAGGCCTATGTGAGCCGGTCGCTCAGAAAGCAGTGGCAAACTACAGAGCGTAATCTTGCCAAGAAATCAACAATCAGCTGAAAGATGCTGATGTTGACAGTGATGTCCTGTAAAGGATATGCGGGGGAAAAAAAAGATAAGGTTATAATGGATTAATGTAACAACTGGCTAGGACAGCATGGATTAATGTTACATCAACTAGATAGGACTGAGTCTACAGTGAATCAAAAGATGCTGTTTGTGGACAGGACATTCATTGAAGCAACCCTGAAAATAGTGCCGCGGCGAAGAGGTTACCGATGCAGTTCGTAATTCCGCATACTGTGTTCAAAGCACAGTTGCGTTGGTTTTTTATCAAATGGTATAAGTGCTGGTCGTTCAGAAAGCAGTGGCAAACTACTGAGCGTAACCTTGCCCAGGAATCACGAACAGCCAACAAATGCTGGGGTTGACTGCTACGTCTGTAAAGGCTATGCAACTAACTTTAACTAG
The DNA here is from genome assembly GCA_963921405.1 of Cepaea hortensis. NCBI lineage: Eukaryota > Metazoa > Mollusca > Gastropoda > Stylommatophora > Helicidae > Cepaea > Cepaea hortensis. Next base: position 38,866,945 of record OY992891.1, on the reverse strand, counting down.
ATAGGATAATAGATTAATGGAACAGAATGGATTATTTTTACAACAAGCTAGGTCAGAATGGATTATTGTAACAACTAGCTAGGTCAGAATGGACTGATGTAACAAATAGCATGGGCAGAATGGATTAATGTAACACTTGGCATGGACAGAATGGATTAGTGTAACAACTGGCTAGGACAGAAAGGATCAATATAACATTTGGCATGGACAGAATGGATTAATGTAACAACTGGTATGGACTGAATGGATTAATGTATCAACAGTCCAGGACAGAAACATAATTGATTTGTGTAATATCTCACAGAGACAGGCAGCATACATAGTATATTACAGTCACTGGTTGTTTACGTTTGCCTTATGTGTTCACTTCATTGGTTCTTAGGGTTTTGCATTTTTTTAAATGTTTTTAATGTAGCTTCCTGCTTTCACTGAGCACAGATCTGCAGCAGCTGCAGATTTTTTTTCTTCATAGCACACAGTTTCTTTTGTTCTTACATTAGCATCAATGTGTTCTTGTTCTTACACTATATTTGTTCTTACACTATAATTCTTACATTATATTTGTTCTTACACTTTTTGTTTTTGTAGATATTCATTTCTTATTTTCTTCTTTGATTCTCATCTCTAATTATCAAGTTCTACTACCTGGTTAGATCCAGTGAAAACAGATAATTCTATACATGAAATAGGTTACATTTTTGGGAGAAAACCTTAAAGCAGACATGGGTCTACAGAGAATCAAAAGATACTCTTGCTGGACAGGACATACATTGAGAAATTCTGATAGTAGTATAACTAGATAGTCCTTTGTCTGAAACCCACAGGACAAACAAATACAAGGAGACCTAACTACACACGGAGAAGAGAATTAGAAACAGGGATGAATAATATGGCGAGGATGTGGAGGGAGCGGCAGGAGACAGCAAGAGGTAGAAGAGCTGGGCATGAGTTGGTTGGGGGCTTATGCTCCACTGGGGTGTACAGGGCAGTATGAGAAGAAAATGAAAAACTTGTTTACTTCACCAGTTGTAGCATATGACAATTATATAGTATATAGTTGAAAGTTATATAACTGATCTGTTGTTTTATGACTGTCATATCTGTGTAATGTTGTCACATTTCATATTATAATTGTAAGCTAATTCACAGCAGTATGGAAACGTTTCACTATGATTGCTTTGATAACACCTGCCTTCATTGTGTTTGAGTGTTGAGTTTTCAGACTAAACTACAATTTTCAAGGTTATTTTTTTTTCTATTTGTGCTTTATGATCTGATCATGGTTTTGCTTGAGACTGCTTATGTTACCACAGAAATTCGTAAATTGCTGTTACATTCAACTTGGCTAATATGTTGGTGTAGCAATCTATATTGCCTTATCAGAAACGTGCCTGCCTTTTCAGCATTTTCAGACAATAAAAATTGACTTCTTTCCTCGGAAGCAGGTCTGTATTTTCTGGCATATTTAATTGTTATGTGGTTTCTACCACCTGCTTGTCTCTGTGACAAATATACTTAATTATTCAATGGTTTCTGTCATCCGCTTGTCTCTGTGATGAATAATCTTAATTGCTCGATGGTTCTGTCACATCACAAGGGGTCTCCGTGATGAAGTGGTGGAGCCATCTGCTTCATTCTCAGAAGGTTGTAGGTTTGTTTTTGGACTCTTTTTGTCCAATATTGTCCAACACTGCCACAGAAATGATGTGCATGTTCCTCATTGTCTTCTTAGATCTTCTCATAAAAGTATGTTTGTTTTATTTATATCTCTGACAAGTTGAGAAAGTATGTTTGTTTTTTCTATCTACAAAAATATGAGAATTTCAGGAGAAAAACATGTTGCTTTACAACGAGAGTTTTACAAATATAGTAGTGAAGGACAATATGGTCACTGTTTATGGTAAACAAGGGGCATAATTACCATAAACTATATGTTGTATGTTAGATCTGTGTACTTGTGTAGTACTAGTTTATAAAATACATGCTTAATATTGGAGTCGGAACACACAAGCGCTAATGTCATGATATAATTGTCTTTTTGTTCATTGTTTATTATATCTCCAATTAAAAGAAATGTGTGGTCTAGTAACATATGTTAACTAAAAGATTTAATGATATAAATGTTGTTTCTTTAAGCATTTATTCTCTCTCTAATGAAATGGTTTAGTAACATGTAGACTGAAGGATGTCATAATTTAGTTGTCTCTTTAGAAATTGATTCTTTCTCCAGTGAAATGGTTTCTGGAGGATGCCCTAATTTAGTTGTCTCTTTAGAAATTTATTGTCTCCAATGAAATAGTTTTGTAACATATGTAGATTGAAGGATGTCATCATTGTTGTTGTCTCTTTAGAAATTGATTCTGTCTCCAATGAAATGGTTTCCTGAAGGATGTTATAATTTAGTTGTCTCTTTAGAAATTGATTCTGTCTCCAGCAAAATGGTTTAGTAAACATATGTAGACTAAAGAATGTCATCATATAATTTTTTTATCTTTCGGCATTAATTCTGTCTCCAGTGAATAGCAGTCTGTGGTCTAGTAACATATGTTAGACTGTAGCATGAAAACTGTTTAAGCTAAGAATATTTATTTTGTAAAATAATTCTAGATGATTGCAATTTTAAATTTTTTTTAAAAATAGTAACTCAATGGTAACTTTTTAAGCTGTGGAGAGATAGAAGTTCTTATATTAAAGATCTGATTGATTAAGTTTTTGCTGATGTACATAACTGCATATCATTATTTTAAATTTGTAATCTTGTGTAATTTGCTGACACACGATGGGATTTATGTTGATGTACATTTTCTGTTTCCTCTCTCAAACCTTGAAGAGTGCCAGCCTCGGGTATTTCAAAGAGGTGTGTGCTTTTGTTTGTTTTGTTTTTTTCCCCTAATATTTATTGTTGTGAGCTTGTATGCTTTTAATTTTGACTTTTTCATTTGTATATCTGTGTGTTATTTTTGTATCATTCTTATATCTGTTTCATTCTTTGTGAACCCCATTTGGTTGGCTTGCAGCTTTCATGCATTGAAGCTATTAGGCAGTTAAATATGGTTCATTTTATTATGTTAAAAAGTCATAGGTGATATGGTTTCTGTTCACTCTACTTCCCTCCCATGCCATGCCTTTTTTTTCACTTAAAGGTAATTTGAAATAAATTAATTTTGTACTTACAGTATAGATAGTAGATTGTAAGATTCAACTGTGCTACCATAATTGTTGATATTGGATATATTATAGATGATTCAACTAAAATCTATTGTAGTAATTATTCTTCTGATATAAATACAGTATTGCTGTATGTTTTCATTGTTTTATTCAAGATAAATATTGGTGTTTTTAATACTGTTATTCTGTTTAGTATTGAATTATTGCATTTGCATATATTCTATACTTTTTATCACATACATATATATTATTACTGTCCTTATTTGTGTGCGAGTATAATCTATGTTTATATATGTGTTTTTATTGTTTATATTTTACAATTGATTATTGTATTGGCACATGCAGGTTATGATTCACAAGTTTTGCATGCATGTCCTGGTACATCAATTATCATTTTATTCTATTTTATGTGTGATGGTTTATTTCCTTCTTTATTCATTATAATAATTTCCTTGCATAGTTTTCCTTCTTAAAATGTAAGAGTAATGTTTTTAAAGAAAGTCAGTAAATTCTATAGATGGAGAATTCTTTCAAAATAGTATGTAATATATTACCAACCATTGTCAGGTCTTAGTCAGATATGACTGAGCTACTCTATGACAGTAGATGGTACTACCTGCTTTCTGTTAGCACCAAATGTTGGACTGCGCTTACCAAACCCAACACCCCACATTGTGCCAATGGTTTCGGGTGGAAGAGCACAATTGGGAGGGTACAAGCCTTATCCTGGTGTGAGGAAATGCTACCTAAAGACTAAATGTCATGGCAGGGCAGACCAGGCCCTAAGGCTTGGTTGGTAACTGGTCTAGGATCGAAGCTCCGACAGGTGGACAGTTAGAGCATTGCTTTGCTGATCTGGCAGCTTCTGCAACTTGTCTTATTCCAGACGTATTGGTGTCACATTTCCTCTCGATAAACTAGACAGGCCAAGAGAGAGATCATGCTGCATGGGCAACACATGGTCTCTAAATTCAGCCCAGGCTTTGTGTTATGGAGAGATAACCCCATTTTACAAACTATCCTCTGTCAAGACGGCAAGGTGTCAGTCATATTACCAACAGAGATGGAAGAAATAGAATAAGAAGAAAAAAACTGGATTAGGAAGAAATAGTATGCATGCAGTAGAGAAATAAAGTATTATCCCTGGAAAATATAAAGGTAGTTACTGTAATGATAAACACACACATTGATAATGCTGAGGTTCTGTTAAGTTAAGCATACAGAAAGTTTATAAGAAGTTGCTGAAAAGACATGTGAACTGTGGGACCCCAGGGGTTCAGCGCACTATCCTTGACAGTGACAGGATTGATCTTTCAACCAGTGAGGCTCTGGGTAAAATGTGTGCAACAGATTTTTCTGCAAAAGTAAAGTTTCTTAGTGTGATTTTCAGCACATGATCTCTCACCTGTTGATCATCATGGGAAACATAGGCCTCCTACCATATCTTTAACATTGCTGAATGGCATGTAAATAAGAATCTTTACTTCTAAGTGTAAATGATGATGTTCCATATTGTATTAGGTCTGTTTTAATTCTCCTTTCTTTAATGAATTTATGAAACAGTTGTTGTCTGTTCAGTAAAATGGCTGCCTGTGCTCTACGGGATTGAGGTTAAGGTGGTTAGGCTCATATTTCATGGAAAATCATAGTAGAATGTTACAGTTGTCCATCCCATCCTCCTCCCTGAATAATGTGTATTCATGTATTTCATGGTAGCAACTTTACCTATTACAGAAAGTCTTTTTGCAGCTTTCAGTGATGTTTTTACAACCTTGTGTGCTGTTATTTTATATTGTTTGTAATTTTATGTTTCCATTTACATGTTTTAGGTGGCATTTTCATGTGTCGTTGTATATGATATTTTCATACTCATGTTCACAATATTTCTATAAATATGTATTTTCTTTGATATATTTACATTATATGTGATATCCTCATACATATAACCACATACTACAGCTTATAGTGATATTGCTGCATCTGCTGCCTGTTTTCATCATCATGCTTAGCAATGTTGTTGTGTTTTTAAATTAATTAAACCAAGAATGAATGGCTAATGAAATGTCTTACTTTGTGACTCTCGGGAGGGGTATCTCCTTGGCTGAGTGATCAAGGTACCTGTCTCAAGCTCTGGAGGTCATGGATACATTTGCTATGTTATTCGGTTCACAAGTGCAAATCGTTCAGAGACCCCTGGAGATAGTCGCTGGAGTTTGTGCTCAGTGTGACGCTTTTGGCAGGCTATTCTGCAGAATATGTGATAAAGCCTGATGCAATGAGATTGATTCTCTTGCCTTTAAATCCCACTGTGAATGTCTGTTGCTCATTATCAGGACTGTTTTGAAATGTTGTGTTGTCATGTGCCAGTTTTTTTTAATAGTGCTCAAACTGGGTGTCAAACCAAGCTGATATGCCAGCCTCATTAGCAGTTTTGGGTTAGCATAAATACTTTCATTTTGCCATAAGAAATTTAAAGCCAAATGTAGCTGTGCTTGCTTCTCAACGTCACATTTTTCATTCTTGACAAAAACCAAGATAAGAACTGAAGTAACAATACAGGAGTTCATTAGAAAGTGTTTAATGTTGAAACAGCTTCAGCCTACAGATGTCTTTATTTATTTTGTTATTTTGTTTAAGCTGTTCTATATCTGCTATGTTTCCTTTTTATGTTCTGTCACTTTGTGTAAACACCAATTAATGCCTAGCAAATGCATTGATCTGTCATGGAATCTCACAGCCAGTGTCGAATGCCTGGCATTGTGAGACTGTCTACTTTACTAGCATTTTATGGACTGTTTTTACTTAGGGGGAGGGATTTCACCTGTGTTTGAATGACTTTTATTTGTTTCTGTATGGTGTCTTTTTGCTACGAGATAACTAGTTTGTTTGTTATTGTATTTTATTAACATTTCTTGCTCATGCTTTTTTTAAAGTAAATTAAATTTAAATGTAGTTTTTTAATTGATTTGTGGTGATGTAAGAAAATTGTTCGGACATGTGAGAAAATAACATGAAAATTTGGTGACAAATGGAAAATATGTGTAAAAGGCAAAAGAAAGAAGTGAAATAAATGCCTAGATGTTTTTGGCCAAATGAATTAAGAGATAAATCAGCAGCAACCTAATCTGATACAGATGACCATGTGAAATATGAGCTGTGATCACTCGAGCCTAATTGGCATAGTTTTTGGTAACATTAAATGAAATTCTCATTGTGTGCATACAGTAAACATTTGTGTATATAGTCTTTCCTCATTGACACACTGCTAAATATTTGTATATATAGTCTTTCCTCGTGTACACACTGCTAAATATGTGTATATATAGTCTTTCCTCGTGTACACACTGCTAAATATGTGTGTGTATATATAGTCTTTCCTCATGTCCACACTGCTAAATATGTGTATATATAGTCTTTCCTCATCTACACACTGATAAATATGTGTGTATATATAGTCTTTCCTCATGTTACACACTGCTAAATATGTGTATATATAGTCTTTCCTCGTGTACACACTGCTAAATATGTGTGTATATATAGTCTTTCCTCATGTTACACACTGCTAAATATGTGTATATATAGTCTTTCCTCATGTACACACTGCTAAATATGTGTATATATAGTCTTTCCTCATGTACACACTGCTAAATATTTGTATATGTAGTCTTTCCTCATGTTACACACTGCTAAATATGTGTATATATAGTCTTTCCTCATGTTACACACTGCTAAATATGTGTATATATAGTCTTTCCTCATGTACACACTGCTAAATATTTGTATATGTAGTCTTTCCTCGTGTACACACTGCTAAATATGTGTATATATAGTCTTTCCTCATGTCCACACTGCTAAATATTTGTGTATATATAGTCTTTCCTCGTGTACACACTGCTAAATATGTGTATATATAGTCTTTTCTCGTGTACACACTGCTAAATATGTGTATATATAGTCTTTCCTCATGTTACACACTGCTAAATATGTGTATATATAGTCTTTCCTCGTGTACACACTGCTAAATATGTGTATATATAGTCTTTCCTCATGTTACACACTGCTAAATATGTGTATATATAGTCTTTCCTCATGTTACACACTGCTAAATATGTGTATATATAGTCTTTCCTCGTGTACACACTGCTAAATATGTGTATATATAGTCTTTCCTCATGTTACACACTGCTAAATATGTGTATATATAGTCTTTCCTCGTGTACACACTGCTAAATATGTGTATATATAGTCTTTCCTCATGTTACACACTGCTAAATATGTGTATATATAGTCTTTCCTCGTGTACACACTGCTAAATATTTATATATATAGTCTTTCCTCATCTACACACTGCTAAATATTTGTATATGTAGTCTTTCCTCGTGTACACACTGCTAAATATTTGTATATATAGTCTTTCCTCGTGTACACACTGCTAAATATGTGTGTATATATAGTCTTTCCTCATGTTACACACTGCTAAATATGTGTATATATAGTCTTTCCTCATGTACACACTGCTAAATATGTGTATATATAGTCTTTCCTCATGTACACACTGCTAAATATTTGTATATGTAGTCTTTCCTCATGTTACACACTGCTAAATATGTGTATATATAGTCTTTCCTCATGTTACACACTGCTAAATATGTGTATATATAGTCTTTCCTCATGTACACACTGCTAAATATTTGTATATGTAGTCTTTCCTCGTGTACACACTGCTAAATATGTGTATATATAGTCTTTCCTCATGTCCACACTGCTAAATATTTGTGTATATATAGTCTTTCCTCGTGTACACACTGCTAAATATGTGTATATATAGTCTTTTCTCGTGTACACACTGCTAAATATGTGTATATATAGTCTTTCCTCATGTTACACACTGCTAAATATGTGTATATATAGTCTTTCCTCGTGTACACACTGCTAAATATGTGTATATATAGTCTTTCCTCATGTTACACACTGCTAAATATGTGTATATATAGTCTTTCCTCATGTTACACACTGCTAAATATGTGTATATATAGTCTTTCCTCGTGTACACACTGCTAAATATGTGTATATATAGTCTTTCCTCATGTTACACACTGCTAAATATGTGTATATATAGTCTTTCCTCGTGTACACACTGCTAAATATGTGTATATATAGTCTTTCCTCATGTTACACACTGCTAAATATGTGTATATATAGTCTTTCCTCGTGTACACACTGCTAAATATTTATATATATAGTCTTTCCTCATCTACACACTGCTACAGAGGTTCATGTTCTTGTTTCTATATTGCCGTAATTGCAAGCTCATCTCTTTATTTGGTATCGAAAATGGGGTGGGGGTGGTTAACTGTTGCCGAGCTTATACTGGAATCTGAATAAACAAAATATAACTAAGATGCTCAGCAGAAAGAAAAACACACACATATACAGGCAGAGTTTTGACCAGTCTTTATCAACAAACAAGGAAGACAAAATGACAAAAACAAAAGCAAGAAAACATGTAAATTGTAATCTTATTAATACGAAAAGAACTCATAGTTTTTTAATTAGATTGTCAGTTCCCATTTATGATGTTGATAGTAATACAGTGGTATTAGGTAAAGGATAGAAGTTGCATTTGTTGTTTGTATGAATTTGTGTATCTCTTATGCATGTGGCTTTTAGGTATAAGTTGTGTTGTCTGTTTGTCTGTGACGGAGTGTTTATGCATACAAGCAGTTTATTGTCCCTTTATTTTGTTTATTAACTTCCCAACTCTACTGTATAAACATTACATTGGTCTCTTCTTTCACTATAACAAGAGAAGACAGATCATGGTGTTAAAATAGAAAACTTGTGAGATATTAACTACTATAGCTTGTCTTGTATTAATTTATTTTTTATTGTTTTCTAAATTCCTTCAAGTTGGTGGTGAGTACTAAATTATTTCATGTTTTTAAGTTGCTCCATGTCAGTTAACTAAAAATACCTCTCTTTTATTTTTATGTTTTTCTTAAGTTTGTCCTTTCATGAAACCTTATTCTTATTTTCATTTTTTGACTATTGCTGTCAAACCTCTTTCCTTTTTGTTTTAATTTATATACTTTTGGCATGTGTCTTGCTAATTTTCATTTTCTGATCAGAAGTTTGTTATATCACCTGCACATTTTCTGACTTTCTCCTCACTGATTTAGTGTGAGACATTCTTAAGCTTTTGTTGTCATTGTCTCTGGAGCTGCAGTACATGCAGTGTATGACTTATTTGCTGTAGGGCTGTAGACTTGTTCATATAATATGTGATAACTGTCTAATCACAAGTAGGATTTGTTTATGTGTTTTGTAAACAACATGCATTTTGTTTTGTTATATTAAAATTATAAATAAATTCACATGTATTTGTTGGCACTTAAAGAAGTAGAAGAAAGAAATAGAGACTTGAGGAAACACCAAACATAAAAATTGAAAGTTATAGTTACCACATCGGTGGTGTGTGTTCTCTAGTCTCTACTTCTTTCTTCTACTCCTCTGAGCACCAATCATTATATGTGAATATATGAGCACCAAACATATGTGAATGTATTTACAAGCTGTCTTAATGGCCTCATAGGGTTCCCCAATTGATATTTCAGTACATATAAATTCGTTTGGTGATTCTTTCCCATTGTTTTAAGATATTAACCTAGTTATCAGATATGAGTGAATGAGCATTTGGTAAATTAGTAACTTATTTGTCTTTTAATTGTTTGGAGGTCAGCATGACAGAGAGGGTTAGCACGTTTGTGTTTAAACTTTCTCTGGTGACCACAGTATTTTGAGTTCTTTCCACATACTGGTTGTTTGGACTTCTTGTCCTTGACTTGGGGACATAAATTACAAATAGGTCAACAGTCAGAGTGGGTTCGCCTGATGGCGGGAACACTGGTAACAGGGAAAGCTAACTCTCATGCAAAATCAGCCCAGTGCACTCACTAATTGTAACAACTACTAGCGGTAGTAACATGTGGCCCAAGTTCAGAACAAGAGAGAACATGAAAAAAAAAAAAAATAAAGAACTAAATTGTTTATATAATTTAGCAAGTTATGACATGTTTATTATCTAAGATTTATAATGTAATTATTTGCATCATTTATTACTTTTTAAAATTGTTATGGTATGATGACATGATCCAAAAGAAGTGTACCTATTGTATCAACGTAAACAGCCCAGGTTTGGTTGTTTTTTTTTTTTTTTTTGGGGGGGGGGGGGGGATATGGGCATATTATAAGTAGAAATAAGCTGGGGGAAAAAGTGATGATTGCCAAAATGTATGGGAAAAGAGCAAGGGAAAGGCAGTAAGATAAATACCTGGATGATTTGAGTATATTGAGTAACCGAGGCAAGAACACTGACCTGATCCAAGACTGTTGATCGTGTGAGATGGGGAACCATGACTTCCCACATTTATGGGTACACCAGGGGCTTCTTCTTCTTCTTCTTCTTCTTCTTCTTCTTCTTCTTCTTCTTCTTCTTCTTCTTCTTCTTCTTCTTCTTCTTCTTCTTCTTCTTCTTCTTCTTCTTCTTCTTCTTCTTCTTCTTCTTCGGTGGTTCATCTCAAAATGGACCCTAGTCCCACGACCAGCTGATACCAAGCCCTTTATAGACTTGTTCACGATTGGTTGGATTGTGCAGCTTGAGTTTTCTATGGGATGAGGTAGCCAGTTTCTTGCCAAGCGTCCCTTTCTGCCTCTTATGACATGCATGGCAGGTAACTGTGTTACCATTCTTTGTTTCCATGAAGGATCCTGGTAACACACTCCGTTCATTTCCTTTTTTCTGAAAATTTACTGCTAACTCATTATTTTATACAGTGAATAACCAGGATTAGAATTAAATTGTAAGAAGACAGAGATTATGGTTGTCTCTAAGAAGAAAGAATACACTTGGTCAGGACAAGAACACAGAGCTGATCTACAACTCTGGTGACCCTGTAAGATGTCAAAAAAATTATCGCCAACGCTTACGGCATGGCACATAATGATGATGATATGAGAGAGACATACACACATTTGATCTGTGACTACTTGATAAATGCTTCATTTGTGACTGCCTAATGTGCCCTTTTGTAAACTATATGACCTTGTGACCTGCAGATTCTGTAGAAATTCAGCATGCTGATTGGTTGACAGGTAATCCTTACAATAATGTTGTATGCTGTGTGGAAGGCCTCCAACATCAGCAGCCTTAGAATGCTTGTAGCTAGCTCTGCTTTTGTGTTATTGCAAAATGGGAAGGGATCGTAATTTTAGATTTAGTTTCTTGGATTATAAGAAGCTGCCTAATTGTCTTTTGTTGTAATTGCTGGTATCTATGAACAGCCAAGTTGATTCATTTATTATTAAAACATAAGAGCCCTAACCTGACATTTTATTTTACTCAGAAATAAGAAGAGCTCCAACTCTTCATTTGTATGACTAGAAGATGTTAAAAGTTTCTAACTATAAGTATATATGATTGTGGATATAACACAAGCTTTACTGTCCTTCTTTAGTTTTGGAAATAAGAGTTTAGAACAATCGGTACTCTTATGGTTATCAAATCAAATATAAAACCCATACTGTTTTATGCATGTGAAACATTGATAATAAGCAGACAAGCTGAGAAATATCTATTGGTGGTGGAAATGTGCCTTCATATGTGTATTGTTTCAGATTAAGGAAAGTCCCCCAGTTTACAGCTGTATTATTATTGGAAAATAAGAAGCTAAATGATGCAAAGACATTTATAAAATTATCCATAAATAATGGATATCTCCACTTTCAATGTTAGTGCTTTTAATATAAGTGTGAACCTGAAAATAACACGTGATGATAACTGTAGTGGGAATTCTGCCGAGGTTTCCTACTAATGCCATAAATATTCATGCTTCAGGGATTAATAATTATGATTTAGCTTACTTCTCACTGCTGTTGAAGGTCCTACCACTTCAGTAATATTAGTTGTCTAACCCACGATAGTTCGCCCTGTCTGCCTTTGTCTCTATCGGACAAGTTCATCGTTGCTTTTGTATTCAGTTTGCTGTTTTTGTTGTTGCTATTAAACATTTAATTAAAATTAACACTTCCACTTCCAGAAGATTTTGCAGCCCTAGACGGCAAAAACCACAATGAAAATAGTGTGAGTGTGTTATAAGCAAGGAGGCAACATGTGTACACCATGTGTAACACACTGTGTTGCAATTTACAATATCTAGCCAGGTTTATTTAGTTTATTGAGACCAAATGTAAAAGATATAGTGACACATCATGTGTTGCTTGATACACACGGACAGTAGCTTACCACATATGGTTCATTTCTTGGGATAGATTGAGTGTAAAAAGGATTGGATATAACATATGCTGTTCATTATTGTATGGTGCTGGAACATAGACAATGAACCAACAGTGTGAATGGAAAGAGAGATAGAGGAGGACAGCATGAGAAGATTCTTGACAGTCTTGTGTCATGACATGGAAGGGAGTTAACATACGAATTGATCCATGACATTGGAGATCATAATTTGTGGAGAAGCATGATCACCTACGCCAACCAGCAAGGCATTGGATGATGATGATATATAGGTGATTAGGAGCTGTGGTGGTAGAGTGGTTAGTTTACTTGCCTGTCAAGACAGTGGCCCTGGTTCGATCCCCAGCACAGGGATGCTTATTTTTCCCTCCAAGTGCATACATCTCTTGGGTAAACTAAAGCCTCATAAAAGTTGAGTTGAGCTGAGTTAAGAACTGACATCACTGCACTCAGGACATTCCCATATGTGCTCCGTCCCCTCGTTCAACAGCCAGCAAAGAGTCATACTACTAATCGTTTCCACCGCTATCATAAAAATGGGTAGCAGACAATCTGCAAAATGTTCTGAGATTTGTTTAAGAAGGAAAGGCAGTGAGAAAGGAAACAGGGCACCCTCACTTCATATGTTGTGGCCTAGAATATGTGAAAACCTGATATTTCACACTGCAGTGAGACTGTCTGTCATGGGACTACCCATTTTGTTATATAGATAGTATCATTTCATAACACAAGAAGAAAACAAAGACGTCTTATTAAAAACTGAGACTGGGAAAAGCAAGCAATCAAAGTCAAGCTATTAACCATGTCTTACCTTGACTGGTGAAGCTATACAAAGTTGCTCACTCCAAGGATGGGTGAATTTTGAAACTGACTAGGGCCTTTGTTGAACTGTTGCGTTAAGTTGCTTTTAATGTTGCGTTAAATTACTTGTAATATATCTGACAAACTCTGAGCTGTTGTGATACATTATGATCCTATAATCCTTTCATCATCATCTTGTAACAGGTCCTCTGCAGAATGTTATTGTCATCACAATCCTGCTTTGATAAATTGTATTCCTATCTTTATAAATGACAATTCAGCTCAGATGCATCATGATCCTGTCTTGATACATCACTTTTCTGTCATATGTCATAATCCTAACAGAGATCACAATCCTGCCTTAATACATAATCCTGTCTTGATAGATCACTATTCAGTCATGATATGTCACAATTCTAACATAGATTACAATCCTGCCTTCATACATTACAATCCTGCCTTCATACATCATAGTCCTCTCTTGATACATTTCTTTCACAGTAACATTTTTGTCTTGATATATATTACTGTCCTTTTGTGATATACAACAATTCTGCAACAAAACATCACAATCCTACCTTGATACATTACAAACTAGCTTGTGAAGAATTTATTCTCATTATGTTGGTGCATGTTGTTGCAGTTAGTTTCTTTTTTTCCTGCCAATGCATGCTGTAGTTAGTTAGTTGCTATTTAAAGCATGCGATTGTTAATAGTTAGTTTACCATTATCTGTTCTTCATATTTCTTTTTTACTTTCTGTGTGCCTGTCTTTCTTTCTTTTATTCTCTGTTCTTTTCTAAGTTTTGTGGGTATGTTGTTAACATTTCAAAGGCTCACTGCCTTTCTCTAACAATATGGCATGTCATAGGTTTTTTCTCACGTTTTAACTACCTTGATGGCTTTCTTTAAAATTCTTGCATGAAGTTGTGTGTCTGCTTATATTTATGACATGATTTTAAACTTGTTTTGCTACATTTGATCGTTGTCTCTTTCATTTCTTTAATTTTTGAAATGTCATTATGTCTTTTTCATTTCTGTAATTGTTGAAAATCTAAGAGATATTAGAGTAAATTGATCATAAATTTTAGAATATTTTTGTCTTTCTCCCAAGTGCCTTTAAAAAAAAAAATTAGATCATGTGTTTGAAGTGGGAGCTGCCGTAGCATTGTGGCTAGACGTTTGCCTGCCCCCGGCAGTTATGGTTTTGAGTTGACATGGAGGTGGATGTTTTAAATTGACCTGGGCTACGTGATCAACCCAGCCTTTAAGTGGGTGCCAGGGAATGTGTTGGGGAGTCAAGGTGGCTGGTGTCATGTCACATCAGCCCACGAGTGCCAGTTGGTCTTTACAAGTATGGGGCTAGCACCTTATGCCCATTTGGCATGTAAAAGACCCCTTCCTTACTTCCTGTTTCTCTAGCTGGTTGCAGTTTAATTGCAGGGGCACCGTTGGTAAGGTTAAGATAATATCAGATACTGCCACTGGGTGTGAAGTATTAAGTCTTCACTTATTCTAGGTCATGGTATATTGAGATATGGTGGTCAGTTTCCTTCCCCATTGCTTTCCCAGACAGTTCCCAGAATATTCTGAAAATTGTCACAGATCCATTTTTATTAAGTTGGTCGATCCCATAACTGTACTGGTCAGACAAAATCATGCTGCCTTTAGTGGGGATTGAACCCAAACCACTGTCTTGGCAGGTAAGTGCACTAACCATTATGTGACTGCTGCTCCCGGGGCATTCTTGAAAGTAAAGTAAAGACATAGATCTCTACTTCTTTTCTTTACTTCTGTGAGTGCCGATTAGTATCCGTGAAATAAATATTTCATCTCATCATCATCATCAAGTGCCCTGCCAGCTGGCGTAGGCATTCATGACTCTCCACAGATCTCGGTCTTTGGTTTTCTGGATCAATTCTGCTGCTGATATTCCTCCGTGCCACCGTCTCAATCCATCCAGCATCATTTCTCTTGGTCTGCCTCTGCCTCTCTTCCCCTCAATCTTTCCAGTTGTTACGATGTTCTCCAATGCCTCTCTTCTCATTACATGACCAAAGAAAGCTGTTTGTCTCTTTCTTATTGTTGTATATAGTGTTATAGTTTCATTAGCCTGTTTCAGGCAGTTGTCGTTAGTTACTTTGGCAGTCCAAGGAATTCGCAACATTCGTCTCAGGAACCACATCTCTGTTGCTTCTAATTTCTTCTTAATTTGTTCATTTACATTCCAAGATTCACTGGGATACAGCAAAACTGGTTCTACATAGCATTTCAGCACTTTCTTTATTACACTCAGTGATAGTGACCTATTGCACAAGATACACTTCATTTTCTGAAATGTGGCCTTTGCTTGCCCTATTCTGCTGTTAATCTCTGTTGTATATTGCATCAAGACGAATAAATTAAACACCAGTTGTTACTCTGATCATGTGGGAGCCATGGTATTATAGTGGCTAGATGCTAGCCTGCCAGGCCGGTGGTCATGCGTTCGATCCATGTGTGATTTGAAGTGTTGAAAACTGACCTGGGCTCCCAAACTAACCTAGTCTACAGTAGATACCAGGAAGTGCCGGGGAAGTAAAGGCAGCCTATGTGATACTGACCACATGACCCGTTAAGAACCGATTGGTCTCTTTGAAAATATGGGTCAAGCACCATGAGCCCAGTGTACCTTAAGTTGAGTAAAAGATTGCTTGACTGACTTAACTTAGTAATTGTGTGTACGCTTCTTCTGTTGGTTCCTTTGTTTTCTCCCAAAGTTGTGAACATGTAATATATTAGACTTGTTGGTACCTGGAATATAAGAAATAAATTCACATTTATTGATTTCTATTTCTTTGTTCGTTCACATGCTGCTACTAATAGTAATTGCTACAGCTATTGAATGCACATGACTGATTTTTGTGTGAGGGTTAGTTTTCCCTATTCCTTTCAGTGATAATTGTAATTTAGGCCCCAAAGTCAAGGATGAGAATGCAGCATTAAAGTCCAACTGACCAGCGTGTGTGTCTGCGGATTAATGAACTCACAATGTCACTGTCACCAGAGACAGTTTAAGCATGAAGGTGTTAAACCTCCTGGTCACACAATCTTCAGATCATCCATATCTGCAGTGTTGTCTCTGTATAAAGTTAGTGTCTTTATAAGTTCAATCATTGGTCCATGAAGTTTAGCTTTCACTGTTCTCTCTCTACGCCTGATATGTTATATTCAGGACAGTCTTGAAGTACACGATCTACTATCAGGTGTGCAAATCCACATGTGCACATGGCTGATTTGCCAGTCTTCAATTCTGTGCACATGTGACTGTGTAGTCGATTGTGTCCTGTTTTGAGACAGAATAATTATTTGTTCTGGTTCATCCATAAAATGGTAATCATCTTGTGCTGGTGTTGCTATAAATCAATTAGGTGCTGTCTCCACAATGAAGCTTGGCTGCAATGGATCCCTGCCATCTTGTGACTCTTGCTTTGTCCGTACACTCTGACAGAATTCTGTTAGTTCATCTATTGATGTTATCTCCTCATAGTTCCTCTGTTGATGTTATCTTCCCATTGTTTATCCATAGGTGTTATCTCCCCATAGTTCATTATATTGATGTTATCTTTCCATACTTCATCTGTCAGTGTTATCTCTCCATAGTTCCTCTGTTGATGTTATCTTCCCATGGTTTATCCATTGGTGTTATCTCCCCATAGTTCATTATATTGATGTTATCTCCCCATAGTTCATTTATTGATGTTATCTCCCCATAGTTCCTCTATTGATGTTATCTCCCCATAATTCATCCATTGATGTTATCTCCCCATAGTTCCTCTATCAGTGTTATCTCCCCATAGTTCCTCTTTTGATGTTATATCCCCATAGTTCATCTATTGGTGTTATCTCCCCATAGTTCATATGTTGATGTCATCTTCCCACAGTTCATCTGTTGATGTCATCTTCCCATGGTTCATCTGTTGTTATTGTTCCATAGTTTATCTATTGTTATCTTCACATAGTTCATCTGTTATTATCATCCCATAATTTATCAATTGTTATCTTCCCATAGTTCATCTAAAAATGTTATTTTCCCACTTGCCTTGCTATTTATCTCTTGCCAGCCTCCCCACATTTACAACTTCCATATTATACTAAATAAAAATATATTTTTGTTGTTCAATCAGGAACTGACTGGGTTGACCCTGACGACCCTACTGTTGTGGCTGAAAATGAGCTGCTGACAGCGGCCAACTCCATTGAGGCCGCCGCCAAGAAGTTGTCACAGTTGAAGCCCCGGCAACAGGCAAAGGTAATGTGTAGATGGCAGATACCTGTGCTTGCCTAGCATTAGTGGCAATCTGACAAAAGATGTTCTTCGCCTTATAGAAATAGCAGTTTGCTAACTTTATAATTTACTGCTTTTCTTTAATAAATAACAATTTATAGCAGTTTGATGTCATTGGATTTATAGTTTTCTTTCCTATTAGAAATTTAAAGCAGTGTGAAAGTGTTAGTTTTATGCTACAATTTCATATATAACATTTTATAACAGTTTGATAGCTTTGGGATTTTGTTTTTAACCTTTGTCCCAGAATATTTCACAAGAGATGAGGAGAGAGTTCAATAACCACAATGAAAAAGACTTGCGTTTATTACTTTCAAAGAGGCAACACACACACCTTATAATATCATCAAATATCTAGCCAGATTACTTTAGTAAGCTCAGACCAAACGTGAAAATCTAATAACACAACATGCATTGCTTGATACACACGGACCACAAAGAGTTGAGTTGTTTTTGTGCCTAATAAATGGGTAGCGTTGAATTTTTTTGTTTTTCTTTCCTAGTAAAAATGTATAACCATGTGATAGTCTTAGATTTATACTGCTTTATTTAATAGCATTAGATTTATACTTCTTTATTTGACATGAGATAACATATTTTATAATTTGATAGCCTTAACCATATATTGCTTTAGTTGATAGTCTTAGATGTATAGTGCTTTTTTGATCACCTTAGATTTATATTTCTTTATTTAAAAGCCTTATTATATTGCGTTATTTGATATTAGACTTATACTGTTTTATTATTTAATATCCTTAGAATTATACTGCTTTATTTAATAGTCTAGATTTATGCTGCTTTATTTGATATACTTAATTTAATATTGTGTTGTTTAATAGGGATTTATTGATAGCATCGGATTTATAAAATTAATCTTTCCTCATAGTATTTTATAACAATATTATGGCATTAAATTTATACATCTCTTTTCATAATTGAAATATATAAAGTTTAATAGCATTAGATATATACACTTTTCTGTTGTCAAATAGATATTTAAATCAGTTTGCTAGCATTAGATATACAAAGTTGTTTAGTGAAAATTTATAACAGATTCATTTCAATATATTTAATTCCAGAATTATCAATCTATGGTTAACCGTGTTATATTTATAATCAAACAGTTTTGTCAGATTGCTCAAAGTACAGATGCTACATGTTACTATGTGTAGTTTTGTAGATTTCTGTGTGTAATTTTGTAGATCACTGTGTGTAGTTGTGTGTATCCTTAGACTATTCACAACCCAATCTTTGCTTATTTTGTAGCTCTGTACATTGACTTCATGTCCTGCTATTTGTTTTTAGTTTTATTTTACATGAACTGGAAATTTGGTTATCTAGCCTGTAGCATATAATATTTCCTAGTTATTTTTGAACACTGAACATTGTCATAAAAGATATTAAATGAAATGCCCTAACTGTGTGCTGCCTAGACATAGCGTTTAGTGGTTTGCCACCCAAGATAGTGGTTCTAGTTAATTTCCCAGCAAAGGTGTGTCATAAAATGGGTACCTGGCCATTGTCATAATTGTCTCAGAAGGAAAGGTGATGAAGAAGAAAACTGCCCCCCCCCCCCCCCCCACCTTTTATGTCATGGCCTAGAATATGTAAAGGCCTAACACTTGACACCCCAACGGCTGCGTCTGCTATGGGAGCACCTCTACCTCAAATCTGTAGCTAGGTGATGTGTCATGTCAGGTTATTCAACCCACAGACTGGTATACAAGTTATCCAAGTTGCCCCTTCACTCTATATCTATGAACTACACATACGTTTTGTTTCTTTATTCTTAGGAAAATAGTGTGATGATTTCCCCTTCCCTTCCATATCCACACAGGTGCTTCCGCCATCTTTGCTAATTTTCAACTATCAGATAAGTGAACGCCTTTCTTTGCTCAGGTGCAGAGGTGTACACTAACTCCGGTGTATACTGAGTCCTTTGGAATGTTTACCACACTTCTGCAGTTGTCCATCCTCTGCCATTAGTAGGTGCAGGCACACCAGAACAGTTCCTTGCACCAGATTTCTTTAGCTTCAGATAGACACTTTCCATGTGGGCTTTTTGTACAACTTCGTAACACTTTTCTATTGCTTCCAATAACAGTTGTGTGATTGTTTCATGCCTGTACTTTATTGTTTGATATGCAGCATTAGCTTGGCCTGTGTTTACCTTTATGTCTCTAAATCACATTTTATGTGAAGTTGATAATCCAAATATTTGTTGAATTGTTACAGAACAGTCATATCAACATGACTGATGAAACTATCCATCTCTGGATACTGGAGTGGTAACCCCCTTGACAGTAAATAATGAGGCTTTTAAAATAAAGACTTGTCCAAATACAACTTATTGACTAGGATTACATTGACCATGCTGGAAATAGCTTATGTGATATTCTGCCTACTTCTGTATCAGTAACACATGGGATAAATGATCTTCCATGTTTGTGAGGTTCTTATAGAGGTTTGTGAGGTTCTTGTAGAGGTTTGTGAGGTTCTTGTAGAGGTTTGTGAGGTTCTTGCAGAGGTTTCTGAGGTTCTTGTAGAGGTTTCTGGGGTTCTTGTAGAGGTTTATGAGGTTCTTGTAGAGGTTTATGAGATTCCTGTAGAGGTGTGTGATTTCATGTAGAGGTTTGTGAGGTTCTTGTAGAAGTTTGTGAGGTTCTTGTAGAGGTTTGTGAGGTTCTTGTAGAGGTATGTAAGGTTCTCATAGAAGTTTGTGAGGTTCTTGTAGAAGTTTGCGAGGTTCTTGTAGAGGTTTTCCTTCTGTACCAGTGCCAAAGATCATCTCCACAGAAACTATTGTGAAACTCTTTCCCCTATTGAAGCTATAAAAAAAAAACAGTGGGGTATGCAAGACCAGTGGTGGAACTTCACATCTGTGAAGATGCATATTATAATTCACTAGGTCATTATTTAGCACAACACATAAAGACTAGCTTGCATTAGACCTAGGCTGTTAATGCTTCCTCCATGAGTTTGAGATATTTCATTGTCATCAAAGTCCAACCGAATACCCAGAGGCATCTGAAGTCTGTCAGAGCAGCATCTTACTTTAGGTCAGACTTAGATGTGCAAAGAGAACATCTGTGCCTTAGGAGCCACAAGGGAAGACAACTTGAGCTAAACGAGCACGGGAAGGTAACCAGGCCAACATATGCCTGAAGAAGTCGGATGTGTCTGCCAAAAGGTGCAAATATCCCAGCTCTGCTGTAAACAGGCACAATGCAATTATGTATAAAACAACATTCCGGATAAACGCATAAGAAGAAGTAGAAGGAAAGGGGCAAATAATTTTGTTTCTCCATTTGGTTCATTTGTTGTAGTTTGTGCAGTCTTACTGTGTTGCTATTGCGTATTGTAGTGTATTACTTAACTAGCCATTGATTAGCATAGTGTAATCCTTATCTAGCTATTACTTTTCTACCCGTAACTTGCTACTTATATAATTATTATGTTTGTGTGCTGTAGTAGATAGCATTTGCATAAATTCCATTCTTGTTTCAAGTGTGACAGCTTGTAGCCTGTAGCTAGCCCACCTCGTGTGCTATCTCCCCCTGCCACCGTAGACTAGCCCGGCCGCTGTGAGATATGTTTGATATATTTGGTGGTATTTGCAGATTCACCAATTATCAGACATGTCACAACAGAGGTTGGATGTGACTGCCTGCCGCTGCTGTTGTTGTAATGCTGTCTGTCAGCAATTATTGTTAACTGTATGTTTGTTGTGTGGTTTTTTTTATAATTATGGTGTTTGTCCATCAAGAATGATGATGACCATTTATTTCATCCAGTGGGGTTGAAAGTATGGAGCCGTAGGTCTAAGGTGGCTGGTAAGGCCTAATTTGGCTCAAAATGTTCTTTGACAATGTAGGCAAAGAATGCTTGATGTTCCAGGAGGAGAATCTCCTGCAGTGGTTTTTTTGTCCAGTCTTTTCTTTTTCATAGCTCTTCCAGTCATGTTTGCTTCACAAGTGACTTTCTAATTATATAATTGTGACGTTGACACATATTGAACGTAAACTTGCCAAGAAATCACAAACAGCCAAAACATGCTGAGGTTAACTGCAACATCCTGTAAAGGATATGCAAATAACTAACATTGATGATTTTAAGTCATTGTGATTGGTGCTTTTATGAAACTGATGAAACAAGGAAGGAGAGGGTTAAAAATGATGATATCAGAGAGGGGAACAGTTGGTGCAGTGCTTACATTATTATTCATCTTTAATATCCCTGGCCATGCAGGTGTGCAGGGGAATGAACAGGCTGATAGGCTGACAGGGAATGCACTTCTTGGTGGTCGATTGCCTATGGACAAGTGGGAGGTGGTCATGCACCTGTGGGACCAGGTGGAGAAGGCGGGGGAACAGATTGAGAACCCATACGTGAAAAGAATGAGATTGCTGGGAATCGGCAGAGGTTCAGGAAGAATCTCAAAACTGAGAGGGAAGACCAGGAGAACTTTAAATCAGATAGCGGTGGGAATGATTAGTAGTATGACTCTTCGCTGGCTGTTGAACGAGGAGACAAAGCATGTATGGGAATGTCCTGAGTGTAGCGATGTCAGTTTTTAATTCAACTCAACTTAACTCAACTCATCTATAATAAAAAAAAATTCTCTCAAAGCAAGAACCAGCTAAGGGTCTATGGTGTGGTGGGACCATTACATTGTCTGGGCCTGAATGGACGGAAGAATAAGTTGTCTGTCTTTTCCTCACTTAGTGAGATGTCGAGTGCAGGTGTTGAACCCTCACCCAGCTGAGCTCATAGCTTTATCTGTATAGCTTCAATTAAAAACTCAAAGATAGGGAACATCTGTTGGATCTTTTCTCCAGGACATGCTGGTGTGGTGGGAAATGAGTAGGCGGACAGATTGGCTGGGTCTGGACCATTGGGTGGGGTATTGGTGCACGATAAGGCAGGCATGGTCGGAGCCTGTGGGATCATGCATATAGTGTAGGGCAGTGGTTCTCAACCGGTGGGGAATTCCCCCCTAGGGGGGAATTTTAGGGTTTCCAGGGGGGGGGGGGGGAAATTAAGATTATTTCTAGATTGCGTTAATACAAGAACAGATTACTTGATATTGTTTTCCCCTTCATATTTTACGGTTCTGTACATATCACCCTTCTGAAATTCATTTTATAACGTAAGTAGATCCGCAAATCACGTTTTATGTAGATGGCTAGACTTGTTTTAGTATGTGCTATTAAATTTAGCTTCAATTATAACGTATACTGTGTAGGGGCAGGGGGAAATTTTTAGGGAGGAATTACGAAAAGGGGGGGGGGGATGATGTTCTAAAAATATGGTGAGGGGGAAGGGGGGAATGATGTCCTAAAATTTTGATGAGGAGGGGAATGACGTCCTAAAAATATGGTGAGGGGGGCATGGGCCAAAAAAGGTTGAGAACCACTGGTGTAGGGGAACTGATAGATCATCTTGGCCTGGAAAGAAGTGTTCGGTAGGGAGTGACTAGAGGATCTGGCTGACACCCAGTACGCCAAGGAAAGGCCAGGCAGATGCATAATCAGACTACAACTAGCACCTTTAGTATTGGGACTCTTTGCTGGCTGTTGAAGATGATGACAGAGCACTATGGGAATGTCCCAAATGCTGTAATGTCGGTTCTTGACTCTACTCAACTTCTGTGAGTGCCAATCAATACCTATAAATCTATTTCTCATGGTGTTTGACTGGCCACATGAGTTCCCAGTGTCGGTCAATTCCTATAAATCTATTTCTCATGGTGTTTCACTGGGCTGGGGAGTTCTCCATGCCAGTCTATACCTATAAATCTATTTTTCATGGTGTTACACTGACCTTATGAGTTCCCCTGTGCCAGTCAATGCCTATAAATCTATTTCTCATGGTGTTTCAATGAGCTCATAAGTTCTCCATGCCAATCAATACCTATAAATCTATTTCTCATGGTGTTTCACTGGCCTCATGAGTTCCCCATCAATTGATTTTTCTTTGTATTATGTTATAGTCTTTAGACTCCACACATGACATAACGGACTGAGATATGGTCTGTGCAGTTATCTGAGTAACTATCATAATGTAAAGAAACCCAAGTCAACATATGTCAAAATGTACAAAGAAAGAAAAGGAGAATTAGGGAAATTGCTCAGTTTGGGAAACTGCAGTGGCGAGCACGTTTTAGCCAATCGACCCAATGTCAATCCGTTCGAATACCCATCAGGGCAGATTTTGTTAATTGACCCAAGGTGACCCAGTTTAAACATGAGTACCAGGTCATGACCTGGGAAGTAAAGGCAACAAAAGTCATATGGAGCTAGCACCATGTACCCAATATGGCCCAAGTTGTATAAAATGAGTCCTTGACCTTTTCTTAATTGGCATGTACCCAATACATCTCAGTGCGTGTAAAAGGGTTCTAATGGACTGTATGTAAAATTTGCCAAGAAATCACAAACAAAGCACACAAAAAAGAATGCTGGGGTTGACTGTGACATCCTGTAAGGGATATGCAACTAACTTTTCTCAACATGGAAACAAGTGGAGAAAACTTGTGGAGTCATGAGTTCAGCCAGCATAAGATAGTTCTATTTAAGTCCCCCATTATATATGCATTTGGTTTTGTTAGTGCTATGTTGCACCTTTATTAATTCCTTCATTTATGTCTCATCATTTCATTGGTACTGTTTCTGTAGATTCATAAATGCCTTCACATGTTACAACAAATGGTGTTATTGCTCATGTTTTATATGTCACATATATTACAACAAACGGTGTTATTACTAATGTTTTGTATGTAATATATTACAACAAATGGTGTTATTGCTAATGTTTTGTATGTCACATGGGTTTGCCACATACTGTTTTGTGGGTTTCCTAATTGCCTTCACTGATAACGTCAAATGGGTTTTGCACTGTTTTGGTATTTTTATAGAAGCCTTCTTGGTTTTCTACTGTTTTTTTTTTTCTCTTCATAAATACCCTTTACGTGTCTTATTGAACTGGTACTGTTTTATGCTTTCATAAAGATCAAAGCAATCACATGGCAAATGGGATGTGAAATGTTATATCTTTGCTTATACTAGGTCATGTCATAATGAGTAGCGGTGATCTGTTCACTTTCCAGAAAATTCTGAAAATTATCTAGTACGCATTTTATAAAGACTGACACATTAGCTTTTCAAATTGATCTGAGTTTTCAGCTCAGCTCAGCTTAAAATGGGAACTAGAAAAATGTCCTGGGACTTAGGGCAGCTGGTGTGATATTGGCTGAGTCTTGCGCCGAAAGCTGGTTGACCTCAAAACATGGTGCTAGCACCATCTACCCATATACCTTGTGGCATAAAAAAATAATCTTTGACTTTTACTTGTTTACAACTCTGGGGTCTGCCTAGCCTTATCAGATGAGTACCAAATAGTTTTCAGTTTTCTGAGAATTATCTGGAAAATGAGGACAGTGTGGAAGGGAATTGGCCACTACACCTCATTATGCTGTGGCTTATAATATGTGAACACTTCACACCTTAATTGCAATATCTGCCATAGTACTACATTGCTTAGATATCTTTCACATGGTTTGTTACCGTATACTGTTGTTTTCTGAATTGCTTTCACATATCACATAGTTTGATGTTTTGTGTTTTCAGAGGGCAGATGAAAGCCTGGACTTTGAAGATCAAATTCTAGAAGCTGCCGGATCTATCGCAGCAGCCACTGCAGCATTGGTGAAGTCAGCATCCGCAGCACAGAGGGAGTTGGTGGCCCAGGGGATAGTGGGCTCCACATATACCCAGAACTCTGTGGACGATGATGGCCAGTGGTCACAGGGTCTTATCTCAGCAGTAAGTGAAGGTTCTCCCTTGTTCATGTTTGTTGTTATGATTTTGTTTCCCTTTTGGTAATGTTTGTTTCTATGAATGTTTCGCTTGTTCATGTTTGATTCTGTGATTGTCTCATTTGTTCATGTTTAGTTTTGTGATTTTGTTGTTTATTTATTGTTCATTCAAATACTGTTTTATGTATTCATGATTGATTCTGTTATTGTTTCATTGCTCGTTATTAATTGTAATATTTACTGTCTATTATGTTTTTCATTCTTTCTGTGATTGTCTAATTTCTTCATGTTTGATTTTATGATTGACTGATCTGTTCATATTTTATTCTCTTCCTTCTGCTTCTACTTTTTTGTTCTTCATGTTCATAACCTTCAGACATCAGTATGAATAAATAATTTTTAAAAAGCAGCAATCATCTTGAGCTTATTGACATCTCCAGAGAGTTTATCTTCAAATGAAGCGGGTATAGGCCAGCATGGTCGAGACAGGAACACGGAGCTGATCCACGACTCTGGTGATCGAGTGAGATGGCAAAACATGACCGCCCACGCTTACCGGCATGGCACATGATGGATGGATGGATAGGCCAGCATAGTATTCTCATTTCTGCACATGTTGGACACTTCTGCAACAAATGTTTAGCTACCATTTTATCAGATTCATCAGTGTCTTCTATCTTTGTTTGATCCTGATTTGAATCTTTAATTTTCTGATGTTTGATTCTTTGATTGTTTCATTTGTTTATTGTTAATTCTTACTGTCCTAATTGTTTATGCTTAATTCCCTGGTTGTGTGATCTTTTTTAAAATGTAATTGATGATTGTATAAATGTTTACTTTGTGTATGTTTGATTCTAAGTTTGCCTCATTTGTTCATATTTTATTATGTATGTATTTATTAATGTTTAATTCTATATTTTTCATTCCTTCAGTTTTATTTTAAAAATATTATTGCATCATTTAATCATGATTGTTTCTGTGAATTCTTTCATGTTCCTCACTGTTTATGATCATGTCTTATGATTGCATGTTTTATATTCATATTGATAGTTATAGACAGTTTATATACATTTCTCTTGTATTTCATACATGCAGGCAAGAATGGTTGCTGCTGCTACACACAGCCTGTGTGAGGGAGCCAATGCTGTGGTCCAGGGACATGCAAGTGAGGAGAGGCTGATAGCCGCAGCCAAGGAAGTTGCTGGGTCTACAGCCCAACTCTTGATGGCTTGTAAGGTCAAGGCTGAACCGGGCTCCAAGGCCATGCAAAGACTGCAGGTTTGTGTTTGCTGGTTACAAGTGTCTTCTGCCTTGATTGTTTTGTTTTGCATTGATTTGATTTTAGCGCAAATTATAAATGTGTGTGTACTGGATAATATAGCTAGCTGTTCTATCCCAGATAGTTGTTACTTTAACCCATTGTGTCTCAACCTCAGTTACTTTTATCTCAGATATTTGTTAGGTTAACTCACTCTATCACAGACTGTTGTTACTTTAACCCAGTCTGTCCCAGTGTTTCAGATAGTAGTTACTTTAACTCACTCTATCACAGACAGTATTTACTTTAACTCACTCCGTCCCAGACAGTTGTTACTTTTACTCACTCCATCCCAGACAGTTGTTACTTTAAGTCACTCTGTCCCAGACAGTTGTTACTTTAACTCACCCTATCCCAGACAGTTGTTACTATAACTCACTCTATCTCAAACAGTTGTTACTATAACTCACTCTATTTCAGATAGTTATTACTTTAACCCAGTCTGTCCCAGTGCCTCAGATAGTAGTTACTTTAACTCACTCTATCCCAGGCAGTTGTTAATTTAATTCACTCTGTCCCAGGCAGTTGTTAATTTAATTCACTCTGTCCCAGACAGTTGTTACTTTAATTCACTCTATCCTAGACAGTTGTTACTATAACTCACCCAAACCCAGTTATTACCCTTATCAACAAAAAATTGATTTTTTAACTAAATTTCAGGTAATTGTTACTTTAACTCATTGTCCCAAACTGTTATTACTTTAACTCACTGTGTCCCAGATAGTTGTTACTTTAACTCACTCTTCTATACAGTTGTTCCTATAACTCATGTTATCCCAGACAGGTGTTACTTTAACCAAGTCTGTTTAAATGTCAGCAACTCTTATGTTAGATATTTATTACATTAATTCACTCTATTCTATACAGTTGTTATTTCAAACCAGTCTGTCCCAGTGTCTTAGATATCAGTTACTTTAATGCACTGTATCCCAGACAGTCGTTACTATAAATCACTCTATCCCTTGTGGACTCCTCATAGTATGTAGATAATGACTACTTTGGTTACTCCTTTCAGCTGGCAGGCAATGCAGTCAAGAGAGCAACAGAGGCCCTGGTTCGAGCAGCTCAGCAAACCAGAGAACATCAGGACGATGAGTCGAGCTTGACCGTCAACAAGAGGATGGTGGAAGGCATTGCAGAGGTCAGTTGTGGCTGGATATGTCAGTGGACATGTGTTTCTTTGTTTCTTCAAGTTTCATTAGACTGTTCTTAATGCACCCCTGGGATGTTTCAATGGAAATGTGTTTATTTGTCTCTTCAAGTTTCATTAGACTGTTCTTATTGCACCCTGGAATTACCATATGTGCCTTGATCTCTGCCTCAACAAATCCATTGGTGAAAAGCTGTTAATTTTGGCTGTTCTCTGTTGGTTCTTCTTCTTCTGCTGCATTCATCCAGAGTTTTTTTTCTTCCGGATGTGATTGCATTGTGCCTGTTTACAGCAAAGCTGCGTTCTTGCGCCGTTAGGCTGACACATCCGACTTCTGCGGGCATTTGTTGACTGGGTTAACCATCCCGGAGTTCTCTGTTGGTTGATTGTGGTCAGTCAGCAGGCTTACTGAGACAGTGGTCAAGGTTCAGTACCAAGTGGTCTTCATCAACATGTTCTCTACCACATGAGTGTTCATGTCTCTCCACAGATCTCAGTCCTCGATTTTCTGAATCAATTCTATTTATGATATTCCTGCATGCCACCATCTTAGGCTGCCCATCATAATTTCTCTTGGTCTGTCTCTATTCCTTCTACCGCTGATCTCTCTTATCACAAACATTTCCAGGGCCTCTCTTCTCACCATCTGACCACAGAAAATGGTTTGTTTCTTTCTTATAGTAGTATCTGATGTTCTATTTTCATTATCCTTTGCCAAGAAGTCGTTGGTTACTCTGAGAGTCCCAGGTATTCGCAAGAGCCAAGTAATGGGAGGATTATTTCTTCTCATCAGTATGGCTCTGGGCTGATCCAGCCTCATAAAAATGGATCATTTTCAGAATTGTCAGGGATGGGAAGGCAGCAAGGAAGAGGAATTAGCCACCCAATCCATAGCCTAGAGTGTGTGAAGACTTACTACTTGACACGCCAGTGGCAGAATCTGTGATGTGTTTATTTACTTGTCTGAGGTGTTGTTGAGAGGCTTTGTCAGTTCGTAACCCTAGTTGCCATGCTCTGGACACTGTTGTTAATTCATATAGATTTTTGTTTGTTTTGGCGCTCGCTCATATTGAACTCAAGCGTAACCCATACACACTATTTCAAGTAGTGCTGGACTGAATTTTGTGTGGGGATTAGCTTTCCCTTTTAACAGTGTTCCTCACCATCAGGTGAACCCACTTCAACTTCAGAGGTACTTGTAATTTACGTCCCCAAGTCAGGGACGACAGGTCAACATTTAAGTCCAGCTGTCCGGTGTAGGAGTTGAACCCTTTACCTCGGCATCAGCACACCGGATGTTTAAGAACATGCATTCTTATCCATTCGACCTTGCTGACCTACATTCGGATAGATTAAAACCCTTGAGCTGGTTCTCTCAAAAGACTAAATATATCTGCTCGATCATTGGGTTGGTATTCTGCCTCAGTGGTTTGCCCAGCCATCTTGTCAGCATGATCAGTTTCCTTAAGATCTATCTGTTCAGGGATGCTTGCGTGGGTTTATGTTTGATTCCAGCGAGGTCGGGTGTATAAGGGGGATGTATTAGACATGTTCACAGCTAATCACTACACTATCTTACTATGTTTGCTGATAGACACAGTGTCCATGGGGTTGTCCAGAATGCTGTGTGTGGATTCTTCATTAGCCATTCATCATCTTCAAGTGCCTTACTGACTGGCGTGGGTGATCATGCTTCTGCACATCTTCCAGTTGTCAACAGGAGTATGAGTTCATGCAGTGACATCTTTCTGTGCCATGACACAAGGCTGTTGAGAATCATCTCTCACTGTAATCCCTTATCTCTCTTTCCAGTTGTCACAACATGCTCCAGTGTTTCTCTTCTCATAAAATTTAACTGTTACACTACTAAATGTATGCATTGTCATGGGGATTTTCCCAGCAAAATCATGATAAGTCCCTCCTCTAAAAAATATACTAACTCCATGTCATAATAAGTCCTTCCTCTCAGAAATATATTAACTCCATCTGGTTTGAATGAAGAAAAATATACTGTTAAAAATTCTCAGAAATATACTGACTCCATATCATAAGTCCTAGCTGTCAGAAATATACTTAAAAAGTCGCTTTAAAGTTAACAGGGTGACCTCATTGCACCAGGTTTGTATCCCATATGGCTCAGTCTCTTTCCGCAGCACGGAAAGCATCGCACAAAGCAAGGACTCCTTAGCTCCAGCACCGACCCTCAGGAGTCACCAAAAAATGCACTCGTGAACCGAAGGACATGGCCCGGAATTGAACCCACAACCTTTGGGGCCAGAGTCAGACGGCTTGACCACTTCACTACAGAGACTCCCAGAAATATACTAACTCCATATAGTTTGAATTTAAATAAAAAATACTGTTAAAATGTATATAATGATAATGTTGCCATACCATAATCACAATGTCAGCAATTTCTTACCCCTGCAGGAAATCCAAGCTCAGGAAGAGATTTTAAGAAAAGAGGTTGAGCTGAATAATGCCAGAAAACGCTTGATGAAAATCCGACAGGACAGATACAAGGACCGTCCCCCAGAGGACAATGGCACATCTTCGTTTTAGTGTGTCACATTCATGCAATTGTTTTGCTGTTGATTGTACATTGTAAATTCTTGTTACAAGTAATTTCCAGTTACGTGGAAACATGTAACTGCCCTTGCCTTACATTCAACCATTCCTCTAGAATTTGTGTGATTATTCTATTTCTTTTTGTAACTTTGGTGTGACATTATTTGTTACTATTTTTACTTGTATGTGGGAGAAATGGAGCTGTGGTGATGTACTGGTTAGTGCTGTAGCTTGCTGGCTTAGTGGTCTGGAGTTCATCCCCAAAAGTGGCAACAGTTTTTTTTTTGTAATTTCTTTTTTTGTCAATTGAGGTAAGAAAAAGAGTTCTTAAGAGCTATATAGAGCCAATTCTGATGTACGGAAGAGAATCATGGACAATTAACAGACAAGTGTAGTTAGTTAGTTAGTCGTGGTTCCAATTTCACAACATAGGGTCGTCCCCATTATGCTCCATTCCTGTGCCAGTGAATATTACACAAACCGCTCATCACTGCCCAATGTGAAAAGTGGAATAGACAGGAGTATCGGCAAGCCAACAGCCTGCACAAGTACACTGTGCATAATGCCACCGCCAGAATGCCAACAAAAAAGTCCTCCACAAAAAATACAGTTCATTGTCAATGGAATCAGCAGTCACGAGAAAGACTTAATTGACCTAGGTTTTATCCCACATGGCTTGGTCTCTTTCCGCAGGGCGACCCGCTGAAAACGCTATTACCCTTTAGAATTCTTCTACAGCATACAGTATTACTTACACTTGTTATCCCTTCGGGCACTTTAACGACTGCCACAATTATAGTGTTTTGCTTTCCAGTTTGTTTTGGTGAAGGAATTGCTGCCTCTTTGCTAGGAAATTGAAAATTGTAACAAAGCCATTTTGGTAATCTGGTTTAAAAATGAACACAGACTGCTTTGATTTGTTGCACAAGACATTGATTCATTTTCCAGGGAATTGAATTCCAGGCCTATTCAGCAGTAAGCATAGGTACTACTATGTCTAAATTCTCACCACTGACTCCCGAGGCTAATGATATTATAAAGTGTAACTACCCACTGACTTTGTGCGAAAATTGCATTCTACTTGGATTACATTTTTGTAAAAATCTGGCCTATATCAGTTTTACATTCTAGCTTCTAATAGCTTTTAAAAATGACATTTATACTCCTTGGTTCCATTTTTGTTTTATATTTATTTATTTTTACATACAGTATATGTATATATGTTGTTTCAAGTTATTGTATCGACATATAAATGTCACAGCAGCAAATATAATTAAATAGCAATAACATCATTTATACAAGCATAACTGGCAGATTGCTTCTATCTATGCATGCCGTCAGAATACATTGAGAAGACATAAGTGTATGAATGTGACTATATTATTAACGAATAAATTGAACTTGAAATATGCATACAAGTATGAAATATGAATTAATGTTGTATGTTTATAACTGTGCTTGCCTTCAGAATGTATTGGTGAAGTCAGAAATGTGTGAATGTGATTATAATGTGATGAAATAAAGTGAACTCGATAAATGTGCATGAATATGAAATACGAATTAGTCTTGTGTATCTGTCAGCTGCTTACCTTTAGAATAAATTGGTGAAGTCAGAAGTGCATGATTGTGATTAGAACGTGAATAAATAAAGTGAATTTGAAATATGCATATATCACTAGACAGTAATTTAATAAACCAGACAACCAGTTTGGTAAATGGTCTGCCTGTTTCAGTAAGCAATGCTTGTGAGCGAATGGGCTATGTTATTATTGAATAATAAATATGCAGTGACAGTGTTACAGTAAGAAATATGCAGTGGCAATATTACAGTAACAAATACGCAGTATCGATATTAGAGTAACAAATATGCAGTAACCAGTATTACAGTAATAAATATGCAGTAACAGTTTTACAGTAATAAATATGCAGTATCAGTATTCCAGTAATAAATATGCAGTGACAGTATTACAGTAAAAAATATGCAATATTAATATTACAGTAACAAATATGCAGTGTCATTCTTAAAGTAACAAAAGTGCAGTATCAATAATCATGTAGCAAATGTGCGGTATCAATAAAATGGTAACAAATGTGCAGTATCACTAAAAGAGTAGCTAATGTGCAGTATCACTAAAAGAGTAACAAATGTGCTATGACATTATTAAGTAACAAAAGTGCAGTATCAATAAAAGGGTAACAAAGTGCAGTATCAATAAAAGGGTAACAAATGTGCAGTATCAATAAAAGAGTAACAAATGTGCAGTATCAATAAAATGGTAACAAAAGTGCAGTATTAATGAAAGGCTAAAAATTTACAGTTACAATATTACAGCAACAAATATGCAGTATAAATAATGTATCCATCCATCCATCATGTGCCATGCCGGTAAGCGTGGGCGGTCATGTTCTGCCATCTCACTCGATCAACAGAGTCGTGGATCAGTTCCGTGTTTCTGTCTCGACCATGCCACAAGGCCAAGCCACCCAGATACTTGTTTCTAGGTCTTCCCCTTGGTCTGTTCCCCTCGATCTTACCAGTTGTCACCAAGTTCTCCAAATCATTTCTTCTCATAACATGCCCAAAAAATTGTGACTGTCTACGTCTAATGTCTCTGATCAGTTTACGATCTTCATTTGTTTCTTGAAGGACTTGTTCATTGGTCTTTCTGGCTGTCCATGGTATTCTTTGCATTTTCCTCAGAAACCACATTTCTACAGCCATCAGATGTTTTTCAGCCTGGCTGCTCATTGTCCAAGCTTCACATCCATATAAAAGTACAGGTTCTATGTAGCATCTCAACACTCTTTTTCTCGTTTCAATTGACATCTTTTTATTGGTCAGTATGTTTTTCATCTTGCTAAAGGCTACTTTTGCCATGGCGATTCTTGTTCTAATCTCTTCAAGGCATCTCCCATCAGATGTTATTACTGTTCCGAGGTAATTGTACCTATTCACTTGTTGAAGAATATTCCCATTTACTTGTATATTACACTGTTTACTTCTATAGAACGTTCGATTACGGTTCTCAGTATATACACAGCATTTACTGTACCCTTGCCTACTACAAACCCACATTGTTCTCCTATTTCAGGTTGTATTTTCCTCCTAACTCTTTGCATGATAATTCTTAGCAAAATCTTCGTGATGTGACTCATTATACTAATTGTTCGATGTTGATCACATTCCAAGGCTCCTGATTTCTTTGGGATTGCAATAAATACAGAATTACATAACTCATGAGGTATATTTCCAGTATCATATATTGTATTAAATAATGTATGCAGTGTCAATATTAGAATAACAAATGTGTGGTGTCAATATTAGTGTAACAAATGTTCAGTAACAATAAAAGGGTAACAAATATGCAGAATCAACAATAGAGTAACACAAATAGCTGTATCAATAACAGATTGAATGATACATATTATCAATAATAAATGATCATATATTCTGCATCAACAATATAATAATGAATATGCAATATCAGTAATAGAATAACAAGTATGAAATATCAGCAATAAATGTATACCAGTGTTCAGCATCAATAACAGAATTCTGAACATATGATATTATTAATCAAATACCACATATGCAGTATCAAAAGAATAATGTGATAGATCACTTTTCTCCGGGGCATGCTGGTGTGCTGGGGAATGAACAAGCGGACTGATCGGCAAAACTTGGTGGAGTATTGATGCATGACAGGGCAGACGTGGTTGCGGCCTTGTGGGAGCACATGTACACCTCGGAGGAGCAAATGGATCACCATAGTCTGGCAAGAATGAGGCAGCGAGGAGTGACGAGGGGATCTGGCCGACGATCGACGCTCAGAGGAATGGCGAGACAGACATATAATCAGATTGCTACTGGAACTATTGATGTTGGAACTCTTCACTGGCTGCTGAGGATGGGGACGGAGCACTTATGGGAATGCCCCGAATGCTGTGATGTCGGTTCCTAAATCAATCAATCAATCAATCAATCAATCAAAAGAATAATGGAAACATGAACATGTGTATTCTGTTTTGAACAGTAGTTGGTTATTGTTGGAGAAACATGAACAAGTAATAATATTTCACCTCAGAACAAGTCACTAGTTTCACACATTCTGAACTGGAACTAACCTGTTGTGCTGTCCTTAGTCTGAAATGACAGCGGCTTATCCACTGAAGGTATTTGCCACATGCACACATTCGAGATGGGGCTGCGGTAGCATGATGGCTAGACGATGACCTGCTAGCCAGGTCGTCATGGGTTCAATCTTCATCAAAGCAGATTTTAATGTTTAAAGTTGTCCGGAGTCTAAAATGGGTACAGAAAATGTAACGGCGGCTATTGTGATACTCACACATCACCCACTTAGTGCCGATTGGTCTATAGAAATACAGGTCTGGAACTTATCCCCAATGCACCTTAAGGCATCCGCAAGGATCCTTTACTTTTTGGGTTGTGTGTTTTATTTATAGATTTGAGAACCCAAATATGTCCTCAATTGTTACTTTCCATGTACTGAGATTAAGGGAGTAGCTATAGCACAGAGGCTAGCACACTTACTTGATGGTCACGTGTTCGTATCTCAATCCAAGCACATGTTTAATTGACCTGGGCTCCGAGGTTGACCCAGCCTGAGATGGGTACCAGAAAATGGTCTAGGAAGAAAAGGCGGCTGGTGTAATATTGACCACATCACTGACCTATCACATTGACCACATCACTGACCTATCACATTGACCACATCACTGACCTATCACATTGACCACATCACTGACCTATCACATTGACCACATCACTGACCTATCACATTGACCACATCACTGACCTATCACACTGACCTATCATATTGACCACATCACTGCCTATCATATTGACCACATCACTGACCTATCACATTGACCACATCACTGACCTATCACATTGACCACATCATTGACCTATCATATTGACCACATCACTGACCTATCACATTGACCACATCACTGACCTATCACATTGACCACATCACTGACCTATCATATTGACCACATCACTGACCTATCACATTGACCACATCACTTACCTATCACATTGACCACATCATTGACCTATCACATTGACCACATCACTGACCTATCACATTGACCACATCATTGACCACATCACTGACCACATCACTGACCTATCATATTGACCACATCACTGACCTATCACATTGACCACATCATTGACCTATCATATTGACCACATCACTGACCTATCACATTGACCACATCACTGACCTATCACATCACTGATCTATCACATTGACCACATCACTAACCTATCATATTGACCACATCACTGACCTGTCACATTGACCACATCATTACCCTATCACATTGACCACATCATTGACCTATCATATTGACCACATCACTGACCTATCATATTGACCACATCACTGACCTATCACATTGACCACATCACTGACCTATCACATTGACCACATCACTGACCTATCACATTGACCACATCACTGACCTATCACATTGACCACATCATTGACCTATCATATTGACCACATCACTGACCTATCACATTGACCACATCACTGACCTATCACATGGACCACATCACTGACCTATCACATTGACCACATCACTGACCTATCATATTGACCGCATCAGGGAGAAGCCCTAACCTGCACAGTTCACGGCAACTGCAAAAGCCAGGTGGCTTTAATCCTCAGGCTCAAGACCCCTTCCCTGTCCTACACTACAAGGTGCTAAAGGCAGTAATGAAAGTATTTTTATTTAATGAAGATATCAGTTGACTGGTTTGGAACTTGTAGTTATTGTTCATAGTACCAATTTCTGTTGCTGAATAAGTTTAGAATGTCTGCTGTCTTGTGATAAGTAATGAAATGAATAAGCTAAACGTTTATTATAGTGAGATTGCTATTAGGATGCTAAATGTAATAAATGCTCAATTATTAACCCCAGTAAGACAGAATAGAGCAAGAAAAGTATATGCCAGATGGTATATATTGTCAACTGTTCTTGTCTTTTCTGTCCCTGTCCCCAAGTCACTTGAACTTACATATAGTGCAATCCTGTGTTTGATTATGACCATTTGTTGTCAACTCATGAAGTTAACTGAATTGCTGTTATTATTTTTTATTTCTTTGTTGATTGATTGTGGTTGTGCATTATCAATTCATGAACTTATTTCAATACTTTTGTTTGTTTATTGTTTTGTAGACTTTTCTTTGATTGATTACTATTGTAAATTATCAATTCATGAATTAATTTCACTACCTGAAAGTTTATTACATTGAGATTGTTATTAGGATGCTAAAACAATAAACGCTCAATTACTGACCCCAGTAAGACAGAATAGGGCAAGACAAGTATATGCTGAATCATATATATTGTAAACGTATACATTTGCATCTGTGAAGACATTGTCCCCATAGTCACTTACATTTACATATAATTCAATCTTCTACATGATTATTATCAAATATTGTGAATTCATGGAATTCATTTTAGTAGTATTATTATTTTTGATTTTTTCATTGCTTGTTTACGGTTGTGTGTTGTCAGCTCATAAATTATTTCTATAGTTTTATTATTTTTTATTGCTTCTTAATTTATTGATTGTAAGCTATCAGTTTATGAATTCATTTCACTAGTATGTTTTGTTTTAGTTCTTCATTTAAAGGATTATGATCACACATTATCAATGCATTAATTTATTTCACTAGTTTTTTTTAATACCCCTCAGTAATTGATTATAGTTGTTAGCTATCAGTTCATGAGTTTAATTCATTAGTTTTATTATTTATTTCATCATAGATATTCTTCTTACTGTTGTCTGTATTTTGACCAGTGTTGGTATAACTCATCCATTTATAAATACAGATGATGTCAGAAATCGATGATTAGACATCATCATTATCATTATCATCATCATCATCATCATCATCATGTTCCTGTAGCATGCCCTGTACAGAACTGTTCCCCCATAAACTTATTGCCAAATGTCTCTCTGCCGTAAGTCACATGTTGTGCCCTTGCTGCCATCACCTGTATTTTATCTATCACCTCTTTAATCTGTTGACGTTGTGGACTTCTATTCTGCCCCTGCACCCGTCCCTCCATAATGATCTTGTCCAGGCATTCCTGTCTCTTTATATTGGACACATTTTCTTCAATTTTCACATAATTTTTTTTAAATACAGTCTCAGTGAGACTAGTGGCACTGGCCATCTTGACAGACGATAGTTTGTTATACTGTGCTTAAAAAAAGGGCATAGTAAACTACAACCCATGGCAGTAACTAATGTGATTGATCAGATCAATTTACACGGTAAATGTTTGTCCACAATGGGTTTATGAGAACACATGGTTATTTTCACCATCATGCACCATCTGACGTCTCACACACTCAGTGTGATTATTTTCTCCTTTATCTTTATTCCATTTCTGATCTTTGCCCTCCATGCAACATGTTCGGCAGCGACTTGCTCCCAAGGTACAGTATGCCTGTATCAATCTTGTCCCGCTTACACGCATCTTTGTAACGTAGTAGAGGCTGACTCCAAGATCTTTCACCCATCTGTGATTCACCAAAAAAAAGATGTCCTTTGGAATTCTACCATTGTTCATCCTCCTAATGTGTCCTCTCATCTAAGTGAGGAAATATCACTAAAAGCTATTCTTCTTCTTCTTCTTCTTCTTCTTCTTCTTCTTCTTCTTCTTCTTCTTCTTCTTCTTCTTCTTCTTCTTCTTCTTCTTTTCCATAATCATTTTGCATGTCAGTGTCCAGTCCAGAAGCAACATATGGTGTGTGCTGTAGCTCGAGCTTCATACAGGGTGGTATTCATAACCTCAGATATTCCATAAATTAGGAAAACACTTGCATCCCTCCTGTTAATGATAACCTTGTACTCTTTATGCTGTACTCTTTCTTAATAGACATGAATTTATAGTATTTCATAGTTAAAAATATATTGACTATACTCGCATTCTATTATAATATCTATTGTTATATACAACATGAAAACGCTAACAATTTGATAACAATTATTATACCGCTGGTTGTGAATTTTGTTCAGGATTTGCTGCAAAATAAACCAAAGTTGCATAAATATGAGAGTGATGACAGATAGTATGATTGTATTAAATCAGCAAGTGTGGTGGGTATATATTTTTATATTACAATTTGGCAGCTTAACTATGGCTGTCTTACTGCGCATCTTTTGAGGAACATTGTTCTGTGGCATTATACTTTAAATCTGGCAAGATTTTGAACAATATGTGTACATAAGAGAAAGTTAACTAGCATCTTTGAAAAGAGTGTGTGTGTGTGAACTGGCATATGTAATACGATTATGTATGGGCTAGCATCTATTGAATAATGTTATTTGAACTAGAATCTGTGTAACGATTATGTGTGTGAACAAGCATCAGTTTAAAAATGATTGTCTATAAGCTGTTAACAGTGTAGGTACATACAGAGCTAACATGTTTGCTAACATTATGTGTGAATTTGCATCTTTGTTAACAGTATGTGTGAATTAGCATCTTTGTTAACATTAAGTGAGGATTAGCATCTCTGCTAACATTATGTGTAATTTAACATCTTTGTTAGCATTATGTGTAAAATTAGCATCTCTGTTAACATTTTGTGTAAAAAAAATAGCACATTTGTTAACATTATGTGTAAAATTTGCATCTTTGTCAACATTGTGTGTGAATCAGCACCTTTGTTAACATTATGTGTTGAATTAGGACCTTTGTTGGCATTATGTGTAAAATTAGCATCTTTGTTAACATTATGTGTGGATTAGTACCTTTGTTAACATTTTTGCATTGAATTAGCACTTTTCTTAACATTATGTGTGAATTAACACCTTTGTTAACATTATGTGTAAATTAGCATCTTTGTTAACATTATGTGTAGTTTAGCACCTTTGTTGACATTATGTGTAACATTAACATCTTTGTCAACATTGTGTGTGAATCAGCACCTTTGTTAACATTATGTGTTGAATTAGGACATTTGTTGACATTATGTGTAAAATTAGCATCTTTGTTAACATTGTTTGTAAATTAGCACCTTTGTTAACATTATGCGTGGATTAGTACCTTTGTTAACATTTTGCATTGAATTAGCACCTTTGTTAACATTATGTGTAAAATTAGCATCTTTCTTAACTGTGTGAATTAACACCTTTATTAACATTATGTGTAAATTAGCATCTTTGTTAACATTATGTGCTATTTAGCACATTTGTTGACATTATGTGTAAAATTAGCACCTTTGTTAACATTATGTGTGGCTTAGCATCTGTGTTAATATTTAGTGGATTAACATCTTTGCTAACATTATGTGTAGATTAGTGTCCTTATTAAAATTATGTGTGGATTATCACCTTTTTTAACATTATGAATGGATTAACATCTTTTTTAACATTATTATGGATTAGCATCTTTAAAAAGATTATGTGCAGACTAGAAACATTGAATTTAAAAGCGTACATATTGACATATCTTTTGAAATATTATGCAG
This sequence comes from Cepaea hortensis, assembly GCA_963921405.1. Classification (NCBI taxonomy): domain Eukaryota; kingdom Metazoa; phylum Mollusca; class Gastropoda; order Stylommatophora; family Helicidae; genus Cepaea; species Cepaea hortensis. The sequence goes on along the minus strand of OY992891.1, from coordinate 38,826,956 downwards.
GTAGAAGAAGATGGACTAAGATCTTTGTAAAGATTATGTGTAGACTATCATCTGATGAAAAATGTATGTACATAAATGAAGGTGGACTGTATCTGTTTTGTGGCCATGTGTGGATCAGCATCTTTGAAAAGATGTTACCGCTGAATGAGCTAGTAGATGTTAAGACCCCAACATTTTGCAGCACTACAACAATAACTGCTGGTGTCTCTGATATAGGGTAGTGGACGTGATTCATAATCTCACCTGCTGGGTTCGAAATCAGCTGCAGGCGATTTGGAAGCAGACAGCCTTGTGTTGATTTCTAATTGTGGTATGAGTGTTGGTTGTTCAGAATACATTTGCAGACTACTGAACATAAACTTATGTAGCAAATCACGAGCAGGCAGAAATAAATGCTGGGGTAATGTAAAGGGCATGCAAGTAGCTTGTTTAACCACAATAACTATTGTAGACTTGTCACGTCTAGGATGCTGGTATTATTGATTTATTTCATCAATTGTAGTATTTAGTATTATTATTATAGCCATTTTATTTGGATATGACCATTGTTCATGTTAATGTTATGTTTTTTAGCTCAAGAAGGAATACATGAATATAAATTTCATTCATCACATATTTGGGGCAGTCATAAAACTGGTTGCCTGACTTGTTTCTGAGCCTTGGAAAATAAAAGATGAAATATTGAGAACAAGAACTGGTTATGCCACCTCATAAAGTTGTGACTTGACAGCTATGGGTACAAAAGCTCTGATGATTTCATTATATAAATGCATATTCAAATCTAGATCAGTAACCATGTAATAAAACATCTTTTTTTATATACTACAATGTTTCAACAATTCTTATCATATTCATCATCATCATGTGCCATGCCAGTAAGCGTGGGTAGTCATGTTTTGTCATCTCACACAGTCACCAGAGTTGTGGATTTTATCATCTTCATCAGGTGTGAAAGCACAAGATAACAGAAACACACAACTTGTAACTTAACCTCCAAGTTACACCATACTTTCTAACTCTCTCAAATAGCTTTAAATGTTTATGTTGTCTAGTGCGTCCTCTAGTCTTTACTTCTTTTCCCTGCTTCTATGAGCGCCAAACAATACATGTATGATTATTTATGAACTTTCTAAGGTCACTACATTTAGAAGGGTTGTGGCTAACAGACTAGCCTGCCAACCCTCTAGCCATGTGTTCAATTCCCTATCAAGTTGGGCGTATGTCAGAACTCTGCCTGTGCTCTCAGGTCATGCCAGCCTAAAATGTTGATTTCTGGGACGCCAGGGGACATCAGAAATATAAGCTTGCATATGTTACATCAAACGACACAGTGATCTGCTGAAAATAATATTGGTGGGAACAGTTGAGGGCAAAAAAGCTGGAGGACATCAAAGATATGAGTTGACAGACATCAAGATATGGATATGTCAGAATCTGGAATGTCTCCAACCGAGATGCAGGAACATCGTTACGCCCGCCAGGCGAATAGTCCCCAGCCGGGATGCAGTAACATCGTTACGCCCACCAGGCGAGTATTAGTTACCTGCCCGCAGGTTGCTGGCTGACGCGATAGCCAGCGGTCAGGCAAGGACAAAGCAAGACGCACGCAGGCCTCGTGAAGCCAATCCACAGAGGGCAAGAGAAACAGACAGACAGCTTGGGGTACTCGGACCAGACAGGACGTGTAGAGAGAGAAAGGCTTTGTGTAGTTCTGTGCCCGAAAGTCGAGTGCTTGTACATCTTGTGAGATAGACTGTAAGCTGTGGGTTGTCTGTAAGTGTATTGATGTATCATATATGTATTGTAATGATTATCACATGCCAAACTAGATCGTATTGCATGTGATCGGTAAATAAATCCATTGAACTTCGTGTCGTTGTGTCTCAAGTCCAATCATGTTGTACTTGTACTTGTCTCACATGTGTTAGGGATAACGAGCCAGGTTTAAGACTCTGACATGTGTGAACGTGGGGGTTCGTCCTCATTGAACGATTGAAATTTATTTAAGATTTCAACCTAGATTTGTGAACGTGACTTTCGTCCAGCTTTAATGTACATTTAAATGTGAACGTGAAGTCTCATCCTCATATAATATTATATTAGATTGTTTAAATATGGAGGCTAGATGTGAACGTAAAGTACATACATTTGTTTGATGTTGTAAACGTGTAAAACATCAGTGATTGTGTAACTTGTCGCCACTTTGACCTTGTCGACATTGTGAAATCGTCGCCATTGTAACCTTGTTGCCATCTTGTAAACTTGATGTCTATGTCCTTACTGAATGTCATCTTGATGTAAGTGATGCATCATCAGTGTTATAGAGTGTTGAGATATATTTAGATTGTCTTTGTGAAGTTGTGTTGTGGAAAGCAAAAAGTTTCGGAAAGAAAGTGACTTGTGTTTTTGAAAAAAAAAAAATTGTTGATTGACGACATTACGACCTACAATTACACTCAACGCCATACAAACCTAATCAAAACTTAGTGACAATCATACACACCACATCAGATAGGCGCTAATTTATTTCCTCCAAAACAAAGCAGGTTTTCTGTGCCATCTGAAACCCTTGCCCGTAGAGGTCATTTGTGTTTTGAACTAGCGACCCTACAGTTCCTAGCACTAGTGTGAACCGTTCTCCACCGCATCCAGTACACTTGAGTATATTTTTCTTTCTATATACTTTCGGATGCAAATTTGGGCACAAATTGTAAGTTGAACACAATTGTAAATTTTTCACTATACTAACAACTTATAACTAATTGTGTGTCTGACAACTCATTTGCATTTATTATTACCATCATGTCTTCATTAAACGACTTCATCGAGATGGGTTTAAAGTTGAAGTTAACTGGTGATGAGTTAACAAAGTGGAGTGAAAGTAAATACTCTGAATACCTCCTGGTACAGGAAAAAGCTAACGAACGCGAGGAAAGAGCAGCTGAAAGAGCATTAAAACAGGCAGAAATAACAGCTCAAAGTAAGCGAGAAGAGCTTGAATTGCAACTAAAAATTAAACAGCTTGAGGCCGATACTGCCATAGACAAAGAGTCTAAGAAATCTGAAAGACTGGAGAAAGAAAACCAGTACAAAAAGTATCAAGGTATTGTGAGAAATTATACCTCAGGTGACTGCATTGCAGCGTTCACCCAAAATTTTGAAACCTTAATGGACCATTACCAGGTCTCAATGTATGAATGGAATATTATTTATATTTTGTCAGGGGAACCTCTGAAAGTCATAGAGACTATCCCCAAAGACCTCAGGAAAGATTACCATTATCTAAAATCAAAGATTATGGCACATTTTATGCTAGATGAGGCAGGCTACAGAGAACAATTCAGCAAGTTGAGTCCAAAATCGACTCAAACGTTCTCTGACTACCTCTGCTTAGTCCGAGACATATTTGCAAAATGGACTTCAGCAGCCAAAATAAATAAAGATTATCAGAAATTAGAAGATCTAATCATCAGGGATAAAGTCATCTCATCCCTTCCATCAGCATTTTCAAAATTTTTGCAAGAGAATGAATGTACGAGTGTAGATCAGATTGAGAGACGTGGTTCGGCTTATTATACAGCCAATAAACATTGTTTTGCTAGTGAAGCTATTGATACAAACTTTGTAGCATCGGCTAACTATGAAAAACCTCGATCAGAACCCTATCATAGGCAAAAACCATATAAGCCTACTTCTGAGAAATACAATCATTGTAGATATTGTAACTTTTCACACCACCAAGGTGAGATGTGTGACAAAAACCCTGCATATCTTACATATCTACAGAACATCATAAATAGCCAAGATAAGGAACGTAAAGCCTTCAAAAATGCACGTAAATGTTTCCTCTGTAAGGCGTACGGGCATTGGCGTCATGCTTGTAAAGGAAGGCAAATGACCAAGAAAGCAAATGCCGCCTTATTTGATAGTTCATCATCAGATGAAGAACAATCAGAGAAACACCCTGTGAACTCAGCACAGCCGTTTGACATGTTTAACGCAAATAAATGTACTGTTTGTAATACCTTTTATGAAGATGGCGTTTTGACATGCGGCCACTCCATTCCTATTGCCAATGAAGAAGCTAATTTGGTAATAGATTCCAAAGGCAGAATAAACATCCATCAGGGATATGTGAATGGCAAGCCTGCTACAGTCCTTCGGGACACCGGCAGTTCACTTATTGGACTAAAGAGAAAGTTCATAATGCCTACAGACTATACAGGCAGGCACGTAACATGCAGAACATTCTCTGGAAATATTGAGAAGTACCCATTAGCATGGGCATATATTCAGACAACTTCCCTCACTGGGAAAGTAAAATGCGCAGCATTAACTAACCCTGTGTGTGATATTATCATTGGAAATTTACCAGAGGTGAATGATATGCCTCATGATATAACATCTGTTTGCATTGATGAGAACATAACATCATCACCATCACACATCATCATTGATAATGTTGTATCACCAAATGAATGTATGGTAGCTAATGTAGCACTAGGATCTCATGACATCATTGATCAAACTGTTTCATCACCATCTGATATCATTGAATGTGTGAACGCTGTAACTAGATCTACTGCTAGTGTGCAAGATGAAATTAATCAAACTGAGGCTATAGAAATGCTTAGCCCAGTGGTACTACCTCCTAAAACTATGAAGGAGACTTTTGTAACAGCCCAAAAGGCTGACCCTTCGTTGTCTAAATATTTTAATCTGATCGGCCAAAAGCCAAAGGTAACCAAAAATGCAAGATGGCATTTTGCTTTGAAAAATTGCATCCTGACCAGGTACTATACCAGAGGTGACAGCACAACAGAGCAAACTGTTTTGCCACTTGAATACCGTAAGCAAGCCTTACATCTTGCCCATGATATACCTCTTGCAGGGCATATGGCATACTCTAAGACCAGATCAAGATTACTAACACAGTTTTATTGGCCCAAATTCTGCAATGACATTAAGCAATATTGCAGAAGTTGTGACATCTGCCAAAAACTAGTAAATAAAGGTAAACACCCACAGGCAAAATTACAATTCACTGACTTAGCCAGTCGACCTTTTGAGAAAATATCTGTCGACATAGTGGGCCCTCTTAATCAGATAACAACCAGAGGGAATAAATATATTATTACCTTCATTGATCTATGTAGTCGCTGGCCTGAAGCGATTCCGTTAAAGAACATAACTGCCAATGATATAATGGAAGTTTTCTTCCATATATTTTCACGGATAGGATTTCCAGACACTATCCTATCAGATAGGGGAAGTCAGTTCATTGCCGCATCTACTCAAGCTTTCACCAAAATGTTAGGGGTGAAGCAATGTTTCAATTCTCCATATCACCCTCACTCAACGGGTATCGTAGAAAAGTTTAACGGTGATTTAAAGCATATGCTTGCTAAAGTCACGCAAGAACATCCCAACAACTGGGACTTGTATTTGCCTGCTATACTTTTTGCTTATCGCGAAGTGCCACATTCTAGTACTGGGTTCTCTCCTTTTGAACTTATCTATGGTGCCAAACCACGTGGCCCATTGAGTATCTATCATCAAATGTTAACTGAAGCCACTCCTTTACTTAAACCCATATCATCATACGTATACATTACATCATTGCGTGAAAGAATCATCAAATCTTGTATAATTGCAAACGAAGCACTAAAATTATCTGGTGCAACATATAGACAATATGCAGACAAAGGTAACAGGACAATAACGTTGACACCTGGACAGGACGTACTTCTTCTCTTACCTAGTGACAGACACTTATTGACTGAGTCTTGGCAAGGACCATTTAAAGTAATAAGACAGATTTCAGCTGTAGACTATGAGATTCAAATAAAAGACAAACACAAAATATTCCACATCAATATGCTAAGACCATATTACAACAGAGATAACGAACAAGACGATACAATAGCTTGTACAGTAATAATAGACCATGAAGATGACGAAGATAGTGACGAAATTCCAACACCTGCATTAGACACGACAAACTTCTTGAAAGAAATCAAAATAAACCCAAACTTAACTCAAGCAGAAACAGACAGCTGCAAACATCTCATACAACAGTACAACACCATCTTCTCCAACAACCCAGGACAAACAGAATTAGTACAGCATCACATCACACTCACTTCAAACACACCCATAAGATGCAGACCTTACACTATTCCAGTGCATTACAAAGAAAACTTACATCAGGAAATCATTAGCTTAGAGAAAAACAACATCATTAGACGATCCCAATCACATTTCTCATCTCCAATGGTCATTGTACGCAAAAAGGACAACACGATAAGACTCTGTATCGACTATAGAAAATTAAATAAAATAACGCTTCTAGATCTAGAACCAATTTCCAACTCTGAAGATCTACTGACAGAACTGACAGACTCTAGATTCTTTACGAAGTTAGACATGACGAAAGGTTACTGGCAGATAACGGTAGACGAACAGAGCAGACACCTGACAGCATTTGCCACACCTTGGGGACTGTACGAATGGTGCAAACTTCCATTTGGGCTGGTCAATGTCCCAGCGACATTCGTCCGTATGACACGACTTTTACTAGTGGACATACCAAACATTATCTGTTACATGGACGACATTTCTGTTCACACAAAGACAATGACAGACCATATAAAGACATTACAGCAGACATTTGAAAGGATCAGACAGCACGGACTGACGGTAAAGCCTACAAAAGTAGACATAGCCTATCAGGAAATATCCTTCTTGGGGTACAAAATATCTAATGGCTTTGTCACGACAGACGATAACATCGTGTCCAAAATACTGAAACTCTCACTTCCGACTACGAAAAAGCAAGTCAGAAGTGTGTTAGGACTACTAAATTATTATAGACAGTTCATACCTGATTTTGCTGAACTGACTGAAAAATTTACTAACCTACTAACGAAAGACCAACCTGAAAATGTTGTAAACAATGAATGCCTAAAATTTGCATTCCAGAAAGTGTTATCTTATTTCTCTGAGAATAGTTTAAAGAATCCCATTCTCAAATTGTCAAATTTTCTTATTTCTTTCAGATTACGCACAGACACGAGCTCCGTAGCGATTGGAGCAGTTCTGTTACAGGAACATGATAACATCCTACATCATGTATACTACTTCTCTAGAAAATTAAAACCTAGATAACGCTCTTGGTCGACACCGCAGTTGGAAGCCCTTGCTCTAGTGGAGGGTATAACTAAATTTTCCAGATTCCTCCTGGGACGTCATTTCATTGTGGAGTCCGACAATAATAGCCCTTTAAAATTTATTACTTCAGGAATGCCTACCAACCAAATGATAGTGCGCTGGTCTCTTAAACTTCAAGATTACAGCTTTGAAGTTCGACATATCGCAGGCAGAACCAACACGATTGCCGATCTTTTGTCCCGTTGTCCGACCGACCCAGTAAGCACTAATGTCTGAGTGCAGTGTGTTAAATACACTCAGACCAACACAGCCATCAGTGAAGTTTTTTTTCCCACGAAAGCTGTGTATGTCTACTATGTGATGTGATAGGGTTCATTCCCACTATATATAGTTTTCTTATTTTATTATTACTGTAGTAAGTGTCTTGAATAATTGTGTAGTGTGTGGTAGAAAGCGAACAATATTAATTGTATATATATTACGAAACAAGAACAGTGCCACATTCGCTCTAAACTTACCGCAAGCGAACTATCCAATTTATCAGTGGTATCTGCGAGTGGAACAATCCAGTGATATTTTTAATCCGTGTATGAAAGAGTGAACTGAACTTTGACATTTACACCACTGCAGTCAATTGAAATCCAGAAGTTTTCCAGCAAAACACATGAACGATCAGAACAGTTACATTCCGAATTTCTACATCAGACCGGAACAAGTGTGTTATAGAATTTTCAACATCAGCTGTTCGTGTGTACTTCCGGATAATTTATAAATTTAGTCCAAAAATAGCAGACGACAAACAAAACTTTAAAAAGGTATGACGCTTCTAAAATGTTTAGGAATCATCAATTTCGAATACACGAATTGTGTATTAATATTGTTTCAACTAGTGTAATCTTAGAATCATATCTTGATTAACTTATTCATACTATCGACATTTTTTCGCTAGTATGGAAAAGCATCAAGCGATGACGCTGAGAAATAGAAGAATAATTGTAAATTATTAAATTTAAGATTGTTTAAAATTATGTCCCTTTCATTTAATTGTTATTACATTATTACACCAAGGGCGATAAATTGAAATGTATTCGAATATGTGTTGTATATAAATAGCCACGGTGTTGCCAGATTGTTAACACTCCAAGAAGTCATCAACTGGGCATGGTATAGGATTACCGACGTTGTAGACCGACGGAAGAGCTCATGGCCAAATGAGGTCGGAACTCGAACGTTGAATACAGCTTATAAAAAGGTCGTATTACGGTCTTACCAGATGTTTTTCGGTTACAAAGAGCATATTATTACTTTTTTTTTCGAGGTTGCGAGGTAGTTGCTTTGGAAAGCTGGTGCTACCGATCTGACTGGGTCAATATTGCAACTCAGGTAATCATCCATCGAGAGGATGAAACTTGGCAAGTGGTAAAGATTGAACACCACATGTCTTAAAATACAACTTGCATTTCTTATGTATTTCTATGCCAATATATGTATTATTATGTATTTCTATACCAATGTATATAACAACAGAAAGATCGATTCTGACATGGTTAAAATATTAACCCGGTATGTATATAGAGTATACATGAAAGATGACATCTTTCATAGAGAAGCCCCGGGGGAGCGTGTCAGAATCTGGAATGTCTCCAACCGAGATGCAGGAACATCGTTACGCCCGCCAGGCGAATAGTCCCCAGCCGGGATGCAGTAACATCGTTACGCCCGCCAGGCGAGTATTAGTTACCTGCCCGCAGGTTGCTGGCTGACGCGGTAGCCAGCGGTCAGGCAAGGACAAAGCAAGACGCACGCAGGCCTCGTAAAGCCAATCCACAGAGGGCAAGCGCTTTGCGAGAAACAGACAGACAGCTTGGGGTACTCGGACCAGACAGGACGTATAGAGAGAGAAAGGCTTGTGTAGTTCTGTGCCCGAAAGTCGAGTGCCTGTACATCTTGTGAGATAGACTGTAAGCTGTGGGTTGTCTGTAAGTGTATTGATGTATCATATATGTATTGTAATGATTATCACATGCCAAACTAGATCGTATTGCATGTGATCGGTAAATAAATCCATTGAACGTCGTGTCGTTGTGTCTCAAGTCCAATCATGTTGTACTTGTACTTGTCTCACATGTGTTAGGGATAACGAGCCAGGTGTAAGACTCTGACAGATAATACCTAGCATAGTGTACAACAAAGTCTTAGAACAGACATTTTTTTTTTTTTTTAAGCTCTTAACGAGTTGCCAGCTCTGTAGCGACGGGGTTACGGACATAATTTGTAATCCCACATGCTATGTTTGAAACACAGCTGTGGGATATTTGTCAGCCAACCACCTTGCGTTTGTTTTCATACAATGGTATGAATGCTGGTCATTCAGAAAGCAACAGCAAAACTACTGAATGTAAACTTGCTAAGACATCACAAACAACCAATAAATGCTCGGGTTTGCGAGTGCGACGTCGTGTAAAGAAAATGCAACACACTTCTTAACGAGTTGATATAATGGTTTGAACATTATGCTAACAATGGCGTGAGCCCTCTCGGACAAGGTTTTGATACCAGCTTGCTACAGGAGGGAACGACTGGCCACTACTTCCACAGTGCAGTCACGCTGACACTTAAGCCACAGAAGTATCCTGCTATAGGAAGGAACTGGTGGGTTTGGTTCCGCCCTAAACTGGCGCACTGCTCTGCTAGTGACTGAGTTATCTGAAGGGCTTGCATCTTATTCTGATCTCGTATTGTGTGATAAGAACGGACACTACAGTTTGATCTTAGCCAGACTGCTGGGAATCTATTTCTGCCAACTGTCACTGTGTATGCAGCCGTGGATACTGGTGATTCAAACGAATATGTTTTAGTTGCGGACCTATGCTGCACGCACGGATAAAGTGCAGAAGATGAACCACTCAACCTTGACCCAAGTACCCCAAGCAGACATGACGAATACGGCCGAGGTCATTCAGTGGAGAAAAAACCCACAACCATTTGACGCTAACCTTTTTGTAGACTTGTTGATGGTTTGTTAAATTTTGCAGCTGCAGTTTTCTACAGAATGCAGTAGCCAATTTCACGCCGAGTCTCATTAGTCGCCGCATACAGCATGCATGGTAGGTTACAGTGGTGCTCTATTCTTTGCTTCACTTACGAGTCCCGATAACACATGGGCGTACACTGAAGTATCTTGGACATGTACAGGCAGACGGTGGGCTAACGGGATGCAGTGTAAGTGGTACATGTGGGAAGACAACACCAAGGTGTGCACCAGAAAACATGAGTGCACCGTGCAGGCAGAGGGAGTTGGGGGATCACCACAGCCACCATCAGTGTGGAGATGACATTTGATGATGATGATGACACAAGTAAGTGGATTTTAATGTAATAAACCTATATTCTTGAGAAGTTCAGCTTATAACTCTATCTGGAGGAATGCAGTGTAAGATAGCAATGTGGGTTAGTGAAGCAATTGGACGTGACAGAAGGTAGTGTAGGGTAACTTCTTCTTTGCGTTCATCCGGAGTGTTTTTTCAGATGTGATTGCGGTGTGTCTAGTTAGGCACCCTCGGGCCGAAACCCTTAGGCTAACACATCCGACTTTCAGCGTGCATTTTTGACAGGTTAGCATTCCTGTGGGACTCTCACTTTTGTGGTGCCGTCCACATCCTAGCTTGTCAAGTTTGAATAGTCGAATGCTTCTCGATCAGCTCTCAAGGGAAGGCAGGGACAGTCCATGGCATTTTCCGCCATCCAGGGTGGCTTCCATAGTTGCAGAGCCGACACATAGCGCCCTGGTGCTGGGCTCACCGAGAGAATCGTCACGTCCTGCTCATGGCTGCTTTAATTCCTCACTTCAATATATTGGGCATTTCGTTCACCACGGGCCTTTCCCGTACAAACCAGGCCGATCTGCAGATGGTATCCACTCAGCGAGTTTTCGATTTGGACATGTGCTTCTTGTTGTGCCCGGACAGAGCTGTTCCAGGCACGACGGACATTCGGAAAACTAGCTAGTCAGAGCTGTTCCTAGCACAAGAGATATTCCGACAAATGCGTAGTGCCAATGTTTATTTTGCCACCCTTAGAACGGCACTTCCGACTTCGGCGGGCAGTTTTAATGAGGTTAACCTTCCTCGTGTTTCGAGGCCCACATCTCAGCTGGTCAAGATAGAACGGTCAAAGACATCACGGTCAACCCTCAAGGGAAGGCAGGGGCAAACCATGGGCGTTTCCCGCTATCCAAGGAGGCTTCCATAGTTGCAGGGCCGGCACGTATTGGTCTGAGACTGGGCTCACCCGAGGAATTGCCACGTCCTGCTCATGGCTGCTTTAATTCCTCACTTCCATCTATTGGGCATTTCGCTTGCCACTGGTCGCTCAAACACAAACCAGGAGCGGTCAGTCTGCGGATGACATACACTAGGTAAGCTTTCGCTTCGGACTTCGGACCACGCAATGGATTCACTAGCCAGGCGTTCCATTTCGTGTTATTGAGACGCTTTTCCACCTTGATTACACTCTCTATAAGTATAGATACAGACATTTTTTGTAGCCATTTCCTGCGACTGGGGCACTTTTCTACCTTTAGTACTCGCTCACGAGGTAGGCTACATGTGCTGCCGGCTCAGCACCTTACCTCCGTGCGCGTTCAGTGAGCGAGAAACGGCCAGGCTCTCTCAGCCGGGGATCCCTCATATCCCCCGGCTGAGAACCTTCGAACACGTATTTGAACTAAGCATGTAGCGTGCTCAGTATCTCACCTCCTTTTATCGGTAGGTGGGTATTGGCCCGGCTCTCACATCCGAGTGTTTATGGCTTAGAGGCGTTCAGCCATATCCCGCAGCTGAGAGCCTTAGAGTATGTGTCCGGACCAAACTTTAGCGGCATCGTGCGCCTAATTTAGACATTGACTGCTGTCCTCAGTCTACCTGCAGAGCAGCAGGTTGTGTCTCTCTTGGTCTGGTCCCTAACCCAAGGCTTGTCCGACATGTAGTTGTGCGTCCGTCGACAATGCTCTTGGGATCTCTGGGATTCCCCCCCCCCCACCCCCACACCGTGACATGTGGAGACACATCAGGGGAGTGGGGTGTAGGGTAACAATGGGGAGTAGTGTAGCGGTAGAATAGAAGGTAATAATGTTGAGCTGCGACCGATTTGGCAGCAGACCACGTTGCGTTGGGTTTTAACGAGTTGGTATGGGAGCCGGCCGTTCAGAAAGCAATGGCAAACTACTGAACGTAAACTTGCTAAGACATCAACAGCAGCAGTAAAATTCTGGTGTTGACAGCGATGTCCTGTAAATAGGATATGCAACAAAACAAAAAACAAAAAACAATCGACTCACTATAATTACTACGTCCCACCGTAGATGATATACTTTTTATTGTCAGACAGAAGAAGAAGCAATAGAAAAAGAAATAAAAGAGGAGGAAGAGAACCAGAACGCCAGCGACCAAGACCAAGAGTGGACAGTGGTCAGGAGAAGAAACTGCTAGTCACCTCACGAACCGAGTCATCAACCCATCCACGATACAAGGTATCAGAGAAGACGCAGACGCAGAAGATAGACCAAGATGGGGAAATATAGATGGAACACCAGGAGAGACGACGACTGGTAAAACTCCTGAAGGAAACAGCACTATATGACGGGGTGAGTACACAATTACTCCAGGCCTCAACAAGTGCGCGACTCTGCCCAGACATGAAACACCTAACAAGAAAGGAACGAACACAGTCAACCCATCAGAAGCCGGGAAGCTGACAACAAGCAACCCAATCTACGAAAGAAAACTACAAGCTACACCAGGGGTGGCCAACCTTTTCAGCAGGCGGGCCAAATTTCAGCAATAATATTTCCTGCCGGGCCACGCACCTAATTTTTTTTTTGTTAACTAAAGTAAACTAGCAAGCGTGGTACACCTTCGACCACATCATTGCTTCCCACTTCGCGGGCCTCAACATGACTCCCGGCGGGCCGCATGCGGCCCGCGGGCCTCGTGTTGGCCACCCCTGAGCTACACCATAAAGGCCCCAATTATAGCCAAGTCGAAAACTCCAAGTCTGAAAGGGGGCATTCGTACCAAAGATTGGATTAGATAGGTGACAATATCACGCTGGCCTTCTTCACGTGCCAAGACATTTCCTGGTAACCATTTAAGGATGGGTCCACCTGGAGGCCAGGTCAATTTTTAAAACCCGTCTCTTTGCTAATTCGAACCCGTGACCGCCGGGCCTGCAAACAAGCGTCTAGCCACTACACTATCGCGGTCCCCACAGAATATAATGTAAGGTGACAATGTGGGTAGAGTGGATTGGTGCAGCAACTGGCCTGGGGTGGCAGCTGTAAACGCAAGTATAGCGCACAAGGAACCAGCACTGAACGGACTGCTATACCTAGGCAGTTGGGCGTGACAGAAGGTCATCTAAGACACTGTCAGTTGTGTAAACAAAAAGTTGTATAAACTAATGGGCACTTCCGGTCCTCAACATGGAGGATAGGTGGTTCAATTATTAAGATCTTTGGAGTGTATATGCTTGTGGCTACGGTTTGCTTATGGATTTTCCTCACGTTGCACTGGTAGTACATGGTTCCGACGCCCTGCTGCTGAGTTGAGTGTGTGGAGCGACACTATGAGCTGTGAATTTCGTGTAAAGTGCTTTTAAATCTGTCCGCGGTTGTTTGTAGCGTGAACTGCGTGTTCAGAAAAATTAGCGGCCGGGAGGTCGCTGAACTAAATGGGTTGCCTTATGCAGTAATGTGTGGCTGCTGGTTTTCTAGTGACTGCCGCTTCCATCGACGGTGAACTATTTTTCGTGGCGGACTTTTATGTTGTCATTCTGGCGCGACATTATGCATCGTACACCTGTGCGGGCTTCTGGTTTGTCGAGACTCCTGCCTGTTCCACATTTCACATGGGGCAATGAGGAGCATTTTGTCTGATATTCACTGGCACAGGAAAGGCGCATTATGGGGCGACTCTTTGCCGTGAAGTTGGATCCGCGACTGACTGACTGACAATGAATAACTTCTGGCCCTATCCCAACAATTTAATAATCGCTCTCGGACATTTTCATTCGTGTAGCTTTGTAAAAACTTGGAGAAATACTTTGAATACTAAAACAAGTCAGAAATCGCACGCTGTTCCATTTCTGGCATGCACATTCAACGTTTACTGCTGCGGTTGTACAATTTAGTATGCTGAAGTGGTCCCGTGACCTAGTTTATCTCCAGTCTCGGCAGAAATCAAGTAATTTTTTCCAACCCCACCCCACTTCTCCCTACAGCACGCAGAGATCGGGATGACTGGAGGTATGCGTCTCCCGCCATTTTCTTCAGTGTAACCTAGTAGTTCTCTCCCCCCCTTCCCCCAATCTCTCTCTCTCTCTCTCTCTCTCTCTCTCTCTCTCTCTCTCTCTCTCTTTCATCTCTATCTGGACTATGAGTAATTGACCAAGGGCGATAACAAACAGGCTTAAAAATCGCTCATAAGTTAGAGATTATAACTGATTAAAGCCATGGGATGATTAATCGTCTTAAGCGATTACTCGCATCTACCTTGGACATATATAACGCCGAAACGTTGTCATTGCGTTATAAGACAACCTGTCTGCTAACATATATAACTTTTAAGTAAAAGCTGTGACACTTTCCGTACTTGCCATTTTCCGCCATCTATTTTTGTTTGGTCCAAACTTGCTTTTTGTTTGGCGCTGAATCTGATCATGAGTAGGCCATCCAGCAGCCGATGCCTTGGCAAAATATGCAAATTAGAAACAAAAGTATAGCAGAATATTCCTAAGGTAGAAGATATGCAAATGAGGAGAACAGAGGCGCTCACACAACACGTCTGCTGAAGTCGATGTGTCGGTGGAGAGGCGCAAACCTCGCCACTTAGTTGTACACGGACACAATGCAACCTATTCAAGGCAAAAGAAGGAAGAGGAGAAAGATGAGGAGGAGTAAACAACAATTAGGACACCCCACCGATCGGTGCAGACCCAACCAATCTGTCTGCCTATTCGTTTCCCACCACGCCAGCATCCAACAGATGCTCTCTGTTTGCCATTCTCTCCAGGCCGTGACGATCTGTCTGTTCTTCTGTACTAAAGACACGATCCCAAAGGACCCCGATCACATCACCGACCGGTGCAGACCCATCCAATCTGTCCGCTTGCTCGTTTCTTATCACACCAGCATCCAACACCCGCTCTCTATTTTTGATTGTTGAATTGAAGCCATGTAAGGCCTGCTTACTACACATAGCCGCAGTGGCATAGTCGTTAGATGGCTGACCTACCAAGACAGTGGTCCGGGTATTCTCTGTAGCGGCAGGATTACTTGTTCCGAACGGTAAGGCTTTGGAGTTGACCCAGCCTCATAGACGTAGGTACCAGACAATGTTTAGAAATGGCTGGGGAGGTGATGCGATGGAAAGGGAACTGGCTACTCCACCTCATATGTCAAGGCCTAGAATAAGTTAATATTTAATACTTCACTCCCCAACGACAGTATCTAGTATAGGACCACCTGTGCCCACTTACAATAGACACATTCTTTCCTTCCCGTCGCTAGGTTTTCTTTTCTAAATGTTTGCCAAGAAAGCGTCATTGTAGCCTGCCATTTCCAACGATTTTGTGTATGCCAGTTCTTAGTCAGATATAACTGAGCTACCGTATGACAGTAGACGATTCTACCTGCTTTCTGTTAGCGCCGAATCTTGGGCGGCGCATACCAAACCCGACACCCCACATTGTGCCAACGGCTTTGGGCAGAGGAGTGCAAATGGGAGGGTACAAGTCTTGCCCTAGTGCGAGGAAATGCAACATAAAGACTAAATGTCGTGGCAGGATTAAACTAGATAAGCCGAGAGAGGGATGATGCTGCATGGGAAACGCATGGTCTCTAAATTCAACCCAGGCTTTGTGTTATGGAGAGGTATAACTCCATTTTACTTCAATTATCATCTGTCAAGACGGCCAGGTGCCAGTCAGTCAGCATGCGAGTTTTAACCTGCAGACACTGGGTCTCTTTGTTTTTGGTCCTTATCCCAGAAGACTGGATGTCCTATCCCACTACCCAAGAGATCAAGGTATGATATGAGAAACCAGTGCTTCTTGTTTGTAAAAATCCCCTGACTTGTGCTGGGATTTGAACTTGGTAACGCCTGAAATCACAGAGATTCAAACAACCGACACAGATGCCACCGAAGAACTAGTTCTAGACATACAGAAAGAAGAAACTATAGAAGCCGTCAGATTAGCTCCATTTTACAAATCACCGGGACAAGATGAAATACCAAATGAACTAATTAGCAGCAAGAGAAATAGGAACAGCATGGCTACATAGACTATTTAACCATGTATGGGTAGAACAACAGATACCATAAGACTGAGGAAACGCCATAATTGTCCCAATTAGGAAAAACAAAGGCAGCAAAAGAGACTGCTCACAATACAGAGGCATTTAACTGTTGAGTCATAATGGGAAAATATTTTGCAAAATTCTTGAGAAAAGATTACGAACTATTAAAGAACCCCAGCTAAGCGAAACACAACTTGGATTTAGGAAAAACAAAGGATGCACAGACGCTATTTTTGCTCTTAGACAACTTATAGAAAAATCAATCGAATTCAGTGAAAGACTCTACTTAGTCTTTGTCGACCAAGAAAAGGCATTTGATAGAGTAGATAGAAACAAGCTGTGGGAAATCCTTAAACAATATGGAGTGAGTACACATCTAACAAACCTATGTAGAAGTTTATACAACAACAGTGAATGCATAGTGAGAGCAACTGGAGGACACTCAGAACCCTTCACCATAAGATCTGGAATGCGACAAGGTTGTGTCCTGTCCCCTCTCTTGTTCATAACATATATAGACAACATATGTAAAGAAACCAGTCACGCAGAGACAGCAAGAATACCGCATGACGAAAACACAGAAGAAGAACCATCTGCAAATCTAACCATTAGAGAACTCCTGTTTGCGGACGACCAAGCACTAATTAGTAATAGCAAAATCAGAAGCTGAATTACAAGACCGCATAAATAGTCTAAACGAAATGTTTAGGGAACATAACATGAAAATAAGCACAAATAAACAGAGAAAATGACTATAACTAAAGAAGAAGAAACAACAATAATTCACCTAAACGAACATACCTTGAAACAAGTAAAGAGTTTCAAGTACCTAGGAAGTATAATATCATCAAATGGCAAATCAGAAGACGAGATCGAAAATAGACACAATAAGGCTCATTGGACAAATTGCACCAATACTAAAGAACAAACATATTTCAATAACTACTAACACAATCTGCCTATCAACTCTATGTTGCCAATGCCAAACCTGGACACTGACAGAAAAAGAGAAAAGAAATATCGCAACAACATAAATGAGATTCCTGAGAAGAATACTCGACGTATCAAGAAGCGATAAAATCAGAAATGAAGAAATCAGGACTAAAGTGGGGGTTATAGCTGCGCTAGATTTTATTAGAAGGAGCAAGTCAAATGGTTTGGCCATGTAAGTAGGTTACCAACTTACAGTATACCACAACAAGCAATGTTGTACAGACCAGAGGGAAGCAGATGAAGAGGCCGACCACGTAAACGGTGGACGCAGGGGATAGCAGAGTCCATGGGAATATCGACACATGAAGCTCATAAGCGGGCACTCTCCCGCTGTTTATACTTCACCTTGACACTGCAAGGTACAAGAGGAACATGGTGAGATGAGATGAGATGAGATGAGATGAGAACTTGTGAACATGATAGCGACACCATAACCTCGCAGCCAGGCAGCTTCCCGTCTACTAGTGTAGATGGAGATAACCTACACTCCGGCCTTTTGACAACATCGAGTGTCTCTCATCTCTCATTTCTGTCAGGGAAGCGACAGTGTGTCTCTCTTCATCTCTCATCTCTGTCAGGGAAGCGACAGTGTGTCTCTCTTCATCTCTCATCTCTGTCAGGGAAGCGACATTGTGTCTCTCTTCATCTCCCATCTCTGTCAGGGAAGCGACAGTGTGTCTCTCTTCATCTCCCATCTCTGTCAGGGAAGCGACAGTGTGTCTCTCTTCATCTCCCATCTCTGTCAGGGAAGCGACAGTGTGTCTCTCTTCATCTCTCATCTCTGTCAGGGAAGCGACATTTTGTCTCTCTTCATCTCCCATCTCTGTCAGGGAAGCGACAGTGTGTCTCTCTTCTCTGTCAGGGAAGCGACAGTGTGTCTCTCTTCTCTGTCAGGGAAGCGACAGTGTGTCTCTCTTCTCTGTCAGGGAAGCGACAGTGTGTCTCTCTTCTCTGTCAGGGAAGCGACAGTGTGTCTCTCTTCTCTGTCAGGGAAGCGACAGTGTGTCTCTCTTCTCTGTCAGGGAAGCGACAGTGTGTCTCTCTTCATCTCTCATCTCTGTCAGGGAAGCGACATTGTGTCTCTCTTCATCTCTCATCTCTGTCAGGGAACTCTTCATCTCTCATCTCTGTCAGGGAAGCGACATTGTGTCTCTCTTCATCTCTCATCTCTGTCAGGGAAGCGACAGTGTGTCTCTCTTCATCTCTCATCTCTGTCAGGGAAGCGACAGTGTGTCTCTCTTCTCTGTCAGGGAAGCGACAGTGTGTCTCTCTTCATCTCTCATCTCTGTCAGGGAAGCGACATTGTGTCTCTCTTCATCTCCCATCTCTGTCAGGGAAGCGACATTGTGTCTCTCTTCATCTCTCATCTCTGTCAGGGAAGCGACATTGTGTCTCTCTTCATCTCTCATCTCTGTCAGGGAAGCGACATTGTGTCTCTCTTCATCTCTCATCTCTGTCAGGGAAGCGACATTGTGTCTCTCTTCATCTCTCATCTCTGTCAGGGAAGCGACATTGTGTCTCTCTTCATCTCTCATCTCTGTCAGGGAAGCGACATTGTGTCTCTCTTCATCTCTCATCTCTGTCAGGGAAGCGACATTGTGTCTCTCTTCATCTCTCATCTCTGTCAGGGAAGCGACATTGTGTCTCTCTTCATCTCTCATCTCTGTCAGGGAAGCGACATTGTGTCTCTCTTCATCTCTCATCTCTGTCAGGGAAGCGACATTGTGTCTCTCTTCATCTCTCATCTCTGTCAGGGAAGCGACATTGTGTCTCTCTTCATCTCTCATCTCTGTCAGAGAAGCGACATTGTGTCTCTCTTCATCTCTCATCTCTGTCAGGGAAGCGACATTGTGTCTCTCTTCATCTCTCATCTCTGTCAGGGAAGCGACATTGTGTCTCTCTTCATCTCTCATCTCTGTCAGGGAAGCGACATTGTGTCTCTCTTCATCTCTCATCTCTGTCAGGGAAGCGACAGTGTATCTCTCTTCATCTCCCATCTCTGTCAGGGAAGCGACATTGTGTCTCTCTTCATCTCTCATCTCTGTCAGGGAAGCGACATTGTGTCTCTCTTCATCTCTCATCTCTGTCAGGGAAGCGACAGTGTGTCTCTCTTCATCTCTCATCTCTGTCAGGGAAGCGACAGAATGTCTCTCTTCATCTCTCATCTCTGTCAGGGAAGCGACATTGTGTCTCTTTTCATCTCTCATCTCTGTCAGGGAAGCGACATTGTGTCTCTTTTCATCTCTCATCTCTGTCAGGGAAGCGACATTGTGTCTCTCTTCATCTCTCATCTCTGTCAGGGAAGCGACATTGTGTCTCTCTTCATCTCTCATCTCTGTCAGGGAAGCGACATTGTGTCTCGCTTCATCTCTCATCTCTGTCAGGGAAGCGACATTGTGTCTCTCTTCATCTCTCATCTCTGTCAGGGAAGCGACATTGTGTCTCTCTTCATCTCTCATCTCTGTCAGTGAAGCGACATTGTGTCTCTCTTCATCTCTCATCTCTGTCAGGGAAGCGACATTGTGTCTCTCCTCATCTCTCATCTCTGTCAGGGAAGCGACATTGTGTCTCTCTTCATCTCTCATCTCTGTCAGGGAAGCGACATGGTGTCTCTCTTCATCTCTAATCTCTGTCAGGGAAGCGACATGGTGTCTCTCTTCATCTCTCATCTCTGTCAGGGAAGCGACATTGTGTCTCTCTTCATCTCTCATCTCTGTCAGGGAAGCGACATTGTGTCTCTCCTCATCTCTCATCTCTGTCAGGGAAGCGACATTGTGTCTCTCTTCATCTCTCATCTCTGTCAGGGAAGCGACATTGTGTCTCTCTTCATCTCTCATCTCTGTCAGGGAAGCGACATTGTGTCTCTCTTCATCTCTCATCTCTGTCAGGGAAGCGACATTGTGTCTCTCTTCATCTCTCATCTCTGTCAGGGAAGCGACATTGTGTCTCTCTTCATCTCTCATCTCTGTCAGGGAAGCGACATTGTGTCTCTCTTCATCTCTCATCTCTGTCAGGGAAGCGACATTGTGTCTCTCTTCATCTCTCATCTCTGTCAGGGAAGCGACATTGTGTCTCTCTTCATCTCTCATCTCTGTCAGGGAAGCGACATTGTGTCTCTCTTCATCTCTCATCTCTGTCAGGGAAGCGACATTGTGTCTCTCTTCATCTCTCATCTCTGTCAGAGAAGCGACATTGTGTCTCTCTTCATCTCTCATCTCTGTCAGGGAAGCGACATTGTGTCTCTCTTCATCTCTCATCTCTGTCAGGGAAGCGACATTGTGTCTCTCTTCATCTCCCATCTCTGTCAGGGAAGCGACAGTGTGTCTCTCTTCATCTCCCATCTCTGTCAGGGAAGCGACAGTGTGTCTCTCTTCATCTCCCATCTCTGTCAGGGAAGCGACAGTGTGTCTCTCTTCATCTCTCATCTCTGTCAGGGAAGCGACATTTTGTCTCTCTTCATCTCCCATCTCTGTCAGGGAAGCGACAGTGTGTCTCTCTTCTCTGTCAGGGAAGCGACAGTGTGTCTCTCTTCTCTGTCAGGGAAGCGACAGTGTGTCTCTCTTCTCTGTCAGGGAAGCGACAGTGTGTCTCTCTTCTCTGTCAGGGAAGCGACAGTGTGTCTCTCTTCTCTGTCAGGGAAGCGACAGTGTGTCTCTCTTCATCTCTCATCTCTGTCAGGGAAGCGACATTGTGTCTCTCTTCATCTCCCATCTCTGTCAGGGAAGCGACAGTGTGTCTCTCTTCATCTCCCATCTCTGTCAGGGAAGCGACAGTGTGTCTCTCTTCATCTCCCATCTCTGTCAGGGAAGCGACAGTGTGTCTCTCTTCATCTCTCATCTCTGTCAGGGAAGCGACATTTTGTCTCTCTTCATCTCCCATCTCTGTCAGGGAAGCGACAGTGTGTCTCTCTTCTCTGTCAGGGAAGCGACAGTGTGTCTCTCTTCTCTGTCAGGGAAGCGACAGTGTGTCTCTCTTCTCTGTCAGGGAAGCGACAGTGTGTCTCTCTTCTCTGTCAGGGAAGCGACAGTGTGTCTCTCTTCTCTGTCAGGGAAGCGACAGTGTGTCTCTCTTCTCTGTCAGGGAAGCGACAGTGTGTCTCTCTTCATCTCTCATCTCTGTCAGGGAAGCGACATTGTGTCTCTCTTCATCTCTCATCTCTGTCAGGGAACTCTTCATCTCTCATCTCTGTCAGGGAAGCGACATTGTGTCTCTCTTCATCTCTCATCTCTGTCAGGGAAGCGACAGTGTGTCTCTCTTCATCTCTCATCTCTGTCAGGGAAGCGACAGTGTGTCTCTCTTCTCTGTCAGGGAAGCGACAGTGTGTCTCTCTTCATCTCTCATCTCTGTCAGGGAAGCGACATTGTGTCTCTCTTCATCTCCCATCTCTGTCAGGGAAGCGACATTGTGTCTCTCTTCATCTCTCATCTCTGTCAGGGAAGCGACATTGTGTCTCTCTTCATCTCTCATCTCTGTCAGGGAAGCGACATTGTGTCTCTCTTCATCTCTCATCTCTGTCAGGGAAGCGACATTGTGTCTCTCTTCATCTCTCATCTCTGTCAGGGAAGCGACATTGTGTCTCTCTTCATCTCTCATCTCTGTCAGGGAAGCGACATTGTGTCTCTCTTCATCTCTCATCTCTGTCAGGGAAGCGACATTGTGTCTCTCTTCATCTCTCATCTCTGTCAGGGAAGCGACATTGTGTCTCTCTTCATCTCTCATCTCTGTCAGGGAAGCGACATTGTGTCTCTCTTCATCTCTCATCTCTGTCAGGGAAGCGACATTGTGTCTCTCTTCATCTCTCATCTCTGTCAGGGAAGCGACATTGTGTCTCTCTTCATCTCTCATCTCTGTCAGAGAAGCGACATTGTGTCTCTCTTCATCTCTCATCTCTGTCAGGGAAGCGACATTGTGTCTCTCTTCATCTCTCATCTCTGTCAGGGAAGCGACATTGTGTCTCTCTTCATCTCTCATCTCTGTCAGGGAAGCGACATTGTGTCTCTCTTCATCTCTCATCTCTGTCAGGGAAGCGACAGTGTATCTCTCTTCATCTCCCATCTCTGTCAGGGAAGCGACATTGTGTCTCTCTTCATCTCTCATCTCTGTCAGGGAAGCGACATTGTGTCTCTCTTCATCTCTCATCTCTGTCAGGGAAGCGACAGTGTGTCTCTCTTCATCTCTCATCTCTGTCAGGGAAGCGACAGAATGTCTCTCTTCATCTCTCATCTCTGTCAGGGAAGCGACATTGTGTCTCTTTTCATCTCTCATCTCTGTCAGGGAAGCGACATTGTGTCTCTTTTCATCTCTCATCTCTGTCAGGGAAGCGACATTGTGTCTCTCTTCATCTCTCATCTCTGTCAGGGAAGCGACATTGTGTCTCTCTTCATCTCTCATCTCTGTCAGGGAAGCGACATTGTGTCTCGCTTCATCTCTCATCTCTGTCAGGGAAGCGACATTGTGTCTCTCTTCATCTCTCATCTCTGTCAGGGAAGCGACATTGTGTCTCTCTTCATCTCTCATCTCTGTCAGTGAAGCGACATTGTGTCTCTCTTCATCTCTCATCTCTGTCAGGGAAGCGACATTGTGTCTCTCCTCATCTCTCATCTCTGTCAGGGAAGCGACATTGTGTCTCTCTTCATCTCTCATCTCTGTCAGGGAAGCGACATGGTGTCTCTCTTCATCTCTAATCTCTGTCAGGGAAGCGACATGGTGTCTCTCTTCATCTCTCATCTCTGTCAGGGAAGCGACATTGTGTCTCTCTTCATCTCTCATCTCTGTCAGGGAAGCGACATTGTGTCTCTCCTCATCTCTCATCTCTGTCAGGGAAGCGACATTGTGTCTCTCTTCATCTCTCATCTCTGTCAGGGAAGCGACATTGTGTCTCTCTTCATCTCTCATCTCTGTCAGGGAAGCGACATTGTGTCTCTCTTCATCTCTCATCTCTGTCAGGGAAGCGACATTGTGTCTCTCTTCATCTCTCATCTCTGTCAGGGAAGCGACATTGTGTCTCTCTTCATCTCTCATCTCTGTCAGGGAAGCGACATTGTGTCTCTCTTCATCTCTCATCTCTGTCAGGGAAGCGACATTGTGTCTCTCTTCATCTCTCATCTCTGTCAGGGAAGCGACATTGTGTCTCTATTAATCTCTCATCTCTGTCAGGGAAGTGACATTGTGTCTCTCTTCATCTCTCATCTCTGTCAGGGAAGCGACATTGTGTCTCTCTTCATCTCTCATCTCTGTCAGGGAAGCGACATTGTGTCTCTCTTCATCTCTCATCTCTGTCAGGGAAGCGACATTGTGTCTCTCTTCACCTCTCATCTCTGTCAGGGAAGCGACATTGTGTCTCTCTTCATCTCTCATCTCTGTCAGGGAAGCGACATTGTGCCTCTCTTCATCTCTCATCTCTGTCAGGGAAGCGACATTGTGTCTCTCTTCATCTCTCATCTCTGTCAGGGAAGCGACATTGTGTCTCTCTTCATCTCTCATCTCTGTCAGGGAAGCGACATTGTGTCCCTCTTCATCTCTCATCTCTGTCAGGGAAGCGACATTGTGTCTCTCTTCATCTCTCATCTCTGTCAGGGAAGCGACAGTGTGTCTCTCTTCACCTCTCATCTCTGTCAGGGAAGCGACATTGTGTCTCTCTTCATCTCTCATCTCTGTCAGGGAAGCGACATTGTGTCTCTCTTCATCTCTCATCTCTGTCAGGGAAGCGACATTGTGTCTCTCTTCATCTCTCATCTCTGTCAGGGAAGCGACAGTGTGTCTCTCTTCATCTCTCATCTCTGTCAGGGAAGCGACAGTGTGTCTCTCTTCATCTCTCATCTCTGTCAGGGAAGCGACATTGTGTCTCTCTTCATCTCTCATCTCTGTCAGGGAAGCGACAGTGTGTCTCTCTTCATCTCTCATCTCTGTCAGGGAAGCGACATTGTGTCTCTCTTCATCTCTCATCTGCTCTACGAGAAGTGAGACTTTTGCGAGAACCAAGTGATGACTGTGAATCTACAACAATGGCCAGACTGCGAGAGCAGCAAATTAAAAGAGGGGTGGCCAAACAAGAACACTACGCAGGAAGCCAAAGAAGATTGATAAACCAACACAGAACTGGCGTCGTTAGCCGCTACACGTTGCGGGATTTGCTGAGGAGGGGATCCGAGCACTTATGGACTGAATGGTTCGATGTGCAATGAGGATGATCTGTCGACTAACTAACTAACTAACTAACTAACTATCTCATCCACGTATTCAACACACCTCGACTAATCAACAAATAGATAATCATTCCTGACCGTTAACCGGATCAAGCAAATAACGAACAATTAGGACGTGAGACAGGGCCGTGCCGCGCTATGATACAGAGCAGCGGCCACATCAGGCGGCACTGTAAGGGGGTGGCGTGAGCAACGACGAAGGGGCGGCATTTCGAATACTTGCATCATTAAGGGGCGGCATTTCGAAGACTTGCATCATTAAGGGGCGGCATTTCGAAGACTTGCATCATTAAGGGGCGGCATTTCGAAGACTTGCATCATACCAAGAAAATCTACTGCATGGCCCTGGAATGAGTTGAATGGTTCCCGCCAGTACACGAACGTATTACCCAAAGGGGGGAGGGGGAGTAGGAGTGGGATTTATAAATCTTGTTGCTTTGATGACCTCATGGGCTTTGCAATGTTTTCATTTGCCGGGTTAAAATACAACCTGACACACCTTGTTCAATGAATTGCCAGCTTGGCCTATGAATAATTTAAAAGAGCCGAATCAGAGAAAGTTTATGACTAAAATATTTCTCCTACCACCAGTCTTGGGGAAACTTGTATGGACTTCCTCATATCTGGCTACATCGATTGGGGCTGTAAGTTAAAACAGTCGTTCATTAACTCTCCACACTTAGTATACAGTACATTGAGTCACAATGTAGCGCAACACTGCCCATAAGGGAAGTAAAGAATAGCAACACTGTAGCCTACCATGCATGTCGTAAGAGGCGACTAAGGAGGCTATGGTTCCGTCGCCCTGCTACTGAGTGAGTGAGTGGCGCGACACTGTGAGCTGTGAGTTTCGTGTGAAATGCTTTTGAATCTGCCCAAGGTTTTTTGGAATGTGACTGCATGTTCAGAGCGATGGCAGCTGGCTATGTCCCAGAGTTGACCGGTTTTTGCCTTATGCAGAAATGCGTGGCTGCTGGGCTTCTGGTTGACTGCCACTGCCATCGACGATGAACTGTAGTTTCGTGGACTGTGTGGGTAAACATCTAGGAAACATCCAGATGGGAAAATAACTGCAGATTCCATCAGAAATAAACTGGATGGTTCGTGGGGGACTATTGTGTTGACATTCTGGTGGCAGCATTATACACAGTGTATCTGTGCGGGCTGTTGTTTGTCGAGACTCCTGTCTTTTCTACTTTTCACATTGGGCAGTGGGGAGCGTTTTATGTGATATTCACTGGCACAGGAACGGAGCATAATGGGGACGACCCGTTGCTGTGAAGTTGGCACTGCGACTAACTAACTAACTAACTAACTAACTGTGAACTGTGGGAATGGGAATGGTTCATTCCCTTAATGTTGATATAGCAAAGACACGCAATATTTACAGTTGATATTGCAAAGACATGCAACGTTTAAAGTTGACACTCCACAAATCTAGATCTAGCAGAATGTATAGCTCGTGGTATTATTATTGTGGCGGGAAAGGGTTACTCCTCGTCCAACGAAAAGTGAGGTGCCTCCTTTATCTCGCTAGCCTACAGGACATCCTTGGGCAAGGTGGAGTATGCGTTTACGACCCCCCCCCCCCTTCCTCCCTTAACAGGGTCACTCGAAACCATGTGAGCAGATGATGGGTGGTTATGGTCTAAAGTTACAAGGCGGTATGCAGAGGGTTGGTTTATTGAGTTAATTTGCTAAGGTCATCTACCGGTACGAAGGGCACTGCCAAGACTAGCTGCAGAATCCACCACTTTTTAACACTTCTACAAAGGGTTTCGCAAGTTTTGGCTGAGAGGCTATATACTCTACCGGGAGATGAGGACCTATACTCTATCGGGAGATGACAGCCTGCCGCCATTGTTCCGAACATGCATTTCACGCTACAAACAACAGAGGACAGATGTAAAAGCATTCCACACAAATTTCACAGTTCACAGTGTTGCGCCACGCACTCACTAAGTAGCAGGGCAACGGAACCATGTACTACCAGTCCAACATGAGGAAAATACGAATGTTTATTATGTTTATTATATTAGAATGCTTACAGGTCTCTTCTATTTATCTGAGTGCTGACGTGTGGTAGATGTTTATGTTACAAGGCTGCTACAAGCGCGCTTTGGTCAAGAAATCTTGGACCACCAACATATTCCCAACATACTATAATGAAGGCTTTGACCTGTTCATCTGTCCATACTGGGGAATGGGTGAGGAGATGAGGACAGCAGTTTTTAAGAGCCAGTCATGGTGAATAGAAGCGAATCATGGACAGACAAGTCAGGGATTTTGTTGAAGCTACGGATATGTAGTTCTATAAAACAATGTTGAGAACACCGTGGGAGGATAGAAAGAACAATGAAGACATCTTGAAAGAGGTTAACGCACAAAGAGAACTGGTTACTCGCAGCATATGAAGACAGTCCGCATTCTTTGGGCATGTCATAAGAAGGGTAAAAAGTTGGGGCATGTCGTCACAACGGAGATCTTGGAGTGGAGGGGAGACAAGGGGAGACCAAAAGAGAAAATAGTAGACAGTTTGACAGCATGACATGGGGGAACATCAGTATCAGAAATTATTGGCAGCACAAGAGATATACGGCTGTTTAAAGTCATGATTATCAACACCACAAGGCATGGATTATAAAAAGACCCCGTGTATGAGCTGAAACTAACGGGAGGTAAGTAACAGATTTAGAAATCAGAGAGTGGGTTAGATACATTGGAAAAGCTATAGGCACGAAATTATTGGAATCTGTCACTTGGAAATAAGATCATCGCCTGCTGAAATAATATCATCGCCTGCTGAAATAATATCATCGCCTGTTTAAGTAACATCATCGCCTGCTGAAGTAACCTCATGTAACATCATCGTCTGCTAAAGTAACAGCATCGCCTGCTGAAGTAACCTCATGTAACATCATCGTCTGCTGAAGTAACAGCACCGCCTGCTGAAGTAACCTCATGTAACATCATCGTCTGCTGAAGTAACATCATCGCCTGCTGAAGTAACCTCATGTAACATCATCGTCTGCTGAAGTAACAGCATCGCCTGCTGAAGTAACCTCATGTAACATCATCGTCTGCTGAAGTAACATCATCGCCTGCTGAAGTAACATCACCACCTATTGAAGTAACATCAACGCCTGCTAAAGTAACATCATGCAACATTATCGTCTGCTGAAGTAACATCATTGCCTGCTGAAGTAACATCACCACCTATTGAAGTAACATCAACGCCTGCTAAAGTAACATCATGCAACATTATCGACTGCTGAAGTAGCATCATCGCCTGATGAAGTAACATCATCGCCTGTTGAAGTAACATAATCGCCTGCTGAAGTAACATAATCGCCTGCTGAAGTAACATAATCGCCTGCTGAAGTAACATCATCGCCCGATGAAGTAACATTACCGCTTGCTGTAGTAACATCATCACCTGTTGATGGTAACATCACCGCCTGTTGTAGTAATATTATCGCCTGCTGAAGTAACATCACCGCTTGCTGTAATAACATCATTGCCTGTTAATGGTAACATCACCGCCTGTTGTAGTAATATCATCACCTGCTGAAGTAACATCATCGCTCGCTGAAGCCCACTTTTACGACGACTTATACGAATGAGTGACACCAGCTTAAGAACACATTGATCTCCCGGTGAACACGAAGACACCGTACAACCCCTGATTTCTCCGTGAAGGATAATTCAATGAGAAACAGTCACATGACTATACAAACGTTCCACGTGTAGCAGTCACTCCATTTCAACCCAGTACGCTTGGATTTTCAGTATATCGTAGTTGTAATGGCAATTGTGTATCGTAACTATTTATGTCAACTTCGTCTGAGCAAAGGATGTGAAGCAATAAATAAGAGCGCATCCGAAAAGGCTAGATAAACAGGCTTAGTAAGATGGATACACTCACGGGAATTACATGTCAATTACAGAAAGCTAAATGGAAGAGATGGATATTTCAGGACATATTCAAAATGGTGCATTCCCTTCACAGAACGTTACGATGATCCCCATGACTGTCACAAAATGAAACCGTGCGTTTACCCAGCTAATTGTTAGGGAGGATGTTTTGATTAACCGGACTATCTGCTAAGCAACAAGGGTTTCAACGAATACAGAGAAAACATTCATAGTTGTGGCTACACGTGTTTCCAAAACAGGTCGGGCAGAAATAACAGTTGTACTGGTACATCTGGTTGACGGATTGGCCACTGTCGGAAGTGCGGGAGCCGAATCCCGACATCGCCTTGACAAGGTTGTCAACATTTGAATACAAATGGAAGCCGTGGGGTCAGCCCATATACACATTTGGTGGTGAGTGAGGAGGAAGTGAGTGCGCTGAATCATACATCGTTTTGACAAGTCAGATGGAAAACGGAAGTACTCAGCAAGGAAGTAAACAGTCCATATGTCATATAGTTTCCGGACATCACTCAGAGGGGCAGATTGCTACTGACAGCTTGTTGAGGAAAACTCTTTGTTGGAACTCGACAGCAACTCGCTGGCTTGTTTGGAGAATCTAAACTATTACTGACACCTTTGATAGGACTTAAGCCAGGAAAATAGTTTCCTGACAATGGATGATATGCGCAAATAACACCTGCAGGACGTCACCCATATCACGTGACCAATTTTAGGAGTTTGCCATATAAACCCGAGTTGGGATCAACTAGGGGGAGTTGACCAAGAACCGTGGATTATGATGGACGTGTTTGTGGGAGAGCTCTACAGTGTTAGATTAATTTAACATTAACTAGCATGTGCCGTTATGGCAAAGTGTAGTAGCCATCCCGGGAATGAGGCGGTTTTTACATAAGGTAGTCAATATAGTCTATTAGTTCTAATTAATATAGACTGTGGCCTTGTTAAACTATAGTGTGATGATTAGCACTGTTAGTGGAAACTAGTTAGAGTAAGAATAGTGATATTAACTCTGCTAGTTAAGAATAGATTAGTGAAGTGTTTATAAGCTTTACTAGTTGAGAATTGAGTAATGAAGGATAATTGGGATCTTCCCGTAGGTGTCCCTGGTGGGCGGGGTTCCGCATTCTGTTTGCTGATTTTTTTTGTCTTGGCCTGATGATAACCTATGTGGTCAGTTCATCTGTCCCTGATGGGTACATTATATTTTCTGAGCGAGGCCGATGCCCACGATCATCTAATAGAGATCAGTGAAGGGGAGGCTATCACCAGTTGTATGATTTATTTTACAGGTTCCTCTGGTTGGAATGAAGAACCCGGAACAACTAAAAAATCCGATCCCGGATAAAGTATGATGTGGAGAGATGGGCCAGCAACTTTCGCAACGGAAGAAGTTAAGACACATTGCTCGGTGGAGTCTAATGGTATATGTATCCTACATGAGTGAATACCAATCGTTAACACACCTGAAGTGATGGAGGTTCAGCCCACGTGGAACTAGATCAGTAGGAACTGATGTTCACATTAGATGAAACCAAACATTGAAGTGTAGTTGTGCCACGTATCAAGGAAATCAGAACTTTCAGACTATATCTAGTGAATAAAGCAAGCCATTTTATTCTAGATACAATAACTGTTTAATAGTGAGAACTAGTGAACATTTATCAAGAGACAAAAAGTCTTGTTCATAGGACAGTGTTCCATGTTTGTTTTCACCGCGCCGGAATTATGAAGCCGGAGTTTCTATAAACTGTTAGGAACAGTTGTGTTAGGAACAATAACAGTTTTTTTCCACGGATTATATATTTACATGGGATTCAGATCTCATGGTCATCAGAGTTCCTGGAGGAGGACATGTCTGGAGAGAAGGATACGACTTCGGTGAGGTTTTTCGTACTGACTCGAATGATGTCGTGTGATCCTTGCCATGATGTGTACACTATGATCCTGAACTTTGAAGGCTGACATACACATTTATGTTATAATACACGACACACTTTTTTCTTCGCATACACGTCTCATATACGTTACACTTTTCTTTTAATAAATTAGTCTTTATTAATTTTTAGAAGCAATAGTTGTTGAGTATGTTGCGTTGGGGAAGTATGAGAAGGGGGGCATAGTACGACAGTGAGAGAGTGATAGGAAAAGGTGTCCATAGGCTGATGGAGTGTGTTGGACGGAAGCTGGTGGATTCTCCAGAATATTGAGAGGAAAAAAAAATATTATAATGTGGGTGTCGACTCTCTTCACTCCAGGGACGACACTTTAAAGGAGGACACGACATTATTGGGGGCTCGATAACGGAATCTTTGGACAGCGGGATCTCTCGTAAACGGGATCTTTGGACAGCGGGATCTCTCGTAAACGGAATCTTTGGACAGCGGGATCTCCCGTAAACGGAATCCTTGGACAGCGAGATCTCCTGCAAGCAGGAACGTTTGACAGGGGGATCTTCTGACAACGGGGTCTTTTGACACGGGATCCGTAGTTATAAGAGGGAGATATCATTTTGGAGAATCCAGCTAGAGTGAATGTGGATAGGGGTTAGGACTAATATCTTACCTGTTCACACTTCACACGTCTGCATAGGTCTGTGGTCCTGATTCTACTCTTGTCACTGAGTGAATGTGCGGTGTGTAGTAATATCTAGATTTATAGTACTTGTTCATATATCTGTATAGTAATTTGCAGTTATATTGTACTAGACCTGCTAGCTTACCTCTCTGTATTATGGCCACCCCTAAACTAACCACGTTAGAATTAAAGGCAAAGGGGGAGGACATGGGATTGGGGGGGTCTGCTCTAACGGATTACATACAGGAAGTGGAGAGAGAGTATCGTCAAGCAGAAAGGGATGATCGAAAGGCTGAGTTGGAATTGAGAAGGATGGAATTGGAAGCTGAGCAAGCAACTAAGAAATTGGAAGCTGAGCAAGCAGCTAGGAAATTGGAAGCTGAACAAGCAGCTAGGAAATTAGAAGCTGAACAGGAAGCACAGAAGAGGGAGCACGAGTACCGGATGCGGGAACTCGAGCTCAAGAGTCAATCTAATGGAGAAACTGAGGGAGCAGTTGGAGGTTCCTCCATCCCAGGATCAACACCAGTAGGTGGACATGGGTACCATGCTATGAAGTTTCCTTTGGCGGTCTACGAGGAGGACAAAGAGAAGATTGATCAATACCTTCAACGCTTCGAGGCTATGTCAGTTGCTATGGGTCTGGAGCGTAACAAATGGAATCTTAAGCTATCCCAGGGATTACGCGGGACGGGATACGAGGTTTATTCTCGCCTGCCACCAGGACATGAGAACAATTATGACGAGTTAAAGACGGCTCTGCTGAAACGATTCGAGGTTACGTCACATACCTACCGGAAAAAATTTCGAGCAGCGAAACGAGAACCCGGAGAGTTGTTTGCCGCCTACAGTTTGCGTCTTAAATCTTATCTCCATAAGTGGATGGATTTGGCTGGGTTCGCACATGACTATGAGAGTCTGGAAGAGCTCATGGTGGTCGACCAGCTGAAGAAGCAAATGTCTAAACCTCTCAGGACGTTCCTGGGAGAACAAGGAGCGGAACGTATTGACCTCGTGACTAAATTAGCAGAACGGTTCGTCGAGGTACATGGGGAAGCAGGGGAAAACCTTTCCACCAACTCCAAAAGTCAAGAGAAACATGACAAGAAGAAAACCAAAAACTCAGGAACAAAAAAGTGGGAACCTTATGTGCAAAAATCAGAGGATAGTTTAGAGAAGAAGAAGGAGGGAAGCAAGAGCACTTCAAGCTCTACACCAAAACGACCGTGGTCGGAGAAGTGGTGTTCAATTTGTAAGTCACCCTCTCACAATACGAGGGACTGCAAATCGAAGGCTAAGAACCCTCACTTCGCAGCATGTCAAGTGACTTCCAAGGAGGTTGTCACGGAAAATGCCAAGGTCAACAAGGAAGCTCGCCACCAGGAGAGCTCACTCAAGTCTGGCAATAGAAAATCTAGGACAGGGAAATGGTGCAACCAATGCCAGTCAAACACGCACAATGCTATTGACTGCAGAGGAGAGTCAGGAGACACTCAATTCGTCGTGTGCCCCGGGAAACCTAAGGTGGAGCCCACCGAACAGGTCGAGGCCGAGGAAGAGACTCCAGACCAGGAAAAACCACCTGTAGTGGAATTGGTAGAGGTTAACGGTCGTCAAGTGGAGTGTTTATACGACACAGGACTGGACGGGGAGGCCGTGATTTCTGCGGATCTGGTACATCCAGAACAATTCACAGGTGAAACATTGGACATACAGCCTGCACAGAAGAGTGCTGTAACCATGAAGTTGCCCATTGCTAATGTGGGGATTCGGTCAAGGTACGTCACCGGCACCATCAAGGCCGCTGTATTGACCGATCCCATTTTTCCAGTCATCCTAGGTTGCCGGTATGTCTTTCTGGGAATGCCCAGGGAGCCAATTCATATGGGAGCAATGCAGACTCGCTCTCAGACGAAAACGGAAGAGGCAGACGCAATTGTGACTAACCCAATGCCGGGGGAGCTACGAACTGCCCAGAGTGAGGATGATACTTTACGTCCTTGCTACAAAAAGCTGCAGAAAAGTGCTGATCCACCAGGACGGGGGCAGTACTACATGAAGAATAGGATACTCTACAGGAGAGCAGGAAGGGGAGACAACCTATACGGTCAGTTGGTCGTCCCGAAAGCTCACAGGTCCCAGATTCTTCATATGGGGCATACCATCTCCTTTAGTGGACACATGGGTATTGCCGCCACCATGCAGCGGATTTCCTGCCACTACTATTGGCCGGGAATGACAGATGATGTGCGTCGGTATGTGAAGTCATGCCCTGAGTGCCAGAGGGTGGCACCGAAACACTGGACAGCACCGGTGGTGTTGGGTGAGATGCCCATCATGAACTCTCCTTTCGAGAGGGTAGCCATCGATATCGTGGGTCCACTTCCCAGGACTAGGAAGAGGAACATGTATATACTCACAATGGTGGATTGCTGTACAATGTGGGGTGAGGCGATACCGTTGACCACGATTGACTCGAAAAGAGTGGCGGACGCACTGATGGAGGCCTTTACCAGATTAGGCTTTCCGGATCAAATTCTGACGGACAATGGATCTCAGTTTTGTGGAAAACTCATGGAGGAGGTATTTAGGGTGTTTCACTCTAACCACATACATACCAGCCCTTACCACCCTCAAGCCAATGGACAAGTAGAGCGTTTCAACGGCACGTTGATGACAATGCTCAGGAAACTAGCGCAGGAAAAACCTGATAGGTGGGATGAATATATCCCAGCCGCACTCTTTGCCTATCGGGAAGTTCCTCATGGCTCAACAGGACTACCACCCGCTACGTTGCTGTTTGGTCGTCCAATCAAAGGACCGTTGGAAGCCATGTTGAGGAGTTGGACTGAAGAGGGGACGTCAGAAGAAGTGATCTCATCCTATCAATACGTGGAGGAACTGAAAGAAAAACTCCACAAGGGATGGACTCTGGCAAATCAAAACTTGAAAAAGGCCAGAAAAAGACATGCGGCTTACTACAACCGTAGGTCTAAAGACAGATCTCTAGAGGTGGGAGATAAAGTCTTGTTGCTACTCCCAACGGGAAACAACAAACTGGAGATAGGTTGGCAAGGACCATTTCCCGTGGAAAGGGTGATATCCAGAACCAACTATCAAATCCGGATCCGGGGAAAGTCGAAGATTTTCCATATCAATCTCTTGCGGAAATACGAAGAGAGACCCGGAGACAAGGCAGCGCACCTCATGGCAATGGCAGTTGCAATGGAGACGGAAGTGGGAACCAGCGAGGGCAGGGAATATCCCTTGGTACACCAGGAAACCTATAGGGATGTGAAAGTGAACCCTGATCTGACCTCCCAGGAGAGGGAAAGGATAACCCAGGTTCTCAAGTCTCATAAGGAGATACTGACTGATAAACCAGGACGAACGAGGTTGGTTGAGTTCGAGATGACTTTGACCACACAGGAGCCTGTTCGCCAAAAGGTTTACCCAGTGCCATTCTCTAAAGAAAAGGCCCTGGGGGAGGAAATACAAAAACTGTTGGAGGATGACGTGATTGCACCATCCACATCCCCATACAATGCGGGGGTAGTTTTGTTACGCAAACCAAGTGGAGAACACCGGTTGTGTATAGATTACCGACTTCTGAACAGTCATACACAGTTTCAGGTGGAACCTTTGCCGAATCCAACTCAGTTATTCGCTAGGCTCCATAAGGCTCGGTACTTTTCAAAGGTGGATCTGAGTCGGGGGTATTATCAGATACCAGTCAAACCGGAGATTCGACCACTGGTAGCTTTCAGTACACCCAGTGGACACTACGAATTCAAGGTCATGCCCTTTGGACTCAGCAATGCACCTAGTGTGTTTACACGCATGATGAGGACTTTACTAGATCCGTTACAGGATCCGTCCATCATCTCATTCATGGATGATATTCTGATTTCCAGTGATAGCTTGGATGACCACTTACAATCCTTGGAGAGAGTGTTTAATAGACTCAAGGAAGCAGGGCTTACTGCTCGTCCAACCAAGTGCATGATTGGTTACCAGACTCTGGAATTTCTAGGTCACACCATCACTCCAGGACACATTGTTCCAGAAGAGAAGAACCTGGAGAAAATCAGAAATGCACCAAGGCCAAAAACGAAGAAGGATGTGCGATCTTTTCTCTCGTTGTGTGGGTTCTATCACAAATTTATCCCACATTTCACTGAACTGGGAGCTCCGTTGACGGAAACCTTGAAAAAGGGATTCCCGGACCAAATCATTTGGACACCAGAATGTGAGAATGCCTATAGTCAGTTAAAGGAGGCCTTGGTCAGCAAACCTGTATTACAGCTCCCTGACCTTTCCAAACCATTTGTGTTGAGAACGGATGCAAGTGCGATTGGAATTGGAGCCGCTTTGTTACAGGAAGGAAAAGACGATGCTTCGGTTTTGAAACCTGTGGCATACGCAAGTAAGAAACTTCTACAGGCGGAGAGGAATTATTCAACCGTCGAGAGAGAGTGCTTGTCCCTCGTATGGGCAGTGCAAAAATTTCAGCCATATTTGTATGGAGTTAAGTTTCGGGTCCAGTCGGATCATCAGCCCCTGATGTTCCTGGCTACTTCTCAGAAGCTCAACGCCCGTTTGATGCGGTGGTCGTTGTTACTTCAACCATATAACTTCACAGTGGAGTACATTCCTGGGAAGGAAAATGTTGGAGCGGATTTCTTATCAAGACACCCAGCTCCTGAAGAAGAAGAATGAATCATCTGGATTAAACTCACGGTGGAGAAGAGTGAGATGGACTACTCTCTTAAGAGGGGGCCTATGTCACAAAATGAAACCGTGCGTTTACCCAGCTAATTGTTAGGGAGGATGTTTTGATTAACCGGACTATCTGCTAAGCAACAAGGGTTTCAACGAATACAGAGAAAACATTCATAGTTGTGGCTACACGTGTTTCCAAAACAGGTCGGGCAGAAATAACAGTTGTACTGGTACATCTGGTTGACGGATTGGCCACTGTCGGAAGTGCGGGAGCCGAATCCCGACATCGCCTTGACAAGGTTGTCAACATTTGAATACAAATGGAAGCCGTGGGGTCAGCCCATATACACATTTGGTGGTGAGTGAGGAGGAAGTGAGTGCGCTGAATCATACATCGTTTTGACAAGTCAGATGGAAAACGGAAGTACTCAGCAAGGAAGTAAACAGTCCATATGTCATATAGTTTCCGGACATCACTCAGAGGGGCAGATTGCTACTGACAGCTTGTTGAGGAAAACTCTTTGTTGGAACTCGACAGCAACTCGCTGGCTTGTTTGGAGAATCTAAACTATTACTGACACCTTTGATAGGACTTAAGCCAGGAAAATAGTTTCCTGACAATGGATGATATGCGCAAATAACACCTGCAGGACGTCACCCATATCACGTGACCAATTTTAGGAGTTTGCCATATAAACCCGAGTTGGGATCAACTAGGGGGAGTTGACCAAGAACCGTGGATTATGATGGACGTGTTTGTGGGAGAGCTCTACAGTGTTAGATTAATTTAACATTAACTAGCATGTGCCGTTATGGCAAAGTGTAGTAGCCATCCCGGGAATGAGGCGGTTTTTACATAAGGTAGTCAATATAGTCTATTAGTTCTAATTAATATAGACTGTGGCCTTGTTAAACTATAGTGTGATGATTAGCACTGTTAGTGGAAACTAGTTAGAGTAAGAATAGTGATATTAACTCTGCTAGTTAAGAATAGATTAGTGAAGTGTTTATAAGCTTTACTAGTTGAGAATTGAGTAATGAAGGATAATTGGGATCTTCCCGTAGGTGTCCCTGGTGGGCGGGGTTCCGCATTCTGTTTGCTGATTTTTTTTGTCTTGGCCTGATGATAACCTATGTGGTCAGTTCATCTGTCCCTGATGGGTACATTATATTTTCTGAGCGAGGCCGATGCCCACGATCATCTAATAGAGATCAGTGAAGGGGAGGCTATCACCAGTTGTATGATTTATTTTACAGGTTCCTCTGGTTGGAATGAAGAACCCGGAACAACTAAAAAATCCGATCCCGGATAAAGTATGATGTGGAGAGATGGGCCAGCAACTTTCGCAACGGAAGAAGTTAAGACACATTGCTCGGTGGAGTCTAATGGTATATGTATCCTACATGAGTGAATACCAATCGTTAACACACCTGAAGTGATGGAGGTTCAGCCCACGTGGAACTAGATCAGTAGGAACTGATGTTCACATTAGATGAAACCAAACATTGAAGTGTAGTTGTGCCACGTATCAAGGAAATCAGAACTTTCAGACTATATCTAGTGAATAAAGCAAGCCATTTTATTCTAGATACAATAACTGTTTAATAGTGAGAACTAGTGAACATTTATCAAGAGACAAAAAGTCTTGTTCATAGGACAGTGTTCCATGTTTGTTTTCACCGCGCCGGAATTATGAAGCCGGAGTTTCTATAAACTGTTAGGAACAGTTGTGTTAGGAACAATAACAGTTTTTTTCCACGGATTATATATTTACATGGGATTCAGATCTCATGGTCATCAGAGTTCCTGGAGGAGGACATGTCTGGAGAGAAGGATACGACTTCGGTGAGGTTTTTCGTACTGACTCGAATGATGTCGTGTGATCCTTGCCATGATGTGTACACTATGATCCTGAACTTTGAAGGCTGACATACACATTTATGTTATAATACACGACACACTTTTTTCTTCGCATACACGTCTCATATACGTTACACTTTTCTTTTAATAAATTAGTCTTTATTAATTTTTAGAAGCAATAGTTGTTGAGTATGTTGCGTTGGGGAAGTATGAGAAGGGGGGCATAGTACGACAGTGAGAGAGTGATAGGAAAAGGTGTCCATAGGCTGATGGAGTGTGTTGGACGGAAGCTGGTGGATTCTCCAGAATATTGAGAGGAAAAAAAAATATTATAATGTGGGTGTCGACTCTCTTCACTCCAGGGACGACACTTTAAAGGAGGACACGACATTATTGGGGGCTCGATAACGGAATCTTTGGACAGCGGGATCTCTCGTAAACGGGATCTTTGGACAGCGGGATCTCTCGTAAACGGAATCTTTGGACAGCGGGATCTCCCGTAAACGGAATCCTTGGACAGCGAGATCTCCTGCAAGCAGGAACGTTTGACAGGGGGATCTTCTGACAACGGGGTCTTTTGACACGGGATCCGTAGTTATAAGAGGGAGATATCATTTTGGAGAAT
This sequence comes from Cepaea hortensis, assembly GCA_963921405.1. Classification (NCBI taxonomy): domain Eukaryota; kingdom Metazoa; phylum Mollusca; class Gastropoda; order Stylommatophora; family Helicidae; genus Cepaea; species Cepaea hortensis. Next base: position 38,788,512 of record OY992891.1, on the reverse strand, counting down.
CCAGCTAGAGTGAATGTGGATAGGGGTTAGGACTAATATCTTACCTGTTCACACTTCACACGTCTGCATAGGTCTGTGGTCCTGATTCTACTCTTGTCACTGAGTGAATGTGCGGTGTGTAGTAATATCTAGATTTATAGTACTTGTTCATATATCTGTATAGTAATTTGCAGTTATATTGTACTAGACCTGCTAGCTTACCTCTCTGTATTATGGCCACCCCTAAACTAACCACGTTAGAATTAAAGGCAAAGGGGGAGGACATGGGATTGGGGGGGTCTGCTCTAACGGATTACATACAGGAAGTGGAGAGAGAGTATCGTCAAGCAGAAAGGGATGATCGAAAGGCTGAGTTGGAATTGAGAAGGATGGAATTGGAAGCTGAGCAAGCAACTAAGAAATTGGAAGCTGAGCAAGCAGCTAGGAAATTGGAAGCTGAACAAGCAGCTAGGAAATTAGAAGCTGAACAGGAAGCACAGAAGAGGGAGCACGAGTACCGGATGCGGGAACTCGAGCTCAAGAGTCAATCTAATGGAGAAACTGAGGGAGCAGTTGGAGGTTCCTCCATCCCAGGATCAACACCAGTAGGTGGACATGGGTACCATGCTATGAAGTTTCCTTTGGCGGTCTACGAGGAGGACAAAGAGAAGATTGATCAATACCTTCAACGCTTCGAGGCTATGTCAGTTGCTATGGGTCTGGAGCGTAACAAATGGAATCTTAAGCTATCCCAGGGATTACGCGGGACGGGATACGAGGTTTATTCTCGCCTGCCACCAGGACATGAGAACAATTATGACGAGTTAAAGACGGCTCTGCTGAAACGATTCGAGGTTACGTCACATACCTACCGGAAAAAATTTCGAGCAGCGAAACGAGAACCCGGAGAGTTGTTTGCCGCCTACAGTTTGCGTCTTAAATCTTATCTCCATAAGTGGATGGATTTGGCTGGGTTCGCACATGACTATGAGAGTCTGGAAGAGCTCATGGTGGTCGACCAGCTGAAGAAGCAAATGTCTAAACCTCTCAGGACGTTCCTGGGAGAACAAGGAGCGGAACGTATTGACCTCGTGACTAAATTAGCAGAACGGTTCGTCGAGGTACATGGGGAAGCAGGGGAAAACCTTTCCACCAACTCCAAAAGTCAAGAGAAACATGACAAGAAGAAAACCAAAAACTCAGGAACAAAAAAGTGGGAACCTTATGTGCAAAAATCAGAGGATAGTTTAGAGAAGAAGAAGGAGGGAAGCAAGAGCACTTCAAGCTCTACACCAAAACGACCGTGGTCGGAGAAGTGGTGTTCAATTTGTAAGTCACCCTCTCACAATACGAGGGACTGCAAATCGAAGGCTAAGAACCCTCACTTCGCAGCATGTCAAGTGACTTCCAAGGAGGTTGTCACGGAAAATGCCAAGGTCAACAAGGAAGCTCGCCACCAGGAGAGCTCACTCAAGTCTGGCAATAGAAAATCTAGGACAGGGAAATGGTGCAACCAATGCCAGTCAAACACGCACAATGCTATTGACTGCAGAGGAGAGTCAGGAGACACTCAATTCGTCGTGTGCCCCGGGAAACCTAAGGTGGAGCCCACCGAACAGGTCGAGGCCGAGGAAGAGACTCCAGACCAGGAAAAACCACCTGTAGTGGAATTGGTAGAGGTTAACGGTCGTCAAGTGGAGTGTTTATACGACACAGGACTGGACGGGGAGGCCGTGATTTCTGCGGATCTGGTACATCCAGAACAATTCACAGGTGAAACATTGGACATACAGCCTGCACAGAAGAGTGCTGTAACCATGAAGTTGCCCATTGCTAATGTGGGGATTCGGTCAAGGTACGTCACCGGCACCATCAAGGCCGCTGTATTGACCGATCCCATTTTTCCAGTCATCCTAGGTTGCCGGTATGTCTTTCTGGGAATGCCCAGGGAGCCAATTCATATGGGAGCAATGCAGACTCGCTCTCAGACGAAAACGGAAGAGGCAGACGCAATTGTGACTAACCCAATGCCGGGGGAGCTACGAACTGCCCAGAGTGAGGATGATACTTTACGTCCTTGCTACAAAAAGCTGCAGAAAAGTGCTGATCCACCAGGACGGGGGCAGTACTACATGAAGAATAGGATACTCTACAGGAGAGCAGGAAGGGGAGACAACCTATACGGTCAGTTGGTCGTCCCGAAAGCTCACAGGTCCCAGATTCTTCATATGGGGCATACCATCTCCTTTAGTGGACACATGGGTATTGCCGCCACCATGCAGCGGATTTCCTGCCACTACTATTGGCCGGGAATGACAGATGATGTGCGTCGGTATGTGAAGTCATGCCCTGAGTGCCAGAGGGTGGCACCGAAACACTGGACAGCACCGGTGGTGTTGGGTGAGATGCCCATCATGAACTCTCCTTTCGAGAGGGTAGCCATCGATATCGTGGGTCCACTTCCCAGGACTAGGAAGAGGAACATGTATATACTCACAATGGTGGATTGCTGTACAATGTGGGGTGAGGCGATACCGTTGACCACGATTGACTCGAAAAGAGTGGCGGACGCACTGATGGAGGCCTTTACCAGATTAGGCTTTCCGGATCAAATTCTGACGGACAATGGATCTCAGTTTTGTGGAAAACTCATGGAGGAGGTATTTAGGGTGTTTCACTCTAACCACATACATACCAGCCCTTACCACCCTCAAGCCAATGGACAAGTAGAGCGTTTCAACGGCACGTTGATGACAATGCTCAGGAAACTAGCGCAGGAAAAACCTGATAGGTGGGATGAATATATCCCAGCCGCACTCTTTGCCTATCGGGAAGTTCCTCATGGCTCAACAGGACTACCACCCGCTACGTTGCTGTTTGGTCGTCCAATCAAAGGACCGTTGGAAGCCATGTTGAGGAGTTGGACTGAAGAGGGGACGTCAGAAGAAGTGATCTCATCCTATCAATACGTGGAGGAACTGAAAGAAAAACTCCACAAGGGATGGACTCTGGCAAATCAAAACTTGAAAAAGGCCAGAAAAAGACATGCGGCTTACTACAACCGTAGGTCTAAAGACAGATCTCTAGAGGTGGGAGATAAAGTCTTGTTGCTACTCCCAACGGGAAACAACAAACTGGAGATAGGTTGGCAAGGACCATTTCCCGTGGAAAGGGTGATATCCAGAACCAACTATCAAATCCGGATCCGGGGAAAGTCGAAGATTTTCCATATCAATCTCTTGCGGAAATACGAAGAGAGACCCGGAGACAAGGCAGCGCACCTCATGGCAATGGCAGTTGCAATGGAGACGGAAGTGGGAACCAGCGAGGGCAGGGAATATCCCTTGGTACACCAGGAAACCTATAGGGATGTGAAAGTGAACCCTGATCTGACCTCCCAGGAGAGGGAAAGGATAACCCAGGTTCTCAAGTCTCATAAGGAGATACTGACTGATAAACCAGGACGAACGAGGTTGGTTGAGTTCGAGATGACTTTGACCACACAGGAGCCTGTTCGCCAAAAGGTTTACCCAGTGCCATTCTCTAAAGAAAAGGCCCTGGGGGAGGAAATACAAAAACTGTTGGAGGATGACGTGATTGCACCATCCACATCCCCATACAATGCGGGGGTAGTTTTGTTACGCAAACCAAGTGGAGAACACCGGTTGTGTATAGATTACCGACTTCTGAACAGTCATACACAGTTTCAGGTGGAACCTTTGCCGAATCCAACTCAGTTATTCGCTAGGCTCCATAAGGCTCGGTACTTTTCAAAGGTGGATCTGAGTCGGGGGTATTATCAGATACCAGTCAAACCGGAGATTCGACCACTGGTAGCTTTCAGTACACCCAGTGGACACTACGAATTCAAGGTCATGCCCTTTGGACTCAGCAATGCACCTAGTGTGTTTACACGCATGATGAGGACTTTACTAGATCCGTTACAGGATCCGTCCATCATCTCATTCATGGATGATATTCTGATTTCCAGTGATAGCTTGGATGACCACTTACAATCCTTGGAGAGAGTGTTTAATAGACTCAAGGAAGCAGGGCTTACTGCTCGTCCAACCAAGTGCATGATTGGTTACCAGACTCTGGAATTTCTAGGTCACACCATCACTCCAGGACACATTGTTCCAGAAGAGAAGAACCTGGAGAAAATCAGAAATGCACCAAGGCCAAAAACGAAGAAGGATGTGCGATCTTTTCTCTCGTTGTGTGGGTTCTATCACAAATTTATCCCACATTTCACTGAACTGGGAGCTCCGTTGACGGAAACCTTGAAAAAGGGATTCCCGGACCAAATCATTTGGACACCAGAATGTGAGAATGCCTATAGTCAGTTAAAGGAGGCCTTGGTCAGCAAACCTGTATTACAGCTCCCTGACCTTTCCAAACCATTTGTGTTGAGAACGGATGCAAGTGCGATTGGAATTGGAGCCGCTTTGTTACAGGAAGGAAAAGACGATGCTTCGGTTTTGAAACCTGTGGCATACGCAAGTAAGAAACTTCTACAGGCGGAGAGGAATTATTCAACCGTCGAGAGAGAGTGCTTGTCCCTCGTATGGGCAGTGCAAAAATTTCAGCCATATTTGTATGGAGTTAAGTTTCGGGTCCAGTCGGATCATCAGCCCCTGATGTTCCTGGCTACTTCTCAGAAGCTCAACGCCCGTTTGATGCGGTGGTCGTTGTTACTTCAACCATATAACTTCACAGTGGAGTACATTCCTGGGAAGGAAAATGTTGGAGCGGATTTCTTATCAAGACACCCAGCTCCTGAAGAAGAAGAATGAATCATCTGGATTAAACTCACGGTGGAGAAGAGTGAGATGGACTACTCTCTTAAGAGGGGGCCTATGTCACAAAATGAAACCGTGCGTTTACCCAGCTAATTGTTAGGGAGGATGTTTTGATTAACCGGACTATCTGCTAAGCAACAAGGGTTTCAACGAATACAGAGAAAACATTCATAGTTGTGGCTACACGTGTTTCCAAAACAGGTCGGGCAGAAATAACAGTTGTACTGGTACATCTGGTTGACGGATTGGCCACTGTCGGAAGTGCGGGAGCCGAATCCCGACATCGCCTTGACAAGGTTGTCAACATTTGAATACAAATGGAAGCCGTGGGGTCAGCCCATATACACATTTGGTGGTGAGTGAGGAGGAAGTGAGTGCGCTGAATCATACATCGTTTTGACAAGTCAGATGGAAAACGGAAGTACTCAGCAAGGAAGTAAACAGTCCATATGTCATATAGTTTCCGGACATCACTCAGAGGGGCAGATTGCTACTGACAGCTTGTTGAGGAAAACTCTTTGTTGGAACTCGACAGCAACTCGCTGGCTTGTTTGGAGAATCTAAACTATTACTGACACCTTTGATAGGACTTAAGCCAGGAAAATAGTTTCCTGACAATGGATGATATGCGCAAATAACACCTGCAGGACGTCACCCATATCACGTGACCAATTTTAGGAGTTTGCCATATAAACCCGAGTTGGGATCAACTAGGGGGAGTTGACCAAGAACCGTGGATTATGATGGACGTGTTTGTGGGAGAGCTCTACAGTGTTAGATTAATTTAACATTAACTAGCATGTGCCGTTATGGCAAAGTGTAGTAGCCATCCCGGGAATGAGGCGGTTTTTACATAAGGTAGTCAATATAGTCTATTAGTTCTAATTAATATAGACTGTGGCCTTGTTAAACTATAGTGTGATGATTAGCACTGTTAGTGGAAACTAGTTAGAGTAAGAATAGTGATATTAACTCTGCTAGTTAAGAATAGATTAGTGAAGTGTTTATAAGCTTTACTAGTTGAGAATTGAGTAATGAAGGATAATTGGGATCTTCCCGTAGGTGTCCCTGGTGGGCGGGGTTCCGCATTCTGTTTGCTGATTTTTTTTGTCTTGGCCTGATGATAACCTATGTGGTCAGTTCATCTGTCCCTGATGGGTACATTATATTTTCTGAGCGAGGCCGATGCCCACGATCATCTAATAGAGATCAGTGAAGGGGAGGCTATCACCAGTTGTATGATTTATTTTACAGGTTCCTCTGGTTGGAATGAAGAACCCGGAACAACTAAAAAATCCGATCCCGGATAAAGTATGATGTGGAGAGATGGGCCAGCAACTTTCGCAACGGAAGAAGTTAAGACACATTGCTCGGTGGAGTCTAATGGTATATGTATCCTACATGAGTGAATACCAATCGTTAACACACCTGAAGTGATGGAGGTTCAGCCCACGTGGAACTAGATCAGTAGGAACTGATGTTCACATTAGATGAAACCAAACATTGAAGTGTAGTTGTGCCACGTATCAAGGAAATCAGAACTTTCAGACTATATCTAGTGAATAAAGCAAGCCATTTTATTCTAGATACAATAACTGTTTAATAGTGAGAACTAGTGAACATTTATCAAGAGACAAAAAGTCTTGTTCATAGGACAGTGTTCCATGTTTGTTTTCACCGCGCCGGAATTATGAAGCCGGAGTTTCTATAAACTGTTAGGAACAGTTGTGTTAGGAACAATAACAGTTTTTTTCCACGGATTATATATTTACATGGGATTCAGATCTCATGGTCATCAGAGTTCCTGGAGGAGGACATGTCTGGAGAGAAGGATACGACTTCGGTGAGGTTTTTCGTACTGACTCGAATGATGTCGTGTGATCCTTGCCATGATGTGTACACTATGATCCTGAACTTTGAAGGCTGACATACACATTTATGTTATAATACACGACACACTTTTTTCTTCGCATACACGTCTCATATACGTTACACTTTTCTTTTAATAAATTAGTCTTTATTAATTTTTAGAAGCAATAGTTGTTGAGTATGTTGCGTTGGGGAAGTATGAGAAGGGGGGCATAGTACGACAGTGAGAGAGTGATAGGAAAAGGTGTCCATAGGCTGATGGAGTGTGTTGGACGGAAGCTGGTGGATTCTCCAGAATATTGAGAGGAAAAAAAAATATTATAATGTGGGTGTCGACTCTCTTCACTCCAGGGACGACACTTTAAAGGAGGACACGACAATGACCCCGTTGAGTTTCTAGGCAATTCTGCATTAAGTAGTTTAAGCTGATCCACAACTCTGGTGATGGAGTGAGATGGCAAAACATGACCACCCACGCGTACCGGCATGACACATGATGATGATGAGTTTGCGCTTTAGACAAAAAAAAAAAAAAAACATTTCCAGCTTTGAGTTCAGCAGATTGGAACTTATTACCTCCAAATGATACTGTCGCCTCGGTGAGCGAACGCGTGTGCTTCGATTTCCACCAACAAGCCACCCATTGAGGTTTCTAGAAGTCCGTGGTTAGAAGCCTTCAATACGGCCAGTGAAAGAAACAGGACCTAGAAAGTTCGTTCAAAATGAACACGTCTCCGCTAAACAACTGCTTTCTACAAGATCAACTGAAATCTCGTGGTCCCCGGGAACGTCAGCTGTCACGGAAGTCCAATCACCAGAATGTTCGCCGAGTATGTTCAAGACACCTCAAACAAGTATGGACCTTTGAATGAAGTCAAAAATGAGGTAAGTTGAGTTTTTAATACATTTTGTTTGTAGATTGATACAAACATTGGTTTAAATATTAATTCAAATAGTTACCGAACAGTCCTGTAATGACAAGTCCTACAACAAACAAATGATGATCGTAAACTGATTTGATTAGAGACATTAGACGTAGACAGTCAACATCATTCAACATGTTTTGGGCATGTTATGAGAAGAAATGAATTGGAAAACTGGCAAAATCGAAGGGAAGAGACCAAGGGGAAGATCAAGAAGTAAATACCTGGATGGCTTGGCCACGTGAAATGGTCGAGCCAGGAATACGAAGCTGATTCACGACTCTGGAGATCGAGTGAGATGGCAAAACATGACCGTCCACGTTTATCGGCATGGCACATGAAGGATAATGGGTGGATGGAAATGGTGTTTTTATGCATATTCGAAAAACGGTCATTAAGTGATATTTTTAATATTGAACGAAAAAGACTGGTGTTCTGAAAAGTTGACGAAATGGTCATTGAATGGTGTTATTAGATAAAATAGTGACTAATTGGTGTTACGAAGATTTTAAGCAATAGTAATGAATTGTCGTGAATATTGGAGGAAATAGGTTAAATGGTGCGAGTACTGGGAGGAAATTAATTAAATGAAGTTGTGAATACTGGAAGTAGTAGTTACTAGATGCCCTCTCCCTGGCGAAGGGTTAAGGACGCTTTCGTAATCCCTTATACCCACGTACGAAACACAGCTGCGCGAGATTCGGAATCGGATCGCGTCGCGTTGGTTTCTTTCGGAAAGGTATGTGAACCGGTCGTTCAGAAAGCAATGGTAAACTACTGAACGTAACACTTGCCAAGACATCGACAGCAGCTGAAAAATGCTGGTGTTGACTGCAGTGTCCGGTAAATAGGATATGCAACAATAAAAACAAAAGTTGTTAGATGTTTTCAATATTGGAAGTATTTAAATGTTGTCTATATTGGAAAAAATAGTTACTAAATGCTGTCAATATTGGAAGAAATGGTTACTAAATGTTGTCAATATTGTAAGTAGTAGTTACTAAAGGTTGTCAATATTCATACCTCATCTCATCTTATCTCATCTCATCTCACCACGTTCCTCTTGTGCCTTGCGGTGTCGAGGTGAAGTATAAACAGTAGGAGAGTGCCCGCTTATGGGCTTCATGTATCGATATTCCCATGGATTCTGCTATTCCCCCTGTCCATCGTTTACGTGGTCGGCCTCTTCCTCTGCTTCCATCCATCTGGTCTGTACATCATTGCTTGTTGTGGTATACTGTTAGTTGGTAACCTACTTGCATGGCCAAACCATTGATTTGCTGCCTTCTAATACAATATAGCGATGTTATAACCCCCACTTCAGTTCTGATTTCTTCATTTCTGATCTTATTTCTTCTTGAAACATTAAGTATTCTTCTCAGGAATCATATTTCTGTTGTAGTTATTTTTTCTTTTCTCTTTTTCTGTCATTGTCCAGGTTTGGCATTGGTAGCATAGAGTTGGTATCACAATTGTGTTGTAGAGTGCTTTCTTATTAACTATTGATATGTGTTTGTTCTTTAGTATTGGTGCCATTTGTCCCATGAGGTGGTTTGCCTTATTGCATCTATTTTCGATCTCGTCTTCTGATTTGCCATTTGATGATATTATACTTCCTAGGTCAGTGGTTCTCAACCGGTGGGGAATTCCCCCCCCCCCCGGGAGGAATTTTAGGGTTTCCAGGGGGGGGGGGGGAATTAAGATTATTTCAAGATCGCATTAATACAAGAACCAGTTACTTGATATTCTTTTCCCTCTAAATTTTACCGTTCTTACTTCTCGCCCTAATGAAATTCGTTTTATAACGTAAGTAGACCCGCAAATCACTTCTTATGTAGATGTCTAGACTTGTTCTAGTATGTGTTATTAAATTTAGCTTCCATTTTTATGTATACTGTGTAATGGTGGGGGGAGGGGGGATTTTTAGGGAGGAAATTCGAAAGGGGGGGGGAATGACGTTCTGAACATATGGTAAAGGGGGGAATGGGCCAAAATAGGTTGAGAACCACTGTCCTAGGTACTTGAAACTCTTTACTTGTTTCAGGGGATGTTCGTTTAGGTGAATTGTTGTATTTTCGTCTTTAGTTATAATTACCTCTGTTTTACTTGTGGGGTCAGGTCTTAGTCGGATATGACTGAGCTACCGTATGACAGTAGACGGTACTACCTGCTTTCTGTCAGCGCCGAATGTTGGGCGGCGCTTACCAAACCCGACACCCCACATTGTGCCAACGGCTTCGGGCGGAAGAGCGCAATTGTGAGGGTACTAGCCTTATCCTGGTGCGAGGAAATGCAACCCAAAGACAAAATAAGTCATGGCAGGGCAGACCAGGCCCCAAGCCTTGGTTGGCAGCTGGTCTAGGATCGAAGCTCCGACAGGCGAGAGCATTGCTTTGCTGATCCGGCAGCTTCTGCAGCTTGTCTTGTTCCAGATTATAGGTGTCAACTTTCCTCTGGAGTGAACTAGGCAGGCCGAGAGAGGGATCATGCTGCATGGGCAACACATGGTTTCTTTATTTTAACCCAGGCTTTGTGCTATGGAGAGGCAATAACTCCATCCCTGGTCTTGCCACACTCGCCACCGCCATGGATCGTAGTTATTAAGCCTTGTTAAAGCACAATGTACCGAACTATCGTCTGTCAAGACGGAAAGGTGCCAATACAATACTTGTGCTAATTTTCATGTTGTCAGTATTGGAAGTTACTAAATGTTGTTGTGAAACTGGACGAAATAATCAAAATAATGTTGTGCATATTGATCGTAACAGTGACTAAACCACTTTTTGAATATTGGTCGAAATAAATTGGCTTTAATGTTGAAAGAAATGGTGACTGAACGATGTTGTTAATATAGGGACGATGTCGCGACTAAATAGTGTCGTTAATAATGAACGAACTGACTAAATGTTGTAGATATTCGTTTAAATGGTGCATAATTATTATAATTAAAATAGACGAAATGTTAATGTTGAATTAGTGACTAAATGGTGCTGTGAATTTTGGACAAATATGTAAATTGTCGTGAATATTGGAAGAAAGTCACCTCGACACCACAAGGTACAAGAGGAACGAAATTGCGTTTATCCGATGCTATAGGCAAAGAAAGAGCGGAGAGTCTGGCCGGCAATGGTACTAGAAAGGCCGGCAGAAATAGCTTAGCCAAATGAATCACCAATAGCCAGGATACAAGCGTCCGGATCATTGTAGTCAGAAAAGGATTCAGTCTTTCCCGGGATTCCCCCTTTCCCGGGATTCCCCCTTCACGATGATTGCCCATTTTCCGATGATGTCCCTTTTGTCATTATGCCTCTTTTCCCTATGATGCCCCTTTTCCCATGATGCCCTTTTCCCCATTACGCCCATTTCCCCCCCATGATGCCCCTTTCCCCATGATGCCCATTTCCACATGATGCCCCTTTCCTCATGATGTCTATTTTCCCATGTTGCCCCTTTTTCCCATGATGCCCCTTTCCCCATGATGTCCATTTCTCCATGATGCCCTCTTTCCCATGATGCCCTCTTTGCCATGATGCCCCCTTTCCCATGATGCTCTCTTTCCCATGATTGCCCTTTTCCCATGATTGCCCTTTTCCCATGATTGCCCCCTTTCCCATGATGCACCCTTTCCCATGATGCACCCTTTCCCACGATGTAAAAGTGCACGTCAGTGTTCTAATCCAGCTCCTGTACCCAGTCTGCTGGCATGTTACTAGGTCATCTTTCAGATCTACACACAATTGTCAATGTAATCATGGCCACACTGCTCTTGCTTTCACAGAAAGCTCTGGTCTCCCATTTTTCATGGCTAGACCGACCCCAGGTCTGAGAACAAATATGCCACCCATCATGTCATTTTAAAAAAAAATGACCTTTGCTCCGATTTTGACCTAGTCTCAAATGTATACTAGGAAATGTGCTGGGAAGCGAAGGCGGCCAGTGTCACACTGACCAGTGCTGAATGGTGAATACGAATATTGGTCTTAGCATTATATGTCCAGTCCCCGTTGCGTTACTGGGGCCCGTAACTGAAGTGAAAAATAGTTTGTTAGTTGCGTTTCTTTACAGGACGTAGCAATCAACCCCATAATTTTTTGGCTGTTGTGAATCCTGGGGAAGTTTATATTCAGTAGTTTGCCATTGTTTTCTGAACGACTGGCATCCATACCATTTCATAAAAACCAACGTAAGTTGGTCTGCTGCAAATCGCCCACAACTGAGTTTCGAACGCAGATATGCGGGGTTACGAACTGCGTCCGTAACCTTTTCACCACGAAGCGAGCTATAGAAGAATAGTAACTGACCTATTATGCATGTCGTAAGAGGCGACACAGAATGGTTGTCGTGAGACTGGGTACATCATCCCGTGGACAACTTCATGCGACTATGAACAAGTTAGCATGTCTACGATTGATATGGTGTGAGTTGGTTGGGGGAGTGTGCTCCGTGTAGAGATGAAAGAAAGATTCAGTTGATGGTAGAGGAGGAGAGGGGCGGGGGGGGGGAAGAACCATATACACAATGCTCCTTAAGGCGTGTTAATGGTCCACTGTTATATATGTGCTATCCACTATGTCGCGGTGGTTTGTCGCATCATGAAATCTGATCTCGTAAATAGTCCTAGTTAGAGGTCAGCGTGGCTGAGAGGTTTGACATAGTGGCGCTTCAACTGTCTGTGAGCTGATGGCGCGGTAGTGGGTTTATCTCAATCATCATTCCATTGACTTTTCGTTCAGAAATCAATGGCAAGCTTTTTTTTCCGCATATCCTTTACAGGACATCGCTGTCAACAGCAGCATCTTTCAGCTGTCTGTTGATTTCTTGGCAAGATTACGGTCAGTAGTTTGCCATTGATTTCTGAGCGGCCGGCTCAGTTATCCCGCAAGTCACCAGCGGGGGTCGAACCGCTTCCAGCTCTCGCCCAGCTACGAGACTCTGCGTGATAAACGGGATTACGGAGAAAGTGTTGTAACCCCTCGGCCAGAGAGACCGGCAATGGCAAGCTACTGAGCGCAAAATTGCCTAGAATATCAACCCGGGGCTGATGACCACGTCCTACAAAAGACATCAATATTGGCAGTCTGAGTTCACCCTGCACCAGGTGTGACTGAAAGTCTGAGTTCACCCAACACCAGGTGTGACTGAAAGTCTGAGTTCACCCAACACCAGGTGTGACTGAAAGTCTGAGTTCACCCATCACCAGGTGTGACTGAAAGTCTGAGTTCACCCATCGCCAGGTGTGACTGAAAGTCTGAGTTCACCCATCGCCAGGTGTGACTGAAAATCTAAGTTCACCCATCACCAGGTGTGACTGAAAGTCTGAGTTCACCCATCGCTAGGTGTGACTGAAAATCTAGCTTCACCCATCGCCAGGTGTGACTGAAAATCTAGCTTCACCCATAGCCAGGTGTAACTAAAAGTCACCCAGCACCAGGTGTGACACGCACAAAACTGACCATACAACCCCAGTACGCCACTCCCACGTTCAACAAGTATGACGATCGCCCAAGCCACGCGTCCCCCACAAACCATTCATCATTCTGTCCGCCATTAGCATCTAAACACGTAATTGTTTTATTCCCGTCTGCTATTGGGTATTTAAGACAGTTTTAGCGCCCAATCCAGATTCCTTGGCTTGTCGTTCTACCCGTGAGTGCATTCCCGCCCGTCCACCTCTGTTGACAACACGGGAAATTTGGTGGTTATAAAAACTCATTGCTGGGGAAGGACAACGGGAACAGATTAGTTAGTGTCTTTGGGTTAGTGAGGTCAACTTTTCAAGCAGTGATTAGGGCGGAAGGTAAGTTTTTGTCTTTATCTGTTCTGGGAATAATGGGAAATAAGACCCACAATCGTGAATAACCTCAGAAAGAAGGTGCACAACAGAGAGTAATAACAGAATAGGGTAAGCAAAAGGTGCATTTCAGAAAATCAAAAGTATCTTATGCATTGTCATATCATTGAATGTAATCAAGAGTGCTGAAGTGCTATATAAAACATGTTTTGCTGTATGGCAGTGAATCTTGGAATGTAAATAATTAGGAAAAACTTGGAAGCAACAGAGATGTGGTTCCTGAGAGGAATTCTTTGGACTGCTAGAGTAATCACGATGATTGCCTAAAAGAAGCCAATGAAACTAGAATAGTATATAGTATATACAGTATAAGAAAGACCAAGCCAAGGGGTTAACGACATTGTTCATAATCCCGTATATCCACGTGGGAAAAAAAAAGCAGCTGCGAGAATCGGCAGCGGTTCGCGCCGCGCTGGTAACTAACAGGGGTATGTAAGCCGGTCGTTCAGAAAGCAATGGCAAACTACTGAAGGTAGAAAAACCTTGCCTTGTACATCAACGGCAGCTGTAAAATGTTGGTGTTGACTGCAAGAAAGAGACAAACAGCTTCCTTTGGTGATGTGATGAGAAGAGAGGCATTGGAGAACACCGTGACAACTGGAAAGATCATGGGGAAAAGAAGATGCGACCGACCAAGAGAATTTATGCTGGATGGATTGAGACGGTGGCATGAAGGAATATCATCGGCAAAGTTGATCCAGAACACAAAAGACTGAGATCTGTGGAGAGACATGAACGCCTACACCAGCTGGCAGGGCACTTGATGATGATGGTGAGTCATGAATAAAACAAAATAAAAGTTATGAGGAGAAATAAACATGAAAACTTGACAACTGGCAAAATCTTTTAAGAAAGAGCAGGGAAAAGTCGAAAGATAAATAAATACCTGGATGGTTTGCCTGATGGGGGGGGGGGGGGGGGGGATACTGGTAATAAAGAAAGCTAATCCACACGTATGTCCAGGCTTCCGCGACTTATAATAGTGTTGAATATAAGTAACATTCTTTTCTTTTTTTAGAATTGTCAAATGTTACGTATATTCAACACTACTGTATGGCGCGGAAGCCTGGATATTGAACAAGCAACTAGAAAGTCGAATAGATGCCCTGGAGATGTGGATATACAGAAGAATGTGTCGTATTTCATGGAAATTGAAACAATCAAATACAGAGGTTCTAGAAAAACTGGGAATGGAAAGAAAGTTGATGAAAGAAATAACAAACAAACAAGAAAGGCAAGTGAAATGTTTCGGCCACGTTACAAGACATCAAAAGATGGACGAACATCAGTCTGACAGAATGTACAGTCAAGGCGAGAGACAGTGTTGGAGATCCATTGCAGTCAATCTTCATTGCGGAGACGACACCTGATTGATTAATTGATTAATTGATTGATTGATTGATTGAATCCACACGCAAAAATCAGTCCCGTGCACGAGGGTGGTCTGCGCCTGAGTTAAAGGCGAGCGAACGTTTACAAATTAATTCATGGTAAATGATGATGATGATGACGACGACGACGATGTTGATGATGATGATGATGATGATGATGATGATGATGAAAGGGTTTGTTCATGCATTGAAGCGTATTGTGTATGCGATGCTAGCTTTATTGTGTATAGACCAATCAGCGCTCGGAAGATGATGTCACTATAACTATAACGCCGGGCGCCTTTTCTTCTCAGAACATTTCCTGGCAAACATTTAAGGCTTGATCAACCTGGAGCCCCGGTCAATGTATAAAACAATTCCCGCCTCCATGGCGTTAAACACATGACCACCGAGTTGGTCGGTAAGTATGCTAGCCACATCACTACTGCGACTCCCGATATCTTGTGTACTCGAGCACATCTATACGTACACAAGCTGTGTCATAAATATACAGAAAACGTTCTTGTTTTCTCTCAGACTTCGTACACAAGCTTAGTTATAAATATAGAGAAAACCTTTCTTGTTTGTGCTCTTACCTCGTACGCAAGCTTAGGCATAAATATACAGAAAACGTTCTTGTTTGCGCTCAGACCTCGTTCACAAGCTTTGACATAAATATGGAGCGGCTGGCCGAGTAGCTAGAACGCCGGACTTTCATTCGGGAGACTCAGGTTCGATCTCTCGGTAAGGTGTGGGATTTGTTTCTGTCGGGGGGAAAAAAGAAAATCCTAACCTGCACAGTTCGTGGCACTAGCCAGGCGGCCTTAATTCCTCAGGCTCAAAGACTCCTCTGCCATACACCGCAAGGTACTATACCGGCAGTAAATGACAGTTTTATAAATAAAAACGTTCTTGTTTGCGCTAAGACCTCGTACACAAGCTTAGTCATAAATATAAAGTAAAAAATTCTTGTTTGCACTCAAACTTCGTACACAAGCTTAAACATAAATCTACAGAAAACGTTCTTGTTTGTGCTCAGACCTCGTACACAAGCTTAGACATACATACTGTATACAGAAAAACTTTCTTGTTTGTGCTCAGACCTCGTACACAAGCTTAAACATAAATCTACAGAAAACGTTCTTGTTTGTGCTCAGACCTCGTACACAAGCTTAAACATAAATCTACAGAAAACGTTCTTGTTTGTGCTCAGACCTCGTACACAAGCTTAGACATACATACTGTATACAGAAAAACTTTCTTGTTTGTGCTCAGACCTCGTACACAAGCTTAAACATAAATCTACAGAAAACGTTCTTGTTTGTGCTCAGACCTCGTACACAAGCTTAAACATAAATCTACAGAAAACGTTCTTGTTTGTGCTCAGACCTCGTACACAAGCTTAGTCATACATACTGTATACAGGAAAAACTTTCTCGTTTGCGCTCAGACCTCCGCGTTGTCTCTGACAAAAGCAGTAGTTTCATATTGTCATTGTCCCAGTTTTTTGTGGAATGAAGGTTGCTGTCATATTTACGTTCATTGTTAAGCTGGGCCGGACTGAAGAAGTTGATTGGCCTTCATGGGATTGTTCAACTTTTATCCTTTACCCCTTCCCTACCTCATTGGGGTATGTCTTCAACTGATTCCAAGTCTTCCAATCCACAGCTACACATGCAGCTTTATGTCCTCCCGATATTCACTTGTTTCTACTTTTCGCCGTTCGTTTTTTACATGTTCCTGTTTTATTTCCGTGGATTCAAGTCTTTCTAGCTATACTGTTTTTTGGGTTTTCACAATGTAAGTCCTATCCATCGCCAGAGTCATTTGTTCACCTCTTGGTTCACTGGTATTTGTCGAGTTTCTCCATGATCTCCACGTTGGTGATACTGTCATGCCATTTGATTCCTTCTATTTAGCGCGTGCACCAATTAGTGGGTGTTTATAATCTCTTTTTAACCGTTTCCTTTCTTCATTTTTCTAATCCATACAGTAGTACTGATTTAAACTTAGAATTGAATATTCTAAGTTTGGTGCTAAGTTTTTCTTCCCCGCATTTCCTAGTGCTGTAAAATCTCACCTAGTCGTCTGTATTCTTGTTTTATCTGTATCTGTTCCACCGTCTTTGTCTGCATGGATACCCACATAGATAGATCTGTGATTCTGTCTCTCGACGTTAGGTCAAGTTATTATTTGCTTGATTTAAAAATTCGACGAACGTTTCTTTGACATATGGTATAGATATTTGTCTGCCGTGCCCCATTCGCAGTCTAACAGTTAGTTTGTTAGTTAGTTAGTTAGTCGCGGTTTCAACTTCACGGCAAAGGGTCACCCCCACAATGCTCCGTTCCTGTGCCAGTGAATATCAAACAAAATGCTCGTCACTGCCCAATGTGAAAAGTGGAAAAAAAAAAAAAACAGCAGTACCGACAAACCAACAGCACACACAGGCAAGGGCGTGCATAGGGCCGCTGCCAGAATGCCAACACAACAGTCTGCCACGAAAATTACAGTTCATCGTCGATGGAAGCGACATCTAAAGTCTACCAATTATATGACCTAATCTGGCTTTGGAAGTTGCCGATACAGATGATTTATAGAATTCGATCAATGTGGTCCTTTCTCAGTTGTTTCTGTACTACTTTCATGTAATTATTAAGTAAGCAACCCTTCTATACGCTTTATTTCTTTAAGTGCCATGAGACGATTAATCGTCGTAAGCGAATTCCCGTATCTACCAATGGCTTATACACTATTTTCACTATGTTACCCCCTTTAATTTGCTATATTATCACGTCTGCTACATTATTAAAAACTTGTCATAACTGACACACCCCAACTCCCTATTTTCCGCCACCCATTTTTGTTTGGTTCAAACCTACTCTTTGTTTGCCATTGAATCTGTTGAGGGACATTTGATATCTAGTGATTGACCCATATTTGTATAAACCGAACGACACTCGCTGGGTGTGTGGTCAGCATCAAGCCGGCCGACTTTACTCCCGAAGATATTTTATGGTACCCCCAATTTAGACTGCGTCGGCCGGGGAGAGTAGAATTTCTAAAATCTATTTCGATGCTGATTCAAACCCGCAATTACCGAGCCGACATACACTCGGCCACTAGGATACGGCGGAAACCAGGACCACTGATGGAAAACACAGCTATGATTATCAAGGAGGATTACGCTACAATTTACACAATTATAATGAATGGTAAGTCTAGTTCTTGCATGCTAGGGCAGTTAGTGACATATAATCGCAGATGTGTGAAAGAGTTGAGTTAAGAACTGACATCACTGTAGTCAGGACATTCCATATGTGCTCCGTCCCCTTGTCCAACAGCCAGCGAAGAGTCATACTACTAATCGTTCCCACCGCTATCTGATTAAAAGTTCTCCTGGTCTTCCCTCTCAGTTTTGAGATTCTTCCAGAACCCCTGCCGATCCCCCGCAATCTCATTCTTTTCACATATGGGTTCTCAATCTGTTCCTGCGCCTTCTCCCCTTGGTCCCACAAGCGCACGACCACCTCCCCCTTGCCCATTGGCAATCTACCATAAAAAGGTGCATTCTTTGCTAGCCTATCAGCCTGTTCATTCCCCGGCACCCCCGCATGGCCAGGGCAAAATATCCATACAATTCTCACAATCTGTGACCTCCGAAGCAACGACAGCATTCCATACGAAATGTGGAAGAAATAAGAGAATAAGTGTTATTTAAGATTTCTGGTGTCCAAATACGTTTAAGTAAAAAAAAGGTTCCTGATTAGGAACCTGTTGTGGGGATGTGAAGTTTTAGAAACATCACATTCTTTGTCTGAGGGCAAGGATTAATAGGTGGTCAGTCTTTTCTTCCGGTAGCGAATGAAGAGTGCAGGCATCGAATCCTCGTCCGACCGGACTCATATTGATTGTCAGCGTGACGTACTAACCGTTACACCAGTCTAAATCCGTTACGACTTATAAATTGTAACGAGTTGCTACATGCTCTTGGTGTGTGTAAGGTACAGAAACACGAGCAATCAATCAATAATGTGGGACTAAAGATTGACGCTTTTGAAATGTTATGTTGACTAACAGAAAGACAATCTTGGCGAGAGAAATCAACCTCTTGCAGATAGGATTGATCCTCGCTGTACGAGCTGTAGGTCAGACACTTTTTTAACTGAAAAAAAGAACAACCTGATGTGCCTATTACATACCACCAAAAGAAAAGAATGATCAAATCAGTCCGAAGGCCACCAAACCTTACTCAAGACGACTACCACGTTATGGACAGACCAGAACAGGTCATTCTTCTGCGCCTCAGAACAGGACACAATAGATTACGCAACCACATGTATACAAAATTCAGGATTGGTGACTCAGCCATGTGCACGTGTGGCTTGGCATCGCAGACAGCAGAGCACATACTCCAGGATTGCCCAAACTACAACATATCCAGGCGAACCTTCTGGCCTAGAGAGACAACAGTGGAGGATAAACTCTATGGACCGCTGAATGAACTAAAAAAGACTGTTGGATTCATACAAGAGACAACATTGCAGTTATAAGCATATTTCAGGCGAACGTAAGAAGAAGAAGAACTGATTCATTGTGAAACAAAAATAG
The DNA here is from genome assembly GCA_963921405.1 of Cepaea hortensis. NCBI lineage: Eukaryota > Metazoa > Mollusca > Gastropoda > Stylommatophora > Helicidae > Cepaea > Cepaea hortensis. Next base: position 38,769,107 of record OY992891.1, on the reverse strand, counting down.
GTTTGACCAAACATGGTAAACAATTACATGAACGAGTATTATAATGTAAATTTCCATTCACTGAGCTTTGAAATTGCGGGATATACCACGAAACAAAGCAAATAGAACGATGACCCTAGCATGGTGCTATATCGTCCTTCTGTCCAAATGGAATCTCACATTTGGATACATAGTATCCTTCGGTGCTGCATCAGTTAAGGTATAATATACAGTTCCCTACGGTCATCTTCTGGCTTGTACTCCTCCATAGATTATAGGCTCTTTACCAGCTGACACCAAGCGGCCCTAACAATGCTGTAGATCAGTGGTTCTCAACCTTTTCTGGTCCGTTCCCCCCTTCACCATATTTTTAGGACGTCATTCCCCCCCCCCCTCACCATATTTTTAAGACATCATTCCCCCCCCCCCTACCATATTTTTAGAACGTCAGTCCCCCCCCCCCCTTTTGCATTTCCTCCCTAAAAATTTCCTCCTGCCCCTACACAGTATACGTAATAATTGAAGCTAAATTTAATAGCAGATACTAAAACAAGTCTAGACATGTACATAAAATGTGATTTGCGGATCTACTTACGTTATAAAATGAATTTCAGAAGGGTGTTTTTACAGAAGCGTAAAGTATGAAAGGAAAAACAAGATCAAGTGATCGGTTCTTGTATTAACGCGATCTTGAAATAATCTTCATTCCCCCCCCCCCCCTGGAAACCCCAAAATTCCCCCCTGGGGGGGAATTCCCCACCGGTTGAGAACCACTGCTGTAGATGGTTCTAAGTCTAACACTCCAGGTGTCATTCTAGAGATTTCCTAGCTGAAAGAAGGTAAGTCGGCGATCGGACTCCTTGCGGCTTCCTCATATCTTTTGCTGTACAGTTCTAACATTCCAGGTGTCATTCTAGAGATTTCCTAGCTGAAAGAAGGTAGGTCGGCGATCCAGACTTCTTGTGGCCTCCGCATATCTTTTGCTGTACAGTTCTAACATTCCAGGTGTCATTCTAGAGATTTCCTAGCTGAAAGAAGGTAGGTCGGCGATCCAGACTTCTTGTGGCCTCCGCATATCTTTTGCTGTACAGTTCTAACATTCCAGGTGTCATTCTAGAGATTTCCTAGCTGAAAGAAGGTAGGTCGGCGATCCAGACTTCTTGTGGCCTCCGCATATCTTTTGCTGTACAGTTCTAACATTCCAGGTGTCATTCTAGAGATTTTCTAGCTGAAAGAAGGTAGGTCGGCGATCGGACTCCTTGCGGCTTCCTCCGCATCGCTTTCTTGGAGAGTGTTCAGGTCCCGTACAACTACCAGTCTATTGACGTGTTATATTCGGGACACTTATAACGTTTCCTCACAGCTTCTATTTCGGATATGTTATTGGTTGGTTTGCTTCCTATTTTCTATGTGTTTCTGGGCTTGGTGTCTTCTTTGTTACTTTCTTGTCATGTCTGGTTAGGTTCCCGCCCTTTCTTTTTTTTTCGGGGAGGGATCCGTCGATAGTCGGCCCAGGATTCTCTACTCGTGTCTTTTGTATCTTGGTCTGTTGGTAAACCTTGGGATCTGTCTTCTCTTTCAAATCGCGTCGTCTGCAATCGCTCTCGGTGGCGTGTAGTCCTCACTGTATGTTCTCCGCTGTTTTTGGGCTACTTTTATTTTGCTTCTCCTTCTGTTGTTTCAATTCTGTCTGGGTCTGTGCATCGTCAATTATGGATTTTTTAATATTGTTGGTCTGTGTTGATTATTCGTGTCTTGGTCTGTTTGAGAAGTTCGACCTGCAGTTTTTCTCGAACTTTCCACAGTGTCTCTTCTGTTTCCGCCATAATTTCAGCCATCAGTGTCATATCCCGCGCGATTTTCTACTGTACGACCTTCAGTTCTTTCTTTCTTTCAGTCTAAATACTGCCTTTGTCTTCTGCCTGTTCTTTACATCCTCCTTTCGCTCCTTTCTCCTTTCGTTTCTTCTCCCTTTCTTTCACTCCATTCTTCGTGATTATCTACGTCTTCCCACTACCACCTCATCTTTATTATTATCGGCATTATCATAATTTAACACGCCCCATTTCATTTATTAGTAAAACCTTAAAAGTACTTTTTTTTTAACATATACCAAAAATCGTTAGCTGCATTTCATTGTCCGTGAATTCATTGGTCAAGTGCATCAGCCAATGGCAGTGTCGATTCGCGTCACGCACTGAGCTGACAATCATATCTTGAAGTGAAGAACAAATTTATGAATTTTGCGAAAGAATCGTATTATAATTTAGTTTTTATTTAATCAAGGTGTGCATTTTGTCCAGACAGTAAGATTGTCACATGACACTGGTGTGTACACAACTATTGAGTACAAATCTCTTTTACTCTTCTCTGCAGTGTCCATAGTTGTGTGCGCGCTGAAAGAATACTACAGACAATACTTCATCCGTATAATGGCTACCAAAGAAACGACTTCCGCCATGGCTCTTATTTCGTCACTTCTGGTCTTAACTGGAATTCTGTCTCCTGTGTCAGCTTTGAAGGACTCGCAGTTTATAGGTAAGTCATTTTTATACATTGGTTTGGTTTAGTTTAGTTTAGTCGAAGGATCATCATCACGGCACACGGGTGTAGCCCATAAGTGCTCCGTTCTACTCAGAATATCTAGTGAGTCCAGAGAATCTCAGCACAGTGCACGAACTCCGCAGCACCGGCGAGGATCCTGCAATACTTTGGGTAGATTTTTTTAACTCGAAATTTTGCTCGGGCAGCGCGGTTAGGCTACTCTTTTTTCGATTTCCAACTGCCAAGGGATTTTTTTTTTTTACGTGCGCAACAATACAGACTGGCGTCGGATCTCACTACCCAGAGACCAGGGGAAATTTTGTTACGAGAAATCCACGTGAAAACATCGCAGCCCTCACCGGGGTTTGAATCCGGGATCTCCAGCACTCGAGACGGACACCATACCTCGAGACCACTCAGCCCCTTTATATTATTATACTTTCGGCTACTAACCCAAACCACAGAGGCTGTAGCACTAGTATTTAGAAATGAGTGAGACATGGATGCCTTTTGTCATCTTTATTATTGTTACTGACAGTAGGCTGAATTATAATTACCGCCAGTAATGGAATATAATTGCCCTTCGACAGAGCGGCTTGGTGATCTAATTTCGCAGACGACATTGCCCTCTTGTCTCACGTAGAAATCAGATGTAAGATAAACTAAATACACTTGATGGAAGGTCACAACAGTTAGGTCTATAAATTGATAGAAGACTGTTCTAATGAGAAAATAAAATCAAGCAAATGATTGCGAAACCTCACTTCAAAGAGTGAGGTCATAGACATCATTTAAGTAAGAATTTAGACAAAGATGATGGAAAACATATCAAAATTAGTACAAAAGGCAAGCGCTTTCGTGGCACTGAGTAATTTGTACGAGTTTTAAAAAAAAAAATGAAAACTAGTACAAAACTTAGAATATTGGAGTCACTAGAATCATGGAGATCGACTAAACCAATCACTGATCTACAAACATTCATTAACTGATGCCTACGCACAGTGACTAAAATGATATGATAGAATCACTGACATGGAGCTTAGGGAAAGAACTATGTAATAAGGAGGTTAAAAAAAAAACCGGCTTTTGCGATGGCTAGGCAACACATTGACAGAACAGTCTAATTAGAAATTTCTGTGTTTGCAACCTACAGAGCAAACAAAATGGAAGGAGACCCAAAACTACCCAGAAGAGAATTTGACAGAAGAATAAGGGGATGACACGAGGAAAGCTGCAGGAAGTTGCAAACAGTAGGAGTGTTTCGCTTACGTTTATCCAGGGCCTCTACTGCAAATGGGGGGGGGGGGGGGGGGAATAACGGTACGTTGTTTTCCTAACGGGTACGGCCCTGTGGTCCAGACTTGCATTTTGGGTAGCGGCTAATTTTCAGAATGTTTTTTGGAACCAAACGCGACTGCATGGGCGACAACTCTTCAGTACACAGAGCTAGCCTTTCTGGGATCAGTATTTTGAGCCAGTGTTGCCATCTCCCTTTGATGAAAAAGCACCAAAATCAACCCCAAAAAAGCACTTAAAAGCACCAAAAATGTTTAGGAAGCACCAAAAACAAAAGCACCAACTGTTTTTATTACAAATGTAACAAGGTAGCACAGTATAATTTATTATCATCACTTCATATTAACAATGAAGTTTATTCCAGATCTGCCAAATCCCAATCAGAACTACTTTCGAGCCAAAAAATCACCAAATTGCAATACTATTTTTTGGGAAATCACTAAAACAAGCCCTGGCGGTATTCATTCAAAATGTTATAAAGTAGCACATTATAATTTATTATTTTTACTGAATATTAGAATGAAGTTTATTCCAGATATGCCAAATCCCAGTCAAACAACTCCTCTTCAGTTTCTGTAGCTATTTCCTGCTGTGTTTGCTCCTGCAATGATGAGGATGAGGAGGATGATTGAAAGAAACATGTATATGCCTCCTGTGATCCAATTTTTCGCAGAATATCCGTAGGTAGTTTATAATCATGACAGCATTTGCCATATCTTTTCATTCCATATCTAATAGTCAAAACAGCTGCCAAACTCTTGATGCTCAGTCTGTTCCGCAATTTTGATTTTATAACTCCCATCTGACTGAAAATACGCTCCACGTCGGCATTAGAATGAAGTAAAATGAGCACAGTTAAAGCTAAATCTGTAAGATCTTGGAAAGGATTTTCACCGGTGGCATCCCTGTATGAGGCTATTCCTGCCCACAGTCCTGTCAGAGGTCTGTGTCCACTGCATATGATGAAGTTTTCTCCACTGGAAATCGATGCGGGTGAGAGTAGCTGCATCTTCTACAAACATTTTAGCAAGATCCAATATACAGGGCTTCATTGGCTGTAGACATTCACTTCCACTAAGACATGACATGGACTGCAACACTCGAACGTTATCGGGTGTACGTAAACGCAGCTGTGTCAATAGCTCTATTAAAAACTGGATGCACCTTCAACGAATTTCTTTCTCATCGGGAAACTTGTAGTCTGCTATTTCGTTCTCAAACTTATAACCTAGATTGGGATTAGGATCTAAATAATCTTGAATAGCATCACTTTGTTATTTTTTTCCCAGGAATTGCAATCTTTGAACTGATAGAATCAATGAGCTGGACAAGATCGCTGAGTAGTTTTGTTGGATCCTGTATATCTGCTTCGAATTTCTTATTCACACTTTGAACTTCTCTGAGAATATGCTTGAGAAATATGAGATACACATAGTTTTTCATGTCGCTAAACATAGAATGTAGAAGTTCTGCTGTATAACAGCGCTCGTTGAGTCTTGCTACATCAAAATGAGTTCTTAGCTCGACCCACTGCTGCAATATTCTGACAATGGCAGATTGAATGGACATCCATCGTGTCTGGCTTAATTGAGCAATCTTAAGCGGATGTTGTCCATCATTTATTGAAGCAAAAAGCTCCCTGTACATTGCTTGACGAAGACTTCAGTGAGAAAACCAGTTATATGTTTCTCTAATTATGAACTCTATGTTCCCTGGGCAGACAAGCAGCTGCAGCCCGTGACACTGCCAGCTGAAGGGAATGACATACACACCTAATTAGTACCAGATGAGGAACTTCGGATTTTAATTTTGTATATACTCCATTGTTTACACCTGTCATGACAGACGCATTGTCAGTGCCGAGTGCAACTAGTCTTTGCAACTCAAGTCCATTCTTGTTTAAACAATCTTTTAACGCATTGCATATTGCCTGCGCGTTGCAGTCACTCACTTCAACTAAATCGTATTAAAGGGAGTTAAATTACTTGAATATTGTACGGTAATGTGCTAAGACTGTTTTACTCCCTCGCTTCAGTTCAAATGCGGCTTTTTAGTGTTCCCAAAATGATTTTTAAAGTAATTTTTACCCACCCCAAAAAAGCACCAAAAAATTTTTGTGAAGCACCAAATTTGCGCGGCCGCGCTAAAAGTAAAATTTTCGCACTAAATGACTTGAATAAGCACTAAATTTAGTGCGAAAAGCACTAAAATGGCAACACTGGTTGGGGCATAAATATGATCATTTGCGCAACGTGCTCACTATAAAAGAAGCAGTTGGGGCATAAATATGTTCATTTACGCAACGTGCTCACTATAGAAGAAGCAGAAAAAAAAAGCAAAGTAGAAGATTTCTTGCAGATAAGGATGTTCTAGCCCAGGCTGGGACATCCACTAATCATGGAATAAAAGTTAACTCTGTTTTTTGGGGGGGTTTTTTTTTGTGGGTTTGGCGGTTACCCCAGACTAGCTGGTTCCCCTTTTTTTGGCGTGGACCCTTAGTCTCACTGTGAGCTATTACCCACAGTGGTCCACATTTAAGGTGACGCTATGTGAGGTGGTTTGATCACCCCGGCCCCCGACCAGACCAGGCGCACTTGTGGGCGGTCAGCAGCAAATGCGTGTGATCCTAGCTAAAGGACCGAGAAGGATCATTCCGGTCTCCGACCAGACCAAGCGCATTACTGGAGGGTGCAATAAAAGATAACTTTTTTTTTTTTTTGGGGGGGGGGAGTATTTGATGTCATTTATTCTATTATAATTTAGTTTGCATGGAACATTGGCATGTACATTATGGAACATGTTATGCGATCATGTGTTCTGCTGTACATGCAAGTTATATCGAATGTTGACATCAAATGGAGCATGCACATGACGTATAATCTGATACATGAAAGATAACCTGCTTAACCTTAGCAACATGTGGTACAGAATGAGCCTGTCATGATATCAGTTTCATCTGCTGGAGTACCTCTGAAGTTGGAGTGAATTCGCCTGATGGCGAGGGACACTGGTATTATAAAAAGATAATCCACACGGAAAATTCAGTCCAGTGCTACTGGAAGAAGCATGTATGGACTACACTTGAGTTCAAAGCGAGCGAGCGCCAACATAAAATAAAATTGACTGGAGTCAGTTAACGTGAACATGATTAGAGTTGGGTCAAGAGCAAGGAATTTCAACTAAATGAATCAACATTGCTGCTAGAATGCAACAGTTTTGACTGAAGTTTGCAGTGGCTTGAAAAGAACAGCACATAAACTGCATGATCAGACTTGTCAATTAGTACAGATATCTACAAATCTCAATTCATATACTGAAACACTAAAATCATACAAAACAATACCGTATGATGTATTGTGATGATGAGAGTAACTCTGCATATACTGATAACTTACACACACACGCGCGCGAGCACGCACAGACGCACGTAAAATTCACAGATACAATGATTAAAATCAATATTAAAACATATGAATAATTACGAATAAGGACAGCTACATAAATCCAAAAGGGTTGGATAACAATGGATCCGCTTATACTGCAGCAAACCTAGAAATGAAGAAGCTAACAGACAGGCAATGGAAGGTGGAAGACTACCTCAGCTTGATTTAGTCATAACCTGTGACGGGGCCAAGAAAACCAAGTGCAAAATCTGAGCATCCAGGCCACCAGCAAGATGATGCATATGACCAACCTTCAGAATGCACACATGACACATCAAGCTGAAATACCCAATATTTAATCAAACTATTTATAGGAGACACTGACGAATGTAACTGGAACTGACAAAATGACAGCTAAACATTTGTTGTAGGAGTGTACAACATATGCAGAGCAAAGAAAACTATTTCGTCTGTACTAGCTCAAGCTGACTGCTGATTTCTTTGGATTTATTCATACTGAATAATTATGAATTATGAAAGAGTAAATGAACTCATTCTAAATGAAGCCGTCATTATTCAATAACTAACACAGCTAAACACTTAAAATTGTCATAACAAATATACACTCCAAGAAGCTCATTAAACAGCCTTATCCTTATCAACAGAGAGGTTTCATGACTTATGGCGAAAAACTAACAGATTTCCTGATTCACATTACACCATTAAGTTGATCACCTACTCTATACATCTTACAATTGTGTAGGAGAACTTGAAAGTGGTTTCCTCATGTAGGGCGTTGGTCTGAGATGTTCAGGTCTACAGGAATCTCGAGAAAGGCTTGCATCTATTGGACTGATGTTGGTGTGGTGACTTTTCTCCAAATCCGATATGAATTCTGCGGCTGACTGTGACATTACTACTGATAATTGTAACTGTCTCCCTGTGTGTATGTATTGTTATTTATAACGTACTCAAAAAGGTGAACTGTTTCATACAAACATCATCAAGAAATACTTCTTTAAAAGTTGAGTATACTTAGATTTGGAATTGAGTCATCGAGGAGATCCGTCACCTCCAGCAACATTGATGAGAGGCCGTCCGTGCCGCGTTTTAAGGCTAAGGCATCATGATCAGCAGAGCAACATCATGATAAGGCGTCTATTGTGGAGATAATATTGTACATTTTAGGATGTCAAAGTCAATAAAAGTTAACGATATATTTTTTGTTTTAACCTTTTATTTCATACAAAGCAATGTATATTTACAAGGTGTAATGTGTGTTTCTTTTGTTTGTGTATATTACAGAGCGTTGCCGTTTGTTAGTGTTAAGTGTGACATTGTGAATAAAACAAATACATACATATACACAGTTATGATAATATGACATTTATGGCATAGTGCATGTAGATACACATTCCTTGCATATGCTTCACTTCCACTTCCGCAAGCGGAATGCATGTAACACCTTGTCGTGTCCTCCTTTAAAGTGTCGTCCCTGGAGTGAAGGGAGTCAACACCCACATTATAATATTTTTTTTTCTTATCAATATCCTGGAGAATCCACCAGCTTCCGTCCAACACACTCCATCAGCCCATGGACACCTTTTCCTATCACTCTCTCACTGTCGTACTATGCCCTCTTCTCATACTTCCCCAACGCAACATACTCAACAACTCTTGCTTCTAAAAATTAATAACGATTAATTTATTAAAAGAAAAGTGTAACGTATATGAGATGTGTATGCGAAGAAAATGCGTGATGTGTTCTATACTGTGTGTATGATCGGACTTTCAGATAATAGCATAGTTTCTTCATTGCAAGGGCACACCACAGCACATTAAATCATAACCAGTGCACCTCACCCGGTGTTGAAACCCTCTTGCCGGATACTGACTGTCATCTGTAGCCACCTGGTAATCCATCTTCATGATCATCCGAAATAGATACTGTTTGTAAGTACAGATTGATTACGGACTGATTGTCAACTAACTTTGTATGTTCCTATCGGTCCTACAGAATGCACAAATCCTTTGTAGTGTAGTTAGGTTTTACTGTTAATGTTTCTACACTTGATCCTAACTAGTGTTCATATAGGTTCAAGTATATGTCCTATGTAATATTTCACTGGAATCTAGCACACTGTGTGACTTATCCGTTAATGTTCTCGTTCCTTAAACAATGGTTGTCTGATGTGTGATATATCAACAATCATCACCCATCCTATGTGAACCATACCACGCAGGAGTCGTTATATTGGCTGGCTCTTCTGGGCCATGCCATGGTGAACCCTTCTGAGTATGAGTCCAGCGTCAACATATACCATCTTTCTTCTCGGACGTTATTCCTTTTCCGTAAGAATCATTTAGAGTCCAACTGGTGGTCGTCCAATTGGAGTGCACTTCTTCAAAACCAGTGTTGAGTTTCCTAGTAACTGGTGGGGAACCTGTGGGAAAACCAACACATCATGTGAGAGCACTAGTCACTGATCCTACCGGCTGGGTGTAAGCTTATTACCCTGCTCTGTTATTTTACAGCTAACTACTCTTTCAGAGAGCCTTATAGCTTCTCACCTAAGTCCGAATCAGGCTATGATAAGAAAAGACCAATAAACAGAGTGCAACCTCAGTATTCTATTCACCTTAGCAGAGCCAATATCACTATTCTACTCTAACTAGTTTTCCACTAACAGTGCTAATCATCACACTATAGGTTTGACAAGGCTACAGTCTATATTAATTAGAACTAAAAGACTATATTGACTACCTTATGCAAAACTGCCTCATTCCCGGGATGGCTACTACACTTTGCCATAACGACACATGCTAGTTAATCTAGAATTAATCTAACACTGTAGAGCTCTCCCACAAACACGTCCATCATAATCCACGGTTTTGGTCAACTCCCTTTCTCCCAATCATGGTTTATGGCAAAACCTAAAATTGGTCACGTGATATGGGTGATATCCTGCAGGTGTTATTTGCTCATATCATCCATTGTCAAGAATCGATTTTCTCCTGCCTAGTCACTGTCAAAGTTGTCATCACTTGTTTCGACTCCCCCAACAAACTAACGAGTTACTGTATGATCCCAACAACAGTTTTCCGCAACAAGCTGCCAATCTTCTTGATGTTCCGGAGACTAAGAATTGCCAGAGGTACTGTTTACTTCCGTGCTGAGTACTTCCGTTTTCCCTCTGATTTGTTTATAATCTGTCAAAGAGATGTATGATTCAGCGCACTCACTTCCTCTATACATCTGCCACTGTTAATTTAGCCGGATAAATTTGTGATAGAACCCACACAACGAGAGAAAAGATCGCACATCCTTCTTCGTATTAGGTCTTGGTGCATTTCTGATTTTCTCCAGGTTCTTCTCTTCTGGAACAATGTGTCCTGGAGTGATGGTGTGACCTAGAAATTCCAGAGTCTGGTAACCAATCATGCACTTGGTTGGACGAGCAGTAAGCCCTGCTTCCTTGAGCCTATTAAACACTCTCTCCAAGGATTGTAAGTGGTCATCCAAGCTGTCACTGGAAATCAGAATATCATCCATGAATGAGATGATGGACGGATCCTGTAACGGGTCTAGTAAAGTCCTCATCATGCGTGTAAACACACTGGGTGCATTGCTGAGTCCAAAGGGCATGACCTTGAATTCGTAGTGTCCACTGGGTGTACTGAAAGCTAATAGTGGTCGAATCTCCGGTTTGACTGGTATCTGATAGTACCCCCGACTCAGATCCACCTTTGAAAAGTACCGAGCCTTATGGAGCCTAGCGAATAGCTGAGTTGGATTCGGCAAAGGTTCCACCTGAAATTGTGTGTGACTGTTCAGAAGGCGGTAGTCTATACACAACCGGTGTTCTCCACTTGGTTTCCGTAACAAAACTACCCCTGCATTGTATGGGGATGTGGATGGTGCAATCACGTCATCCTCCAGCAGTTTTTGTATTTCCTCCTCCAGGGCCTTTTCTTTAGAGAATGGCACTGGGTAAACCTTTTGGCGAACAGGCTCCTGTGTGGTCAAAGTCATATCGAACTCAACCAACCTCGTTCGTCCTGGTTTATCAGTCAGTATCTCCTTATGAGACTTGAGAACCTGGGTTATCCTTTCCCTCTCCTGAGAGGTCAGATCCGGGTTCACTTGTACATCCCTATAGGTTTCCTGGTGTACTAAGGGATATTCCCTGCCCTCGCTGGTTCCCACTTCAGTCTCCACTGCAACTGCCATTGCCATGAGGTGAGCTGCCTTGTCTCCGGGTCTCTCTTCGTATTTCCGCAAGAGATTGATATGGAAAATCTTCGACTTTCCCCGGATCCGGATTTGATAGTTGGTTCTGGATATCACCCTTTCCACGGGAAATGGTCCTTGCCAACCTATCTCCAGTTTGTTGTTTCCCGTTGGGAGTAGCAACAAGACTTTATCTCCCACCTCTAGAGATCTTTCTTTAGACCTACGGTTGTAGTAAGCCGCATGTCTTTTCCTGGCCTTTTTCAAGTTTTGATTTGCCAGAGTCCATCCCTTGTGGAGTTTTTCTTTCAGTTCCTCCACGTATTTATAGGATGAGATCACTTCTTCTGACGTCCCCTCTTCAGTCCAACTCCTCAACATGGCTTCCAACGGTCCTTTGATTGGACGACCAAACAGCAACGTAGCGGGTGGTAGTCCTGTTGAGCCATGAGGAACTTCCCGATAGGCAAAGAGTGCTGCTGGGATATATTCATCCCACCTATAAGGTTTTTCCTGCGCTAGTTTCCTGAGCATTGTCATCAACGTGCCGTTGAAACGCTCCACTTGTCCATTGGCTTGAGGGTGGTAAGGGCTGATATGTATGTGGTTAGAATAAAACACCCTAAATACCTCCTCCATGAGTTTTCCACAAAACTGAGATCCATTGTCCGTCAGAATTTGATCCGGAAAGCCTAATCTGGTAAAGGCCTCCATCAGTGCGTCCGCCACTCTTTTAGAGTCAATCGTGGTCAACGGTATGGCTTCACCCCACATCGTACAGCAATCTACCATTGTGAGTATATACATGTTCCTCTTCCTAGTCCTGGGAAGTGGACCAACGATATCGATGGCTACCCTCTCGAAAGGAGAGTTCATGATGGGCATCTCACCCAACACCACCGGTGCTGTCCAGTGTTTCGGTGCCACCCTCTGGCACTCAGGGCATGACTTCACATACCTACGCACATCATCTGTCATTCCCGGCCAATAGTAATGGCAGGAAATCCGCTGCATGGTGGCGGCAATACCCATGTGTCCACTAAAGGAGATGGTATGCCCCATATGAAGAATCTGGGACCTGTGAGCTTTCGGGACCACCAACTGACCGTATAGGTTGTCTCCCCTTCCTGCTCTCCTGTAGAGTATCCTATTCTTCATGTAGTACTGCCCCCGTCCTGGTGGATCAGCACTTTTCTGCAGCTTTCTGTAGCAAGGACGTAAAGTATCATCCTCACTCTGGGCAGTTCGTAGCTCCCCCGGCATTGGGTTAGTCACAATTGCGTCTGCCTCTTCCGTTTTCGTCTGAGAGCGAGTCTGCATTGCTCCCATATGGATTGGCTCCCTGGGCATTCCCAGAAAGACATACCGGCAACCTAGGATGACTGGAAAAATTGGATCGGTCAATACAGCGGCCTTGATGGTGCCGGTGACGTACCTTGACCGAATCTCCACATTAGCAATGGGCAACTTCATGGTTACAGCACTCTTCTGTGCAGGCTGTATATCCAAGGTCTCACCTGTGAATTGTTCTGGATGTACCAGATCCGCAGAAATCACGGCCTCCCCGTCCAGTCCTGTGTCGTATAAACACTCCACTTGACGACCGTTAACCTCTACCAATTCCACTACAGGTGGTTTTTCCTGGTCTGGAGTCTCTTCCTTGGCCTCGACCTGTTCGGTGGGCTCCACCTTAGGTTTTCCTGAGCACACGACGAATTGAGTGTCTCCTGACTTTCCCCTGCAGTCAATAGCATTGTGCGTGTTTGACTTGCATTGGTTGCACCATTTCCCTGTCCTAGATTTTCTATTGTCGGACTTGAGTGAGCTCTCCTGGTGGCGAGCTTCCTTGTTGACCTTGGCATTTTCCGTGACAACCTCCTTGGAAGTCACTTGACATGCTGCGAAGTGAGGGTTCTTAGCCTTCGATTTGCAGTCCCTCGTATTGTGAGAGGGTGACTTACAAATTGAACACCACTTCTCCGACCACGGTCGTTTTGGTGTAGAGCTTGAAGTGCTCTTGCTTCCCTCCTTCTTCTTCTCTGAACTATCCTCTGATTTTTGCACATAAGGTTCCCACTTTTTTGTTCCTGAGTTTTTGGTTTTCTTCTTGTCATGTTTCTCTTGACTTTTGGAGTTGGTGGAAAGGTTTTCCCCTGCCTCCCCATGTACTTCGACGAACCGTTCTGCTAATTTAGTCACGAGGTCAATACGTTCCGCTCCTTGTTCTCCCAGGAACGTCCTGAGAGGTTTAGACATTTGCTTCTTCAGCTGGTCGACCACCATGAGCTCTTCCAGACTTTCATAGTCATGTGCGAACCCAGCCAAATCCATCCACTTATGGAGATAAGATTTTAGACGCAAACTGTAGGCGGCAAACAACTCCCCCGGTTCTCGTTTCGCTGCTCGAAATTTTTTCCGGTAGGTATGTGACGTAACCTCGAATCGTTTCAGCAGAGCCGTCTTTAACTCGTCATAATTGTTCTCATGTCCTGGTGGCAGGCGAGAATAAACCTCGTAGCCTGTCCCGCGTAAACCCTGGGATAGCTTGAGATTCCATTTGTTACGCTCCAGACCCATAGCAACCGACATAGCCTCGAAGCGTTGAAGGTACTGGTCAATCTTCTCTTTGTCCTCCTCGTAGACCGCCAAAGGAAACTTCATAGCATGGTACCCATGTCCACCTACTGGTGTTGAGCCTGGGATGGAGGAACTTCTAACTGCTCCCTCAGTTTCTCCATTAGATTGACTCTTCAACTCGAGTTCCCTCATCCGGTACTCGTGCTCCCTTTTCTGAGCTTCTTGTTCAGCCTCCAGTTTCCTAGCTGCTTGCTCAGCTTCAAATTTCTTAGCTGCTTGCTCAGCTTCCAATTCTTAGCTTCTTGTTCCAACTCCATCCTTCTCAATTCCAACTCGGCCTTTCGATCTTCCCTTTCTGCTTGACGATACTCTCTCTCCACTTCCTGTATGTAATCCGTTAGAGCAGACCCCGCCAATCCCATGTCCTCCCCCTTTGCCTTTAATTCTGCTGTGCTAAGTTTAGGGGTGGCCATTATACAGAGAGGTAAGCTAGCAGGTCGAGTACAATATAACTACAAATTACTATACAGATATATGAACAAGTAATATAAATCTAGATATTACCACACACAGCACATTCACTCATTGACAAGAGTAGAATCAGGACCACAGACCTATGCAGACGTGTGAAGTGTGAACAGGTAAGATATTAGTCCTAACCCCTATCCACATTCACTCTAGCTGGATTCTCCAAAATGATATCTCCCTCTTATAACTAAGGATCCCGTGTCAAAAGACCCCGTTGTCAGAAGATCCCATTGTCAAAGGTTCCTGCTTGCAGGAGATCTCGCTGTCCAAGGATTCCGTTTACGGGAGATCCCGCTGTCCAAAGATCCCGTTTACGAGAGATCCCGCTGTCCAAAGATTCCGTTTACGAGAGACCCCGCTGTCCAAAGATCCCGGACGAGCACCCAATAATGTCGTGTCCTCCTTTAAAGTGTCGTCCCTGGAGTGAAGGGAGTCAACACCCACATTATAATATTTTTTTTTCTTATCAATATCCTGGAGAATCCACCAGCTTCCGTCCAACACACTCCATCAGCCCATGGACACCTTTTCCTATCACTCTCTCACTGTCGTACTATGCCCCCTTCTCATACTTCCCCAACGCAACATACTCAACAACTCTTGCTTATAAAAATTAATAACGATTAATTTATTAAAAGAAAAGTGTAACGTATATGAGATGTGTATGCGAAGAAAATGCGTGATGTGTTCTATACTGTGTGTATGATCGGACTTTCAGATAATAGCATAGTTTCTTCATTGCAAGGGCACACCACAGCACATTAAATCATAACCAGTGCACCTCACCCGGTGTTGAAACCCTCTTGCCGGATACTGACTGTCATCTGTAGCCACCTGGTAATCCATCTTCATGATCATCCGAAATAGATACTGTTTGTAAGTACAGATTGATTACGGACTGATTGTCAACTAACTTTGTATGTTCCTATCGGTCCTACAGAATGCACAAATCCTTTGTAGTGTAGTTAGGTTTTACTGTTAATGTTTCTACACTTGATCCTAACTAGTGTTCATATAGGTTCAAGTATATGTCCTATGTAATATTTCACTGGAATCTAGCACACTGTGTGACTTATCCGTTAATGTTCTCGTTCCTTAAACAATGGTTGTCTGATGTGTGATATATCAACAATTATCACCCATCCTATGTGAACCATACCACGCAGGAGTCGTTATATTGGCTGGCTCTTCTGGGCCATGCCATGGTGAACCCTTCTGAGTATGAGTCCAGCGTCAACATATACCATCTTTCTTCTCGGACGTTATTCCTTTTCCGTAAGAATCATTTAGAGTCCAACTGGTGGTCGTCCAATTGGAGTGCACTTCTTCAAAACCAGTGTTGAGTTTCCTAGTAACTGGTGGGGAACCTGTGGGAAAACCAACACATCATGTGAGAGCACTAGTCACTGATCCTACCGGCTGGGTGTAAGCTTATTACCCTGCTCTGTTATTTTACAGCTAACTACTCTTTCAGAGAGCCTTATAGCTTCTCACCTAAGTCCGAATCAGGCTATGATAAGAAAAGACCAATAGAGTGCAACCTCAGTATTCTATTCACCTTAGCAGAGCCAATATCACTATTCTACTCTAACTAGTTTTCCACTAACAGTGCTAATCATCACACTATAGGTTTGACAAGGCTACAGTCTATATTAATTAGAACTAAAAGACTATATTGACTACCTTATGCAAAACCGCCTCATTCCCGGGATGGCTACTACACTTTGCCATAACGACACATGCTAGTTAATCTAGAATTAATCTAACACTGTAGAGCTCTCCCACAAACACGTCCATCATAATCCACGGTTTTGGTCAACTCCCTTTCTCCCAATCATGGTTTATGGCAAAACCTAAAATTGGTCACGTGATATGGGTGATGTCCTGCAGGTGTTATTTGCTCATATCATCCATTGTCAAGAATCGATTTTCTCCTGCCTAGTCACTGTCAAAGTTGTCATCACTTGTTTCGACTCCCCCAACAAACTAACGAGTTACTGTATGATCCCAACAACAGTTTTCCGCAACAAGCTGCCAATCTTCTTGATGTTCCGGAGACTAAGAATTGCCAGAGGTACTGTTTACTTCCGTGCTGAGTACTTCCGTTTTCCCTCTGATTTGTTTATAATCTGTCAAAGAGATGTATGATTCAGCGCACTCACTTCCTCTATACATCTGCCACTGTTAATTTAGCCGGACTTGTGATGGCCGACATCCGATTGCCACCATGATCCCACTGGTTCCATCTGTATTCAAATGTTGACAAACTGTCAAGGCGATGCCGGGATTCGTCTCCCTCACTTCCGAGTGTTGCCAATCCGTCAACCAGATGTACACGTGCCGCTACAAATATGAATGTTTTCTCTGTATTCGTTGAAACAATTGTCGCTTAGCAGATCGTCCGTTTTATCAGAAAGCCTCTATAATAATCATTGGTTAAACGCAAGGTTTTATTTTGTGACACACCTGTCCATCTCTCCCTCCCTCCCCCTCTCTCTCTCTCTCTCTCTCTCTCTCTCTCTCTCTCTCTCTCACACACACACACACACACAATCTCGTGCTTTCTGGAGACCGCAGTACATTAAACTGTCCCGCGCTTGCACAATAAACTTTAACCTATCATTTCCATTAAAATGTGGCTTCTTTGTAATTTCTGGGTCACTTAGCTACCGAGGTGAAGGTCGTTGTTGTTGTTGCCTGATGACAAATTACAGAGTGACGCTCTAGTCCATGATACCGTTTGTTTGGGGGACAAGAATCAGGTATTTACTACTAGCATTTAGAGTCCATGGCCTGTCCCCAGGGAGATAATTGGTCCAAAGTTGTGATAGTGTCTGGATTTCATATACAATGGGAAGGACTTAAAACCTGGCCACTAAAAGCCACCTTAGCTTACTGGGTACTTAAAGGGCTCATTCAATTTGTTTATACATGGTGTTGCATATTTTTCTTTTGAAACATATGATTACCATATAACATCATTTTAATACTTGAGATATCGCCTTGTTTTAAAGGCTGCTACACGCACGCGCGCGCGCACACACACAAACACATACACACACTCATACACACACAAACACATACACACACACTCATACACACACACTCATACACATGTGCGTGCAAATTCATGCACCAAACACACACACACGCACACACACACGCATCCACACACAGACGCATACATATGTTACTGCCAACGGCACAGACACCCATCCACAATGTATTTCATGTTGCACATTCAAATATAATAATGGGAAAATTAATAATAATAGTGGCAGTAATAATAATAGTATTATTAATAATAATAATATAACTGTAAGATTATTAATACCGTCAATAAACACATTTACAGTTGTAGTATCCTTTGTTTAAAACAAGTTATTTGCTTCTTCTGTAATATGTGCTGTCTTCAGCCAAATCTTTTACGAGATTTGCGCTTGTGGGGCTAAGATTAGAATGTTTGCGACTTTTTGTTGATAAAGTTGTTGGACAATTTCTTTGTTGATTGTTCTGTAATTGTATAGTGCTTTGTTTCTTAATGTCCATATAAGATTTCTGTACTCTGCCAATAGAACAAGTAGCTTTGTGTGGATGTCTTGTGTGGAGTAAGGAATGAAATTGATCATGATTGCTTTGTAAACATCTGTTCTTTGTTTCGTATGAGTGTCTAGGATGTTTTGTAGATTTCTTGTTGGCATGATTGTGTTGCATTCGTAATAGATGTGCTCTTCTGATTCTTGGACGTTCCGTCTACAAAGCTGACACTGTAGTATTTGTTTAGTTATTTTTGCTGTTCTCTCTGTTGTTGGGATCATACTGTAAACAAGCCTATATGTAATTTCCTTTGCTTTTGGAGTAATCTGCTTGTTGTGAATATTAGAGAAAATTTCCGTATAATATTTTATGAAATATCCATGTCCTCTTTTAATTCTGAGATGTACCGGAGTTGCTTTAATTTAATTAAATGCCTGTAGATTGTATGTGTTTTCTTGTGTAGTAATTTTTCGTGTCCTTTAATGGCTGAAATATATGTTTTGTAGAACGTTGGGACAGTGCCAAAGTAATGTGAAGATGTATTCCTAATAGGTTTTAAATAATATAGCCTAATTCCAATGTAATAGTGTGCTAAACGGTGTTTTTCTGGGTGTTGTAGAATTTCACCTACGTGTTTGATCCTAAGTGCTTGTATTTTGGTTGTTATGTCTTGGAGGGCGATACCTCCATCTTTTTTGTCTTGCATGAGTGTAGTATGTTTGATACTGTAGATGGTGCTGCCAAACACAAAGCGTCTAATCTCTTTGTTTATGTTTGTGACAGTCTGACGTGGAGGATCTAGGACTGTGCACATATATAGTATTTTTGGAATTATGTATGTATTAACAATGGTACTTCTACCAAATATGGTAGTTGTTTTGTATTTTTACCTCTGTAACATATCTGTTATTTTCTTCTCTAGATTTTGCCAAGTGTCTTTGTGTGTCTGATTTGGTTGGCATGGGAAGACTATTCCGTACAATTTTATAAGATTGTTTGATATTAAGTCAAATGGAAAGTCCGCCTTATTTTTCCATTTGCCTAAGCCCATTATAGTAGATTTTTGGACGTTTAATTTTGCCCCACCCCCTTTGCTGAAAAACGAGAACGTCTCCAAAATTACCCGTACAGATCTTTTAGTTGTCGGAAAGAAAATGGTATCGTCCTCATAAGCACGCAGCGTTTGTTCACCCTTCCCTGGAATGAACGTACCCCTGACATTGTCGTCCTGTCGTATCTTTTCTAGAAGTGGCTTTAGAGCGACAACGTACAGTAATGAGGACAAGGGACATCCCTGTCTCACCGACCTAGTCAACCTGAAAGAATTGGTTAGGGTATGGTTTAATAGAATCCGACTTTCTGGTTTTAAATATAAAATTTGAATCCATGTCGAAAATAATTTCCCACGTTGCAGTGTGAGAGAGTTTTGTGGAGGTATGAGTGAGAAATTATGTCGAATGCTTTTTCTTGATCTAAAGAGAGAATTGAGGACTGACAGTTTTTCAGATGTGTGTAGTTGATGATGTCCCTTATGAAGTCTGTGTGCTGTTGGATATTCCGGTGTTGTACACTACATTGCTGGTCTTCACGAATGAGAGATGCCATTACTGGTTTCAATTTATTCGTCAAAGCCTTTGTTAAAATCTAGTAGTCTACATTTAAAAGCGAGATCGGTCTGTAACTCTTTAAAAGTGTCTTGTCAGTGTTCTCCTTCGGAATAAGAGTGATGTAAGACGTGTTGAAACTGGTGGGAGTTCATGTTTGTAGAAAGATTCAGAGAATACTGCTAGTAAAAGGGGACCTAGAAGAGGAAAGAAAAACTGATAGAATTCAGCGGTAATACCGCCAGGGCCAGGCGATTTGCCCTTCTGCATTCCGTGAACCGCTTGTGTTATTTATATCTGTTAGTGTTAATTCAGTATCTAGTATTAGTTTCTGTTCCTCTGTGAGTTCTTTTGTGAATTTCATAAAGTTTCTTGCACGTGCGCCTGTGTGTTTTCCTCTGTGTAAAGGTTCTTGTAATAATCTTCAAAGGCTAAGGCTATTGGTTGTGGCTCGACTTGTATATT
Organism: Cepaea hortensis; assembly: GCA_963921405.1. Taxonomy (NCBI): domain Eukaryota; kingdom Metazoa; phylum Mollusca; class Gastropoda; order Stylommatophora; family Helicidae; genus Cepaea; species Cepaea hortensis. Next base: position 38,748,963 of record OY992891.1, on the reverse strand, counting down.
TCCTTCCCTGTCAATTATCTGGCCTATTTGTCTGCTGCGCTGTATGTTTTGTTCTAAAGCTAGGTATTGTTTACTCGGTATCTCTTGTGTTATAGTTTGTAACTTTGTTCGCAGTAAAGCCCCCTGATATCGATGATGTCTGTGGAGATCTAATTCTTCCTGTAATGCTATGATGTGTGGTGAATTTTTGTCTGTCTGTAGGAAGAGCTTAATTGCATTTTCCAATACTTTTTCTTGTTTTAGTTTTTGCTTGTGTATTACTGCTGCTAGTGTTTGTGTTCTCTCTCGTATAGTTTAAGTATTTCCCAGAGTTCTCGCGCATTACCCTCTGGTATATCGCTTGTGTATGTGAGGATCAGTTTTGTTATGCAATCTACATAGTACTGATTTTGTAAAAGTGTGCTGTTAAGTTTCCAATGGGGAGATCTTCTAAGATGTGGTGTTGCTTTACTGTGTTTATTGTTGCAACTACAGCCTTATGGTCTGTGAAGTTCAGTGTCTCCTGTAAATGCTTGACTTGTGTTATATGATGTGTTATGGGCGCATAAATTCTATCTAATCGCGCTGCTCTATTATGCGCATTGTGTGTGTGTGTGTGTTGTATCTATTCCATGGGGATGCATCTGCCTGTATGCGTCTATTAGCCCATGGATATCTAAAATTGTTTGCAATATGTCTAATTGATGTTCCTCCTCCCCCGTTGTGTTTCTAATTTGCATTCTTACATCTCAATTTATAAGGTCGTGCGCCGAAAGTACGCAATTAAAATCACCCCCTAAAATGATGTTGTGACCCCGATATGAGCGTGATATTAGTGATAATAAATTTTCCAGTGTTTGGTAGAAGAGCGGCTGCTTTCTGTAGTCAGGCGGTGCGTGTATGTTGACAATTGTGTATTTATTTGTTATTTCCCACCTGTACTATAGCTATCCTACCCTGGCAGTCCCTGTCTTTCTCTATAATCTGCCACCTGTCCGATGTCTATATTATTGCAGTACCCAATCCGATATGTTGAGTACTAAGACTAAAACATGAGTGTCTTAGACCTAAGCATGTTGTGATATATGATGCGTGTTCGTCGGTGTTAACGTTAGTTTCCTGTATGAGTATAAAATCAGGTTTATATTTTTGTATGAGTGGTATAAGATGATTAATTTTGGATCTTATACCTCGATTGTTAATACTCATTATTTTAATTTCCGCTGCCATTTTTGTTGGAATATAAGAAACGGTTGAGCATAATTATGTTTCTTGTTTCAAAATGTCTGTATTCATTTTATCATTTCTGGAGATAGTCAGTAGATTCCTTCGCCGGGCTTGAAATCTCTAAGTCAATAACGAGGCGTGGAGAAGAATCTGACGGGTTTCTTTGTTGTGGTGGTGTGTTAACATTATCACTGTCTATTTCGGTCACGGCGCTGGTCGTTATCTGTTCAGTATAATTACTTACACATTTCTTTTTGTTTGACCTGTTCGCTTCAGGCGGTGTAGGGTAGTCGTGGTTGTTGAGGGGCGTCAGCGTGGTAACAGGTGTTTGGCAGGCTGGAGGTGTCGAGCTCTCACCGTCCGACAGGCTCTTGGTTGAGCGTCCCCCTTTCCGACTGACCAGCTGGAAACCGTCTTCATCCTCCTTACTATGTTGATCTGTCTGGGAGTTCGAAGTGACTTTTTGTGCCAATCTAGGTCCCTTCTTTATTTGTACTTTGCCCGGACATTTATTACTCCAGTGGGAGTCCTCCCCACAGACTGTACACGCCGTACGGCGTCCCGGAACTGTGATGAAGAGACGGTGTAGCTTGTCTTCTACCCCGTCCAGCTCCATGCCCACGTAATGTGGCAGAGGTTCTTTCGGGTTGCACAGAAGTAACCACTTGTCCGTGCTGTTTTTCAGTTTATGCACTTCCGCGTTTATATCTCCCGAAATATCCGCGGCTATTTGCGCTTCACTGTCTCAACCTTTACGGTTGTAGGCATCCAGTGAATCATAGCCTTGGTCTTTTCCTTCTCTTATGTTTTCAATTACAATAGTTACTTTAGGATCCTGCAGTACATGCTTCATTCCATGAAGCCGTTCATAATGAGCCGCCTTTGCTTCCGGTGTCAGCGTAGCGTACCATCTTTTAGGGCCCCCTCAAGACGCTCGCCATCAGCGAGTAGTTGAACCGGAATACATGAGGTCCTGATATAGAAAACACAAGTGTGTTTGCTTGGTGGAACGCTCCTCCCTCGAAACCTTCACTCGTGTTGACTTTGACACGTTTTACAATTTGGTTTTCCATCTTATATAATCCGTGACAGAGGAAATATTGAATACAGATTTACACGTGGTGAAAACAATCGAAAACACTTCCACAAAATTGAAATCACTGATATGTTTGAATAATCCGTAACAGAGGAAATTTTAATCCAGATCTACACGTGGTGAAAAACTATCGAATTCACTTCCACAAAATTAATATCACTGGTATGGTTAAATAATCCGTGAAAGACAAAATCTTTAATCCAAATCTACACGTGGTGTTAGCGCCTGAAGGTGGCGAGTGATTTATAGATAATACGTTGTGAAGAGTAATAAAAATTGGTACATTATTAACCAGCAACAGCTGAAATAACGTCCAAAATGGTATAGTGTGTACCGATGTTGGTAAAGGAATGTTTATACGTTGTGAAGAGAAACCAGAGTAACAATGTCAGCTCGTCCATTGGGGACAGTCGTTAACACCGTGCACCGAGCTTGCAGTGTTAGAACATTGTATATATTGCATTAACAAGTACATTTTATTCATTTTTATCAGTTAAAGTATTTCAAACTTTAGGATGTCAAATTATTGTGTTAGCTGTGAATAGGTGGTGTCATTATATTACACACTTAACAATTAATGTAACTAATTGCTTCCTTAGAAAAGTGTTTGCGAGTTATGTCCCTTGCAAACCATAAAATGAATATTATGTTCACGTGAAAAAAAGGTTTTTGTTTCCCCTTAAATTTCGCTTACCAAGTGCACAGGCCACCATGAGCGCGATGCGATAGCGAATGGTTAGCCCGTAGATCATGTAATTGAGTCCCCACTATTGGTCCCGGGTTGACTCAGCCGAAACTAAGCACCATGAACCGTTCTGGAAAGTAAAAGCGAAGTGTGCGCTATTGACCACATCACCCACTGAGTGCCAATTGTTTTACAAAAATGTGGCACTGCCAGCTGAAGGGAATGACATACACACCTAACTAGTACCAGATGAGGAGTTTCGGATTTTAATGTTGTATATACTCCATTGTTTGCACCTGTCATGACAGATGCATTGTCAGTGCCAAGTGCAACAATTCTTTGCAAATCAAGCCCATTCTTGTTTAAACAATCTTTTAACGCATTGCATATTGCCTGCACGTATCACTCACCTATAGGGAGTTAAATTACGTGAATATTGGGCAATAATGTACTAAGACTGTTTTACTCCATCTCTTCAGTTCAAATTCGGCTTTTTAGTGTTTCCAAAATGATTTTTAAAGTAATTTTTACCCACCCCAAAAAAAGCACCAAAAAGCACCCCAAAAAAATTGTGAAGCACCAAATTCGCTCGGCCGCGCAAAATGAAAAATTTTGGCACTAAATGACTTCAAAAAGCACTAAATTTAGTGCGAAAAGCGTCGAAATGGCAACACTGTTTTGGGCGACGAGGTCATCCGCGGGCAGTTTGGAAGCAGATCACTTTGCGTGGATTGTCAGATTGGTATGAGCGTCGGTCGTTCAGAAAGCTATGACAAACTTCTAAACGTAAATTGCTTAGAAATTACAGCCATTACAAGCTGGAGTTGACTGCGGCGTGCTGTAAAGGACATGTTACCAACTGTTACAATACCAGTGTGTGGTCAATAATGTGTAGATTCCTAGCCGAAGTTATCCTTATTACGTTATTCTTTGTATAACACTGTATAACGTGTTTTCCCCCACAACATTCACTTCTTCGTTGGTCTGATGTGTTGGTACATTGTGTGTGTGTGTGTGTGTGTGTGTGTGTGTGTGGTTGCGCGCGCGCGCGCGTGCGTGCATGCACACAGAGTTCAAGTTGTCCTTTTATAGCAGAGCTGCGATAATTACGTCGTTGGGTTTAACAAAGCGCTGCGAGAACCCCTTAGTAAAGTTCGCCCTCTGTTTTCACTCTAGAAGTGACAGAGGAATTTCGTATTCACTTACTTCGTCAGCGCAGCTTCTGGTAGGGTTCCGCCACGTCGGACTGTCAGCGTGTTGTATGTCTAGGTATCTGAGCTCGGGCGCATACAGGCAACAATAACTCAGTTAGCTATAATATCTAACATTTATTGTATTTCAATATACAGTGCGTTGGCGCAGTGGGTTTAACCAGTCCGCACTGATTCGCATATCACAGAGGTTTAACATCATCACATAGTTTAACATCATCAAACATTCTAAGCATACTATCTAGCATAAGTCTATAAACCCCATATGGGTCTAAACTATAAAGTCTAAACTATTGAGTCCCTCTAAGGCAGGCCCTGTTGCCTCTTCGATGTCCCGTCTCTCTCTGCCGATCCACACGTGTCGCAATCCGACACGGGTGGTAACTCTGTTCGAGTTCCTCGTGGACCCCGCAATAGGCGGGCCACATCAGTGTCCACGGGACAGTGGACTCACTGACCAGTCCTTCGAGAAGGTTCTGGAATACTCTGGCCTTCGAGGGTCTTACTTCTTTCCCTTTGGGCGGGAGTTGTAGCCCTTGGCTAATCTAATGTTAGTTTACCAGATAATATGACTAATGTGAGACTGTGACAGGATTCCCCCTCTCCCCTGATTGGATGTGTTGTTATAGGGTAATTAGTTCTGCACTAATTCTGTCACAGAATCACCTAAGGATGGTATATGTAGTTTGGTGGACAGTAACTTGGTAACCTACATACTGGCATCAACACTCATGTATTCTCCCATACACCACTTCTCTGATTTGGTGAAGAGATCTCTCTCTCTCTCTCTCCTGTGTCCTTAACTATGCTTACCCGACCGAAGTTGCGTGACGTTTACTAGTTGTGTTTACAACCCGTCCTTCTCATAGTATCCCACTGATACCAAGATAATTAACCTCTGTTTTAAAGAGGATTAACAAGACAAAAGTCTTGGCTAATTAAGTACACCTTCAAATCTTGTTCAGTGTGTGCATTTCAATACACTTTTACTCTCGTATGTTGTATAATGCTAAATATGTAGTTACGTTGTTATTTTATCCCATCTGACTACATGTGTCCCTGTTGGCTTGTTAGTGTGTTTACTAATAAGTTGATGTTACTAATAAAGTGACTGCATTTTAATTGATAGTGTTGAGTTTTGAGTTTTGTGTAAATGTGTGCTGAATGTGTGGCTTATTTCCAAGCGTCACGAGTTGGGATATCCTTAATCATGAATTACCCACTGTGTGCAATACATGATCAGGTATTCCAAGCAGTGGTGCTTAGATGTAGTATCCTAACTGCTAAACTAAGAGTACTAAACTAAGTGCTAAACATGTATCAATAAATTAGACAAGTAGTACAATTTACATGAAAAGACGCAGACAAATTAAAATAAATACGTTTTGCGTACAATTTGTCCGCTCAGTATATCGCTCTCTCATTTAATTCTTTCACACAGCCATTCACACATCTTTCATTCAAAATAGTATTTGGTTAAAATATATAAGTAAAGTTGAGGTAAGTGTTATTTCCCTTAGAAAAAAACGGAATAGGCGATATTTTCCCTTTAAGATAATACGTACTTTTTGTACGATGATTCAAAAATGGTTTATAATTTACATAGAGAAAATGGCATAGGCAGGTTATTTAACCTATGAATGGAAATACCTGTAATAATATAGTAGAAAATGTACAAATTACAGGTTAACACATTTTATATACACAATAATATAATACATATTCAATACTAAATTAATTAATTAACTAAGTAACTAAATCCAACGATGATGTGCGCGTTGTCCTCCTGTTGTTAGCGTATCGTGCCATGAATGTTAATAGTTGGTATGGCTGTCTCTTGAGTGTTGTCGTTGATGTAGTTCTATTTCGGCTGTTAGCAAAGTCTATTAGCCACAGCAAGTATGGAACGTTCTCAATGTCCAGTATAAGTGTTCTTCATGTTTTCGTGATCAATGTCAGTTCACTAGATGAAATCATTTCATAGTTAATGTTTCTTGCTCGGATTGGTCTTAGAGCGTTGATAGATGGTCGTATAGTTCTCAACATTTCACGTTTGTGGGTGTTCTAAGTAAACCTATTCACTGAGGTGTTATTACTTTTAACTGAAAGTTCTCTAGCAGGTGTAGAGTTACACTGTTATATGGTACGGAATAAAATATCACAATTTATGGTATGGCGAATGGATGTGCCAAATGTTATTCTGCTGGCGCATTCGTCTGCCGCGATAAAATATCAGCTATAATGTTATCAGTGCCTCTGATATGGCGGATTTCGAAGTCGAAATCTTGAAGAAGAAGACACCATCTTTGTAACCGATGGTTTTTGGGAACACCTTGATTCAGTACCAACAATGGCGAATTGTCGGTGAGTACAACGAAGTGGGCACCTAAGAGGAACTTAGACAATCTGAGGATACAGAATAATAGACTCAATGCCTCCAATTCCACTGTAGAGTAATGGGTCTCTGCTGTCTTCAGCTTACGGCTTACATAGAGAATTGGGTGTCTCACTCCATCCACTTCTTGCATTAAACATCCTCCAATGGCGATAGCACTCGAATCTGTGGTCAAAATAAAGGGTAAATCTATGTTTGGTAAACGTAAGACTGGTGGATTAGAAAAAATACGTTTCAATCTGCATATTGCATCCTCCAAGCTGGTACTTTTACAAACTTTTGATGGATGATCTTTTGTGAACATATTCGAAAACACTGATGTAAGTTCTGCCCAATTTGGTATAAATTTAGAATAGTAGTTTATAAGACCTAATAAACTTCTTATTTGCTTCTTTGTGGTAGGAACTTCTAAATTGAGTATCTTCGAAACAATTTTCTCGTCTGTTAGCAGTTTGCCTTCAGAAATTCTATGACCGAGGAAGTCTATTTGTTTAAAGCCTATTCCAACCTTGGAAGGTTTGATAGTAAGACCGAAAAGAAAGATTTGGTTGAAGACTTGTTTGAGTGTAAGTAAGTGAGAAGTTATATTAGCAGAATGGATGCAAATATCATCAATATAAGCTTGGACATCTTTAATTCCGTGCAATAGCAATCTAGTTAACCTCACAAATGTGGCGGGAGCGTTTTTCAGACCAAATGGAAGATATCTCCATTCGTACAAACCGAGAGGTGTGGCGAATGCTGTTATATGTCTAGAAGCAGGGTCTAGTGGTACTTGCCAATAACCTTTCGCTAAATCAACCTTTGAAAATAAGGATGATTGAGACATGTTCAAAATGAGGTCTTCACAGCTATTCATTGGCTCCGCATCCGTGGTGGTTATTGTATTTAACCTTCGATAATCGATGCACAAACGAATTGTCTGGTCCTTCTTTTTCACCAGAACAATCGGTGAAGAATATTGAGATATAGACTTCTGAATTATTTTATTTTTCTTTAAATCCAAAATTTCCGTGTCTAAATTTGCTCTATAATGCAGAGGAATAGAATATGGTCTACATTTGACCGGTGTCAGATCTGTCAACACAATTGAATGTGTTATTTTGTCAGTCCGTCCAGGTTTGTTAGAGAAGATAGATTTATACTCGTTAAGGAGAGTCAAAATGTCTTGTCGCTGCTGTTGTGTCAGAGTGTCAGAGATTTGTATGTCCTTTATACTACCGTCGTCATTCATAATGGGTACTGGGATTTCAGTATTGTCTCCGTCTGTCTGATTTATCACAGATGCTACTGTTTGTAAATTGTCCTCAATGTCATTGTCGTCGTCGTCGAGATTAATCGTTGTCAATATGTCGTCAAATTGGTCGTCGCTGTCGTTATCACATCTTGTCGGTAATGTACATATGTCTTCGTCGTCGTTGTTGTCGTAAGAGTGCGTCGTTAACGATGCTTCGTTTGTCGAGATGTCACTCAGTTGGGTCACTGTCGTTTTGTTTCTGTCATCAGTTAGCTGCGTCTGCTCACTCGTGTTATTGTTCTGTCTAGCATAGTATGGTTTTAACATATTTACATGGAATATTTTCATCTTTCCATTCAACGAAATTTCGTAATCCACTTCCGAAATTCTTCTAACAATTTTAAAAGGTCCCTGCCAAGAGGTTGATAGTAAATCTCTCTTGTCAGGTAGCAGTAGTAAACTATTCTGACCTGGTTTTAATACAATTGTCATTGCACCTTTTTTGGCGTACTGCCTGTACCTAAAACATGGTGAAAGTGTAGGATCTGATTTTTGTTCATTTCCAAAATTAGTGATGGTAGTGTTTGGTGCTGCAATATCTAATGACTCCTGCAGTTGGTCGGTGTGAGTTTTGCGAGTTGTCTGTCGTGTTATTGCATTCGTGTGTTGTGTGTGTTGTTGCACATCTACAGGCTTGGTACTTGGTAGATCGGTGGCATCCTCAATTCGAGGTTTTAAATTGGTCGTATCATTGACCGATTCGACCGCCCCTGCATCATACAACTCGGTGAATTCTTTCTGAATCACTTCATTGGTTGTCTCCCTTGTCCTTTTGGCAGATTGAGACAAGCATGAATGGTGTTTCTCTTTCGGATCGCTGTTTGGGTGTTGTATACCGTTTTTTCGCTCCCAATCTCTGATTTGCTTTTCAGAGCAAGGTCGTATGTTGGGCAGGTTCCCAAGTATAATATCGGCGACCGGATTTTCTAGGGCAGCGCACAATACTAGTCCTGATATGAACGGTGTTCGAATTTCGACAAGAGCAAGGGGGTATTTCTCTATAGTGCCTGAGAATGTGCGACAAGTTACGTGTTTGTGTGTGTAGTCATTGTCGTTGATTAATGTTTTCTTAATCCCACAGAGCGTTGCGCCGGAATCACGAATTAATGTGCACTTTTTGTTATTTACAAAACCTGTTGAAAAATTAAGCTTGCCCGTAGAAGATAAGGCAGCATTGGCTGTTTCATTTGAAATAGGGATGGTGTGGCCACATAGTAATGTTGTGTCAAGTTGGAATTTCGTACAGGTGTTACAATTACTGTCTGTAATGGTGTCAATAATGTGCAGTGCATTTCCTAGCTCACTCAAACTTTCGCTTTGATTGTCACACTCATTTAGTAAATCAATATCTTCCTCTGAGAAACTTTCAACCAGTGCAGCATTGGCCTGTTTTAGTAATTTTCGGTCTTCACAAAAGCGACTATAATGCCCAAAGCTGCTGCAAAAATAGCATTTGACTGGTCTCTGGTACGCAGTTCTTTTGTTTTTCTGCTTCTCCACAATCATTTTGAGGTGATGAGGATAGTTCGGCGATTTATCGCACATAGAGTATTGTTCGTGCGTCAAACCACAATATTGGCACTTAACTGGCTTCCTGACATTTGAACGTGGTTTAAACTTGCTTTCAGCTGGTATAGAGTATTTAGTATTTACCACTGCTGCTGTTTCGTTCTGACCTAGGTTTAATTGGAAAATGTCTCTGTTCGCTGTGAAAAATGCGTTCCCCTTTGTCTCTACATCCTGAATACTCCTACAGTCCATTTGTTTCAAAAACTTAGCAAAAGGTGTGGGGATTGTACTAACTATTTTATCAATGTAAGAGTGGAGAACTAGAGAATGCAAAAGGCTACTCAGCAGTGGCAGTAAAGCCAGTGAGTGTAATGGGAAGAGCACTGCAGATGTCCCTGAAGTGGAACTATATATGACTCATGGTACCAATCTTTGCTGTCAGATCACTGTAGGATGCCCTACCACCATCTGCCAGCCGGGTCAAAAGGAGTAATTACACCGATAAAAAGCCTGTCAGCGTGTTGTATGTCTAGGTATCTGAGCTCGGGCGCATACAGGCAACAATAACTCAGTTAGCTATAATATCTAACATTTATTGTATTTCAATATACAGTGCGTTGGCGCAGTGGGTTTAACCAGTCCGCACTGATTCGCATATCACAGAGGTTTAACATCATCACATAGTTTAACATCATCAAACATTCTAAGCATACTATCTAGCATAAGTCTATAAACCCCATATGGGTCTAAACTATAAAGTCTAAACTATTGAGTCCCTCTAAGGCAGGCCCTGTTGCCTCTTCGATGTCCCGTCTCTCTCTGCCGATCCACACGTGTCGCAATCCGACACGGGTGGTAACTCTGTTCGAGTTCCTCGTGGACCCCGCAATAGGCGGGCCACATCAGTGTCCACGGGACAGTGGACTCACTGACCAGTCCTTCGAGAAGGTTCTGGAATACTCTGGCCTTCAAGGGTCTTACTTCTTTCCCTTTGGGCGAGAGTTGTAGCCCTTGGCTAATCTAATGTTAGTTTACCAGATAATATGACTAATGTGAAACTGTGACACGGACCATCAAGGAATTCGAACTTAAGTGAGACAGACCTACCTCCAGTAGCTTTATTAGAATAGTCAAAGGCTAGAGACAGCTATATTTGAATAGTCAAAGGCTAGCGAAAGGTATATTTGAATAGTTAAAGGCTAGAGACAGCTATATTTGAATAGTCAAAGGCTAGCGAAAGGTATATTTGAATAGTTAAAGGCTAGAGACAGCTATATTTGAATAGTTAAAGGCTAGAGATAGCTATATTTGAATAGTTAAAGGCTAGAGACAGCTATATTTGAATAGTCAAAGGCTAGGGAACACAACATGAAACATTGCTTGTCGAAACCGCATGTTGCCAACCACTGTCAAGACGAAACAGTAGTAGTTTCTGCAAGAAATCTTCTACATATGGTACTTATTTCCGTCAGTTTAATGCGCTGTTTTGTTTCCAGCAACGGGGTCTTGGTTTCTGCCTACTGTGTGTTGGAAGAGGTTTGTGGTGCTGGCAGTGCACTAACTCTAGAACAAATATGCGGTGCTGTATTGTTTCCCTTGTCTTCCTAGGAGGTAAATTTGCGTTGTATATATAGATCAAGCTATAGACCAGTCACTTCAGTTCGGTGAACAAGACATTCTGCTAATTCCCGCTTTATTAAACCCCCCACCCCCATTGTGGCACAGGCCCTCAGTCAATCTGTCCTATCTTCCGCAGCTCGCCTCATGTCCTCCCCATATAATGTCAATATCTCTGTCTTCTCCGTGTTGTGCTGGGTCTTGCTCCATTTCCTTAGCTCCGTGGGTTTTAATACAAGGACTGTCTAGTTAGACCAGTGGTTCTCAACCTTTTTTGGCCCATACACCCCTTCACCATTTGTTCAGAATGTCACCCCCCCCTCTTCGTATTTCCTCCCTATACATTGCCCCCCCCCCCTCCCCACCCCTACACACTATACATAAAAATGGAAGCTAAATTTAATAACACATACTAGAACAAGTCTAGACGTCTACATAAAATGTGATTTGCAGGTTTACTTAAGTTATGAATTGAAATACAGAAGAGCGAGAAGCACAAGTCTGTAAAGTATGGAGGGAAAAACAATACCAAGTAATCGGTTCTTGTATTAACGCGATCTTGAAATAATCTTAATTCCCCTCCTGGAAACCCTAAAATCCCCCCTCCCCTGGTGGGGGGGGGGAGATTCCCCACCGGTTGAGAACCACTGAGTTAGACTATCATCAGATTTCCTCAATGTGTGTTCTAACTAGCGTCGGTGTCTTCTAACTAACTTTCGATTCACTGGTACCTGTTTAGTTTTCTTTAGATTGGCTGGAGTCTGTCCTGTTTGTCCGCAAAGCACGGCATTGGTGATTCTGTCAAATCATTTGTCCTATTTTGTACAGGCACCAATTAATGAATATTTGTAAATTACCAGTAATGGATTTATGCGTTCACTATATGTCTGATTCACACAATACCGATGTGTCGTTATAAATGAATATTCTGTTTGGTGCTTCACCACCAGTTACCAACAGTGCTGGTTTTTTTCTTTTTTAAATCAGATTACCCTGCTGATTCATTTCGAGGATAATATATCGTCAAATGTTATCTCCCATTAAGACAGAAAGATAAATCGTCTTACTAGGGTCAGCGTGTTATGTATTTCGTTCCATGTATCTTCCGCAATTTCAGTGCTCAATCAACGGAAATGTACATTCTAATACTTGTTCATTTGATTGTGTGGTCCAAATCTACTTTTTTTTTTTTTGGCACTGAATCAGTTAATGTTATAATTGAGGTTGCAAGTAACTGCGTGTTTCCAATGTATATCTTTTGCTGGTATTTCTTTTGTTCGAATGTTCTCATCCCCAAGGTGTCTGCAAAGTCCTTTGCCATCTTCGTTGACCTCTGCCTCTTCTTCCTGGAATCATATCTTCCGTCACAGTTCTTCCCAAACCTCTGTGACGAATGTGGCCAGAGTATCTATTTCCGAGACGTTATGCTATTCAAGAGCCAGTGTTCTACGTTGCTCAGATCTTGTAGAACATCGGTATTTTAATTTTAACGCTATAGTTTGGTGCTAGGTTTGATTTCTTTAATAGTTTCATATATCTATCCACAGCAACTGGAGCTATCAAAGCACTCAAAAATTCGTTTTTTGAAGACAATAGTAAAGTTATGCGTGTTCTATATGCAATGCTTAAAAATTATAACCAGATCAAAACGAAAGAAAACTTGTAATGTTCGACCTCCAATCGTTTTAAGAACTCTTCGTCTACTGCTATCAACCCCTTGACGTGACTTCGTCTGGGAGACCTCTTTTGTTTTGCCCCAAACAGTTATTTGAAACTGTTGGCTCCTGGTTATTACAGCTCTTTTGGTGACGGAATCCAAGGTGTATGGATGGGGCACTTATCTCATCTCATCTTGTTCCTCTTATACCTTGCGGTGTCCATGTTAAGTATAAACATCGGCAGAGTGCCTGTTATGGGCTTCATGTATCGAAATTTCCATGGACACCGCTTTCCCATCTGTCCATCGTTTACGTGGCCTGCCCCTTCTGCATCCATTTGATCTGTACATCATTGCTTGTGGTAGTATACTGTTAGTTAGTAACCTAGTTACATGGCCAAACTATTAAACATGGTGCCTTCTGATAAAATCTAGCGCTGCTATAACCCACACTTTAATCCTGATTCCTTCATTTCTGATTTTCTCTCTTCTTGACACATTGAGTATTCTTCTCAGAAATCTCATTTCTGTTATTTTTCTTTTCTCTTTTTCTGAGATTAAGGTTTGGCACTGGTAACACAGAGTTGGTAGGAAGATTGTTTTGTGGAGTGCTTTCTTAGTAACTATTGATACGTATTGTTTAGGGTATCCCCTATCAAAGAATTAAAGCACCCCATTCCCTCCGCTAAATCACGGGACACCCTTGGGCAACATGAAACCATGGAAACAAATGACAGACTGATCTACGGAGCAGCCAAAGGTAGTTGTTGGTTATAGTCTCGGCGACGGTAGGCGGAAGATCTCTTTATAGAGACAATGGCCAATACGACGCCTGCCAAAAGGAAAGCAATGGCAAGCTACCTTCTTTAATAGACCTAGAAAACTACAGTAGTTATAGAGAAGACTTACGACGGAGGAGTTCGGCACAGGACAACCTACTGGATGTTTTCTAAGTTTACAGATTTTCTGTCTGGCAACAGGCAATAATAGTACCAATATGGAAAAGGAAAGGCAATATGAGAGAGTGCGAAACATACAGAGGTATATCACTCCTGAGCCATATAGGGGAAATGTATGCAAAACTTTTGGAACAAAGAGCTAGACCCATAGTTGAACAACAGTAGTTAAGCAAAGTACAATTCGGTTTTCGGAAAGATAAAAGTTGCACTGATGCATTATTTACGACAAATTTGTGAAAAAACTATCGAATATAGTGACCAGCAGAATATTGTGTTTGTAGATCAGGAAAAAGGCTTTCGATACAGTAGACAGATACAAATTATGGACCATCCTTGAAGACTATGGGATAGAAGGGCAACTGCTAGAAAACATCATAGCCATGTACCACTCGAGCCAAAGTGCAATAAGAACACAGGAAGGTATATCAGATATGTTCACAGTCAATACAGGAGTGAGGCAGGGATGTGTGCTCTCTCCCCTGCTATTCAATATCTACATGGACAGAATTTTCAAAGAAGCAAGTCTCGACAGAACAGATTCAGAAAATTTAGAACTCTTTACTCCAGATGAAACAACTGACCCACAGGGAATAAATGAACTTTTATTTGCAGACGATCAGTGCCTGTTTTACAGCGATGAGGGCAGACTACAAAATCATATTACTAATCTGAGTTCAACCTGCAGCAGATACAATATGAGTATAACACAGCCAAAACCGAAGTAATGCAAGTTAGCAGATCGCCAGGCCCACTAAGTATACAGATAAATAACACACCTCTGAAACAAGTTAAAGAATTGAAATACCTTGGAAGTATGATCACAGAAGATGGCAGATTGGACAGAGAAATTGAAATCAGATGTCAAAAAGCTAGTGCACTTACATATCAACTATCACCCTTACTGAAACATCCAAACATACCCATGTCCGCAAAACGACAGATAATAAACAGCATATTCACACCAACCCTATGCTACCAATCTCAAACCTGGACTTTATCCAGAAGAAAAATATCGCAAAAATCAACACCTGCGAAATGAGATGCCTGAGGAGAGCTGCCAACTTAACAATCCGAGACCGAGTAAGAAATGCTACTATCAGACAGACTGTGGAATCAACACCTTGTGCCACATTTATTGAAAGACAGAAGATCAAGTGGTTTGGCCATGTCGTTAGAATGCAACACCAGCAACTACCATCACTGGCCTTAATCAAAGATCATCTGCGACGAGACCACGAGGACGTCCAAGAAGAAAATGGATTGACGACATCAGAGACATTGTACAACCACACGGAATGACACTATCCAGTGCCGTCCACCGGGCGCTGGAACGCAAATTATTCCTCCCTACGACGCTTGACGGCAGAAGTGGAAGATGATGATGACAGATTTCTAAGACAGTGAGCCATACGACCTGCTAATGACAGCACCAAATTGGCAAAGAATACTTCGCCTGCCCAGTGTGCATACGGGACCTTCTTTTTGTCGGCTTTGTCCAAGATAGCCAAGCATGCAGTCCACTCATCTGGGAATAGGAAGGGGTACATTTTATGGTTGCCGTCTTTTCTTCTTTTCGATCGATTGGAATCAGCCGAATCCGGATTATTGTTTCTGCGTGAAGTGCATGCAGTCTTCTGCGGATAGTGCAGGCTTCCGTGCAGTGTGACATCTAGGGTGGTTTCAGCATTGGGACATGTAGGATGTTTTCAGTATTGAGATCTACGGTGGTTTCAGCGTTGGAACATCTAGGTGGTTTCAGCACGGTGGATGCTTTCGAGACACGGAGCCCTGTACTGAACAGTCTTCTGTCCCATTGTTCCAGTTTTCTGGATTAGTCCCCGTATTCTGGCCGTCTTTATCACCGCCTTTTGGCTGTCCGTCCCCTTCTTCTGACCTATTGTTTTTGTCATCTGACCGACTGTCGCCGTCTTCTGACCCACTTTCCTTTGTCTTCTGGCCCATTCTTTCTTCTGACCCATTGTTTCTTCTGACCCATTGTTTCCGTCTTCTGGCCTGCTGTTTCCGTTTTCTGGCCCACTGTTTCCGTCTTCTGGCCCACTGTTTCCGTCTTCTGGCTGTCTGTCCCCGTCTTCTGGCCCACTGTTTCCGTTTTCTGGCCCACTGTTTCCGTTTTCTGGCTGTCTGTCCCCGTCTTCTGGCCCACTGTTTCCGTCTTCTGGCTGTCTGTCCACGTCTTCCTACCCACTGTTTCCGTCTTCTGGCCCACTGTTTACATCTTCTGGTCCACTGTTTCCGTCTTCATACCCACTGTTTCCGTCTTCCTACCCACTGTTTCCGTCTTCTGGCCCACTGTTTACATCTTCTGGCCCACTGTTTACATCTTCCGGCCCACTGTTTCAGTCTTCCTACCCACTGTTTCCGTCTTCTGGCCCACTGTTTACATTTCTGGCCCACTGTTTACATCTTCTGGCCCACTGTTTACATCTTCTGGCCCACTGTTTACATCTTCTGGCCCACTGTTTCCGTCTTCCTACCCACTGTTTCCGTCTTCTGGTCCACTGTTTACATCTTCTAGACCACTGTTTACATCTTCTGGCCCACTGTTTCCGTCTTCTGGCCCACTGTCCTCGTCTTCTGGCCCACTGTTTCCGTCTTCTGGCCCACTGTTTCCGTCTTCTGGCCCACTGTTTCCGTCTTCTGGCCCACTGTTTCCATCTTCTGGCTCACTGTTTCCGTTTTCTGGCTGACTGTCCCCGCCTTCCTACCCACTGTTTACGTCTCCTGTCCCACTGTTTACGTGTTTAGCGCCTGTCCTAACTTGTATAAACCGTCCGCGGCTGAATTCGAACTTGACACTTTTCGAATGTAGAGGCCGACACTGAGTTCACTCAACCCACTAAGTGTATCTGCTACAGCTATCACTGCCTGGCATCTCTACAAATCGTGCACTCAACACAAGCAGTACAAGGTCAAGGATCCCGTTCCACTCCCTGAGGCGCGTTTTTTATGGTGCTAGCCCAATATTTTATCAACCAATCAGAACTCGGTGGGTGAAATAGCACAACTTCCGCCGCCTTTACTTCTCCGAACATGTTTTCACTCGCTCGCTTTGAGCTCAACCGTAGTCCATACACACTACTTCTAATAGTGCTGGACTGAATTTTGCTTGTGAATTAGCTTTCTTTATTAACAGTGTCCCTCGCCATCAGGTGAACCCACTCCGACTTCAGTGGTACTAGTAATTTACGTCCCCAAGTCTAGTGCAACTGTCCAGTGTATGGGTTGAACCCATACCTCGGCATCAGCACACCGGATGTTTAAGAACACGCGTTTTCTTATCCATTCGGCGATGCTGGCCTACCATAACATGTCATGTCACCCATCTGTAGCTGGAACGCCTTGGGAGACTAGACAATTGATTTTATTTTTTAATATCCGTGTTGATAATGGCAATTCGAACACACGACCATCGGGCCTGTAGGCTAGCAATTTAGCCACTGCACCTACAGAGCCTCATTCAACACAAGAAGTCATCAGCATAAAACCAACTCAGCCGCAGTTAGCTGTCTTCATGTCCCATCAGAACGCTTTAATTTCTCGAGCCGTTGTGAAATTATATTACCTTGCTTGTGGTCGTCAAACATGGTTTCAACAGATACGTTAAACTTAGTTTCAACACATACGTTAAACGTGGTTTAAATAAATGCGACTGCTGATCTGGCACGCGTGATATTTAATGGTTACATAAAAACCGACCTCCGGGGCAGACATCATACGATAGATATCGCCTGTAACTTCCGCTAAATTCAACTTTGGTAATCAGCTTCCGGTTTGTCGACGTAAGGGTGACAACCGGCGCTGTGGATAAGGGGGATAGTGAGGAGCGCGGTCTTATAATTCCCCGTCATATCCGAGTCGAAACACATCTGCGGGCGATTTGGCAGCAGACCGCCTTGCATTGGTTTTTTAGGAAATTGTATGAGTGCCTGTCGTTCAGAAAGTAATGGCAAACTATTGAACGTAAACTTGCCAAGAGATCACAACAGAAAAAAAATGGTGGTATTGACTGCGACGTCCTGTAAAAGGATATGCAACTAACATTTTTTTAACCGCCGTCATACTGAGTCGAGGGTGCGAAATCAGCTGCGGGACATTTGGAAGCAGACCGCTTTGCGTTGATTTCGATGGCATGAAGCGTCGGTTGTCAACACTACTGAACTAACAATGCCTAGTAAACCACACGGCCAAGACATGCTGGGGTTGATTGTAACTTCCTGTAAATGACAAGCGACTAACTTTTGTGTAAGGGAAACAGGGCGAAGAACCTCATACACGATGACCAGAAGTATGGAACTAGTCTGTTGACTCCATTATGCCATCTAGCCAAGACCTACTGGTATTCATACGTTTGTACTCCCTTTGCTCTTTTCCTAAAGTTTACCGTCTGTCACGCTAGCTCGTGCAGATCTGTTGGATTCACGGCGTGGTCTGCGGGTTCTTACAAATAAGAAAAGGATCATGATCATTGGGTTAGTGAAAAGGACCTCAAGCCTTCAGGAACGATGGCGAAAATCTCGGAAGACTCATCTGCACGTTGTTAGCGCTAAAAATCTCGTGCTGTTTGGGAATCAAAAACAGCAGTAAGCCGAAAAGGTCGCTGCCAGGTTTAATTTAACAAATAAAAAACCTACCAATATATGAATATTTATAGCATGTGATTCCGGTCTGAAAAATTATCTAATGGAAGTGATGTGGTTTCTGGGGGAAAGGCAAAGAATACCATGGGCAGCAGAAGAAAAAAAACAAAAACAATGACCAAGTCCTACAAGAAACAAATGAAAACCGTAAATTGGTTAGAGAAATTAGACGTAGACAGTCAACATATTTTTGAAGAAGAAATCAATTAGAGAATTTGGTGATAATTGGCAAGATTCAGGGAAAAAGAATAAGGCGGTAGGCAAAGTAAATATCTGGATGGCTCAGCACTGTGGCATGGTCGAGACAAGAGCACGGAACTGATCCACAACTCTGGTGGTCGCGTGAGATCGCAAAACATGACTGTCCACGTTTATCGGCATGGCACATGATGATGATGATGATGATGATTCCGGCCTAACATGTTTTATTCTCGCCATTTTGTAGACTTCGTGCACGGGGTTGAGATGCTCCTTGTGTGATCTGTAGGAGAAGACGGTATCCCTTTTCTTGAAATCCATGTGAAATGGAAGTGATCCTTGATTATAAACTAACAAGGAACCAATGTTTATTAAATGGTCAAAGTATTTGCAATACCGACAAAACAATTGTCAGTAAATAAGACAATTACCCAATGTATTGTTAACAACGATGTTGCTAATGTCAAACGTGCGATCGTCATGTGCTGGCCGATAAGCCTGGGCGATACATGGTTCGCCATCTTCGGATTTAGATCAGCCCTATGTTCTTCTCTCGACGATGCCATGTAGCCATACCTTTCGTATATTCATCTCATGTTCTTTTCCCATCAAGTTTGCTGGTTGCTACTAAGTTTTCAAGTTTATTTCTCTTCATAATGTGCCCCAAAAATCTGTACTACGTACGTATTTCTCTAATCAATTTATTGTTTTAGTGTTTTCGTAATAGCAGTGATAACAGTAATAACAGTGATAACAGGCTAGACGGACATAATAATCAGACTGCTGCTGGGGTCATTAGTTTTGGGCTCTTTGCTGGTTGTTGAAGATGACAGAGCACGTATGGGACTATCCCGAGTCCTGTGTATATTTTACATACATATAACAGTTATATATAGTAGATTATAATAGTAGATTAAAAAACTGTTTTGCTGACTGCAATTGACATTTCACCGAGGGTGCTTTCCATTTCGCTAAAAGGTACTTTTACCATATCGATTCCTGTTGTAATCTCTTCAAGGCATCTTCTATCAGATATCACCGTTCTTATATTGTTGTACATATTCGCCTGTTTAAGAAGTATCCAATTCACTTGGATCTTACACGGTGGTATTTGTCGTCTTTGAAAAGACTATATGTTCCCCCTTTGTACCTTAGATGTTCACTGTGCACAATAACTGCAGCTACAACCTGCAGACCCTACTCGTTGTCTGCAATCAATACCATATCATCTGCATTTCTTATATTTTTTATTTTCTTGCGAGTCATATCTTTTTAATTTCACGTAATATTTTCACTATATATATATGGGGAAAAGAGGAGACATTACAAGCATAATGTTGTGGTTTCAATAGTATAATTTCATATTTTTAACTACGGTTTGCTTTGGTTGGTTGGCTGGTTGGTTGGATGGTTGGTTGGTTTGTTTCTTGGTTGGCCGGTTAGTCGGTCGGTTGGTCGGTGAATCCTCTGAAAGATTGGGGATCACATTTGACAGGAGCCTGTCCTTCAAGGATCATTTGGAGACGGTTGTGACAAGATCTCAAAAGGGACTCAACGCACTTAAAACTATGGCTGCAATGGACATAGAGCAGAGAATGCTTTTCAGACTATACCAGCACTTGATCCTGTCAGTGATTGATTATGGACTAGGACTGCTCACTGTCTCAAAGAGTCAGCTGGTGAGATTGGAGCGCATACAGAATGAAGCTATGCGGGTAATTCTGGGATGCACCAGAGACACCCCAGTGGTGTGTATGCGTTACATCCTTGGTTTGCCGCAGTGGCGTCACTGGGGTTGGTGTCACCCAGTGAGGTAAACTCTTGGTGTCACCCCTCTAGACTTTCACCATGATCTTCTTCCGAGTGTTCCTGTACCATATATAATCGCATATAGTAATGTTTGTAAAATAAGTCAAAAAGTTAATAAGGACATAAGAAAGAAAACAAATTGAACAATATAACTTCAATACTTCAGGTAAAACATAAATAAAGAACTTCGACAAACTCGGACAAAGTTAAATTTTTGTTATTTAACATTAAAATTTCTAAAATTAACAATGAACGGTTATGAAACCCGACTAGACAGAGCTATGTCTGCTTTGCCAAATTTGCAATTTTTTTAATTTTGGTGTCACCCCTTGATGGTGTCACCCGGTGCGGCCCGCACCCCCCTAGTGACGCCCCTGGTTTGCCGACTGTTGCTGATAGGCTCAAGGTGATGCAGGCGAAGGCATACCTCAGAGTAGCTGCTGACACAGGTCACCCGTTGCTTGAGGCGCTGGACGCAGTTAAGGGCCAGCGACTGATAAGAGAGAAATCATGGATGGCTCAGGCGGAGGATACGATCAGACAGGTGTGCCCCTTGGAGAACATTAGGCGTGGAGAGGAGTGGGTCAGAGTGCCAACGGAGCAGTCAGACTTGTGCAGAGTTATAATCACATTGAGCTGGGAGTGCAGGGAGTGGCCAGCAGGGGCCACGGAAGTGGATATCCAGCAACTAACTCAGGATAATGCTCGCCCGGGTGATGTGATTATCTACACAGATGGTTCGGTGTTGACAGGTAGTAGAAGTGCCTGGGGTTTCTTGGCAAAGGCTAATGGTCGATGTTTGGTGCAGGGGAGCCTGGCATATGATACCACAACATCTAGCTTAAGAATGAAGGTGAAGGCAGTCAGTGCAGCTTCCGCTGGATGGAGAATACTATACACACACACACACACACACACACACACATCGTGATTGTAACTGACTCAAAAAGCATGATGAGTAGGGTGAGGACTGGCAAGCTTCGTGCCGAGTGGCTTGCCTCGCTTCGGAAGTCACGGGTGCAAGCATCGTCTGGATATTTTCTCCGGGGCATGCTGGTGTGTTGGGGAATGAACAGACAGACAGATTGACTGGCTCTGCAAAACTTTGTGGAATATTGAGGCATGATAAGGCAGACGTGGTTGCGGCCTTGTGGGAGCACGTATACACCTCGGAGGAGCAAATGGGTCACCATGGTTTGGCAAGAATGCGACAGCGTGGAGTGACGAGGGGATCTGCCCGAGGCTCGACGCTTAGAGGAAAGGCGAGACGCACATATAATCAGATTGCTACTGGTACTATTGGGGTTGGAACTCTTCGCTGGCTTCTGAGGATGGGGACGGAGCGCTTATGGGAATGCCCCGAATGCTGTGATGTCGGTTCCTAAATCAATCAATCAATCCATCATCTCTTCGTCTGATCAGTGATCTACAAACTGTAGAGTGTCGCTGTTTTAACGGTGTAAAATCACGAGGATCGACTTTATCGCACCTGTTTTAACCCATTTGGTTCGTTCTTTCCAAAGAGCAGCCTGCCGAAAGCGTCGCACAAAGCACGGATTCCGTAACTCTAGCGACGACCCCCGGGAATCTCCGAGAAAATTGCACTCGTTGATCGAATGACGAAATACGGAAACGAACTCTGGACCTTGGGAGAATCAGGCGGGTAGCTTAACCACTAAAATACGGACACCCCACCCTGACTGCGACTTCCTGTAAAGGATATGCAACTTTTTAAACCCCGATTGTCGCTGCACTCATGATCAGGTCAGGCAGATCTTATGTTTTCATAGTGTCATGGGGCGATGTAGCTTGTTGTTTGCTAGTGGTGGTGATTGTCATTTACGTGTCACCGGTAGATAAATATGTCCGCCATAGTGGAACCTATAGGATTCCTCATTGTCATTATGTTCTTCTATTATCAAACTGCGTCTATAATTGTGTGAGGGGCACAATGCGTCTATTATTGTGTGATTGTTACAATGCGTCTATAATTGTGTAAATGTCACATCTCATCTCATCATGTTCCTCTTGTACCTTGCGGTGTCGAGGTGAAGTATAAACAGCGGGAGAGTGCCCGCTTATGGGCTTCATGTATCAATATTTCCATGTAAATGTCAAAATGCGTCTGAAATTGTGTAAATATCACAATGCGTCGATAATTGTGTAAATCTCCCAATGCGTCTAAAATTGTGTAAATCTCCCAATGCGTCTAAAATTGTGTACATGTCACTATGCGTCTTAAAGTGTGTGTTTTATGGTTGGATGTCCTATACAGGACGCTGCTATCAACCCCAGTAATTTTTGGCCGGTGATGATTTACTAGACAGTTTAGTTCAACAGTTCGCCTTGCTTTCTGAACCGCCAACGCCTCATGCCACCGCCAACGCAAACAAAAAGCCATCTGCTTCCAAATCTGACACAGCAGATTTCGAATCCTTAACTCTGTATGTCTGGGAACTTAACTCTGTATGTCTGGGAACTTCACTCTGTATGTCTGGGAACTTCACTCTGTATGTCTGGGAACTTCATTATGTATGTCTGGGAACTCCACTCTGTATGTCTGGGAACTCCACTCTGTATGTCTGGGAACTCCACTCTGTATGTCTGGGAACTTAGCTCTGTATGTATGGGAATTATGAGACTGCGCTTCCCCAGCCACATGGCCGGTAATGAATGTCAGAATGAGTCTATAATTCTATAAATATCAGAATGCGTCTGCAATTGTATTTTTTTTCCCCCGCGTTTCCACCCTGTTTCAGGATATTGCGGTCAACACCAGCATCTTTCAGCTGTATGTTGATTCCTAGGCTAGATTACGCTCATCAGCACGCCACGACTTTCTGAGCGACCGGTTCCATACTCTCATAAGTCACTTTTGCGATTCGAACCACTGCTAATTCTCGTCGCGTCACGTGACGAGAGTATTCGGGGTTAGCGGAGAAAGCTGCTAACTCCTCGGCCATGGAGCCGGCTGTCTGCAATTGTATGAATATCAAAATTAGTCTATATTTGTATGAATAGCAACAAAAGTATTTAATGTAATTACAGGTTAGTTGCGTATCCTTTACAGGGGGTCGTAGTCAACCCCAGCAATTTTTGCTGTTTGTAATCTTTTGGCAAGTTTACGTTCAGTTTGAAATTGCTTTCTGAATGACCGGTGCCCATACCATTTCGTAAAAAACCAAGGTAAGGCGGTCTGCTGCCAAATCGCCCACAGTTTTTTTTTTTTTCGAGATTACGAACTGCGCCCGTAACACCTTCGCCACGGAGGCGGCGAATTTAATTGGATGAATGTAAAGTCTATAATTGTGTGAATATCAAAATTTATCTTAATTGAATGAATATCACTTTCTCAAATATTAATTATAAACTGCCAGCATGCCGCAGTTTCCTCCAAAAATTAGAAGCGAAAATTTGTTTCCAATGCAAATTTTAGGACTCTCATCCATGCAGAATTGCTGGCTGAGGAATTTGACAATCCCTGTGGCTTTTTGAGTAGCAAGAGATATAAAGTATTGGCACGTGAAGAGGGGTAGTTAAAGACACTAGAAAAATGGAAAATTATGAGGACGCCAAATTCGAACCATGTCACCTTCAACTGCCCAGCTTAACTAATTCGATGTAGAAGGATAATATTAATATATCGCCGCATTTGACCTCCCATTTAGACAGAAGGGCCCGACTGCTTCGCCACACTATGGCCCTCGTGTTATTTGCTTTGTTTCGCCGTATCTTCTGCAGTTTCAATGCTCAGTGGACGGACATTTATATTATTATAACACGTTTCATTTGATTGTGTACCAAGTTTGGTCCAAGCTGACTCCAAACCTACTTTTTGTTTGGCAATGAATCAGGTAAGGAACAAGCATACTAGGATGTCCTACCAGCAGAAACCATCTTTTCGGGCGCCGAAATCCGGGGTTAGTGTTTCTGTCAGTACGCAGACGCCATAAACCACACGCCGATAAACGCGGGTTGAAGAAAATTATTTCCCCAACTTTTGCCGTGTCAATATCCCTTCCTGCTGGGTGCAGAGAAATATGGCAAATTGCAACATCAAACGCCCCTGTGGTGTTTGTCCGCCTGTTTGATTCCACAACTCTAGACAGATTTCATTGGCCGTAAATCTATGACCAGTCGCAGGCCAATGCCTTAATATTTCACGTGATAGTCCAGGAATGTAAATGTGCGGGGAAATTAAGAATGCTGAGAAGCACACTGGATCATGAAAGTTAAGGATTATGAATAGACAATGATTTGTGCTCCCAGAGTGAAGACACTTCAAACGACGTTTCCGATCAATATGGTACCAATCATTACGACTGGAAGTGGCTCGTGGACAAACATCAGATTTGAGAAATAGCTTTCGAGGCTGCTAATTTGTGTGTGTGCTTGTTTCTGTGATGTTTCTTAAGAAGAGAGCTGAAGTATTTTTAGAGGTCGGGTGAGCTTTCTTGGCGAGTGGGACAGCCATGCGTTGCCGAGTATAACGAAGTAACCAAATATGTATTACTGGAATAGAGATGGAGGCTGCCACTGAGGGGCAAAATAGGCTTGCAGTATTTAACTAAAAACACGATTAGCTTTATCCTTTAATGCGCAGGGCAGTTAAAAACATTTGGCATGAATGACTGTTTATATGGAGTCTTCAAACTTCAGGAACATGTGCGGATCTATTGTTCAGGGCATGCCAGGGTTCACGGAAACGCCAGAGAACTATGCTAGCTTCAAAAGCACTTCTTGGACCACAAAGATGGACAAAGACGATATAGTGAGGGCAGTAGATAAGCTGGGCCATGGTGACACATCTCTTGATGAACCTTCTCGTTTATGGCAGTTGGAGTTTGAATTGATTGTGAAACTCTTCGCAACGAAAGCAGGTGAGGGATGTTCCGGCGTGTTACCCAGCTCGGAACGGGGATAATTAGCATCCACAAACTTTTCTCCTGGGAGAGACCGGATGCGTATGGCATGTCCCGTGTGCCCGGACTTAGGTCGTTATTGTTTCCTTATATTTCCATATGGGGAATATGCACTCAAACCAACAAGCACCAAGCCCTTTGTAAATGTGCTTAAGAGTGGTTGATTTTTGCAGCTAACAGTTTTCTACGCGATGAGGTTTACACACATCAATCCTTTTTAATCCCCTAGTGCTATTTGTTTGCTTCTCTTATGTCCCATAGAAACACACGGGCAAGTAAAATATAATAGTCAGTTGATGTTCCCAGTTTCATGGCTTCTAGTCTCTGACTTCATCTATTTTTCTGGATAAAATCTGCTTCCCAATGTAGATCCTCTGTTGTACGCTGTTTCTTGACCCTTGTGACTCCATCCGGTTAGAGCAGATGTCAAGCCTCTTAGTGGAAGAGGAAAAGTGTGATTCCATGATTCCCAGGCCTCTTATTTCTTTTTCTTTGTTCATCCAAAATGTACGTAAATGCGTTATGCCTGTTTACAGCCTAGTATTGGCCCACGGGGGCGACAACATATCGATGTATCTGCCCGAGGCATGATTCATTTGAAGCTTGCATGCACGTCTATTTACCGACACTCTCACGCTGCGTCTGTGATCGCATACAGCCGGTATTCTCGGAGTTGGTTGGGGACTGTTTCCTGAAGGCAGGAAGTGTTTGATTTCGCCTTGACCTCGTCTGATGTCCAACTTGATGTCTGCTGTGGCTGCCTGCTGGTGTTTAAACCCAACTTTTGGCCAGATATTTTAGAGTAACATCCGAATTCACTACGTGTATGTTCACGGTTACTTCACGTTCTGAAAGCAATGACAAATTACTGAACATAAAGTTGCCTAAAAAATCAGTCTAAAGTTGATCGCAACGTTCTGCAATGGACATGCGACATTTTATACCCAACTGTGCTTATCTTTCTTTAAACTTATCTTTCTAATTATATTATAGGCAACGGTTGATAGATCGAATGCTGACCTGTATGCAGATCATACAGGGATCAAGCGGGAGAATGACGGCAATTGTTGATGTACGGAGAAATCTTTCGCTTGCAGTCTAAGAGAATATTTTGAGGAAAACGCAAGTCACATAGTACATGCAAACTACCCGGGAAGGCAAACTTGTTGGGGGAGATGTTGGGGAAAATTCGGGTGTTTCGGTGGAAAGCACAAATACCTTTTTTTCCGCATATTCTTTACACGACATGGCAGTCAACACCAGCATTTTTCAGCTGCTGTTGATGTCTTGGCAAGATTAAGCTCAGTAGTTTGCCATTGCTTTCTGAGCTACCGGCTCACATACATCTGTAGATAACCAACGCGACGCGATCCGCTGCCGTATCTCGCGCAGCTGCGTTACCCACATGAATATACGGGATTACGAAGAAAGTCGTTAACGCCTAGGCCAGGGAGACTGGCTTACCTCTGCTATAAAGACACAACGCAAGTAGTCCAAAACAAAACACAATATTACAATATACGCCAAACGAAGATGAAACTTGCACAAAACAACATAAATAAAAGAGACGAACGAGATAACATGGCACACACATAATACACATACACAACGGGGAACGCCTAGAATTGGCCTCAGAATACCAGAACAGAGATACCATTTAGAAATAAAAATTAGACATCTTCATGATCTTGCAGCAGTCAACAAATACTTAAAATCAAACCGAGGTGTTCTAAAAGTGTCTGCGGTCGTTTGTCACCTGCGACAAGTAAATGTGGTTGCTTGAATGTTCAAATGGAACGTACTTTGAGCGATCCAGAACATTGTCGTTGACCTGACTACTTCGCCCAGCCAGTCACAGGATCTGGTACTTAATATTAATTATCTCCATTACGTTCAGGCGAGTTATTTTCCCGCCAAGAAGAAAGGAGCGGAAGGCAATCGATTTAGCCAGATTTCCAAATTGTGAGATCCATTTTCCTGGAGTTTGTTGTATTGAAGGCTGCATTTGTCTTTTCACTTTGTACATTGCATTATTAGCTTCACTTATTATTATTATTATTATTATTATTATTATTATTATTATTATTATTATTATTATTATTATTATTATTATTATTATTATATTTGGCAGCAAGGGTAGTGAATCTTTTCAACAACTGGGTGCAAATATTTACCTAATTATTGTAATTATGCTTGCGAATTTTAATTTATGTACCAATGTGAACGAATAAATTACTATTAGGAAGAGCTTGGAGACAACAGATGTGCTTTCTGAAACAAAGGTTGTGAATACTTGAGACAGCCAAAGTCACTATTGCCTGAAAAAAAGCTAATGAAAGTAAATCTTTATAAACAGACATTAATTTCTACTATAAGAAAGAGAAATATAAGAAACATAATATAACACACACACACACACATATATATATATATATGCTGGATGGATTGAGACGGTGGCATGGAGGAATATCAGGAGCAGAGTTGATCCAGAAAACCAAAGACCGAGATCTGTGGAGAGCCATGAACGCCTACGCCAGCTGGCACGGCACTTGATGATGATGATATATATATATATATATATATATATATATATATATATATATATATATATATATATATATATATATATATTGATTGATTGATTGATTGATTGATTGATTTAGGAACCGACATCACAGCATTCGGGACATTTCCATAAGCGCTCCGTCCCCATCCTCAGCAACCAGCGAAGAGTTCCAACACTAATAGTTCCAGTAGCAATCTGATTATATGTCCGTCTCGCCTTTCCTCTGAGCGTCGAGCGTCGGCCAGATCCCCTCGTCACTCCTCGCTGTCTTATTCTTACCAGACTATGGTGATCCATTTGCTCCTTCGAGGTGTACACGTGTATATATATAAGATAAGAAAGAGATGTAGATGGCAGAATTGTGTTATCAGCGTAGTCTTATCAAGATAGGTTGACAATTTCAGTTACTCACATTTGCAATTGTATTTGTAGAATATTTGAGATTGCTTTGTGTGGACAGGGGCTGTGGAGATGCAATGGCTAGCTTGCTTGCCTGGGTAGTCATATGTCCAAATACTCTCTGAGGTTGGGGATTTAACCAAATTGACTTGGGCTTCTAGATCGACTCGGCCTAAAATGAGTTCCATAGAATATTCTAAGAAGTGTAGGCATCATTCATTGAGACCTCATCGAGTTATAAAATATGCGGCTGGCACACTATAGCCTGTACCCCTAAAGGGGTAGACCAGAATCCTTTATTTACTTTACTTTCAGTATAGATTGTAGAATTTTGTAATCAGCATGGTCTTATCTAAATAATTTGACATTTGTGATGAAACGGGATAATTTGCCAATTTTAGTGAAACTGAATAATCTGACAATTTCAGTGAAATAGGATAATTTGACAATTTTGGTGAAACTGAATAATTTGACAATGTCAGTGAAACAGGATAATTTGACAATTTTGATGAAACAGGTTCATTTGACAATATTCAATGAAAATGGATAATTGGACAATTCCAGTTAAACAGATCGGGGGGGGGGGGGGGGGGGGCGCGTTGAGTGGTCTCGAGGTATGGTGTCCACCTCGAGTGATGGAGGTCCCGGGTTCAAGACCCGGTGAGGGCCAGGATTCCCCCCCCCCCCTGGTCTCTGGGTAGTGAGATCGGACGCCCGTGTCTATTGTTGCGCGCGTAAAAAATCCCTTGGCAGTTGGAAATCGAAAAAGAGTAGCCTAACGGCGCTGCCCGAGCACACTGTCGAGTTAAAAATATATACCCAAAGTATTTCAGGATCCTCGCTGGCGCTACGGAGTTCGTGCACTGAGCTGAGACTCTCCGGACTCAGGCATGAGTTAGGAGTACAACGGGGTACTTATGGGTTACACCCGTGGGTCGTGATGTTGATCCGCCGATTAAACTAAACTAAACTAAACTAAACTAAACTAAGAAAGAGACAATGTTCTTTGGTCACGTAATGAGAAGAGAGGCATGGAAGGCATTGTGACAACTGGAAAGCTCAGCAGCGTTAGAATTGTTAGGTCGTGAGGAATGCATGATGGTGTAAAACGATGACATAGATCACCATCTTGAATAGAATTCAGTCAGAACACCGAGGATCGAGATGTGCGGAGAGAGACGAACGTCTATGCAACTTATCAAGGCACAAAACCATATTGATGTAAGAAATCGACTTGTTATAATTACTACGTCCCATCATAGTTGATATACTTTTTTATTGATTTTGTCCCACCCAGTTGTTGCATTGATTCTTTTTCATTCTCTCCTCCTACTTCCTTCACTTACTTCACCTACTTCCATAATTGTTCAGTATAATTGTTCATTATAATTGTTTAACTATAATTGTTCACTATATATGTGTGTGCATGTGGGAGCGAGAGAGAGAGAGAGAGAGAGAGAGAGAGAGAGAGAGAGAGAGAAAGTGGGTGTTAGAGAGAGGGAGAGAGTGAATGCGTGTGTGCGCGTGTGCATGCGTGTGTGTGGAGAGAGTGATTGAGCGAGAAATGGTGGGGGAATGTGTCAGTGCATGCATTCGTACGTGTATGTGTGAGAGTGAGTGAGGGAATGTAGGCGTGCGTGCGTTCATGTGCATGCGTTCATGTGTATGTGTGAGAGAGTGTGATTGAGAGAGTGAGTGTATGTGTGTGTGAAGGATTGTGTGTTAGAGAGTTAGACAGTGGGAGAGTTGATGTGTTAGTGTATGTGTGTGAGCGCGTGCATGCGTGTGAGTGTGTGTATATGAAAGAATACAGAGAGAGAGAGAGAGAGAGAGAGAGAGAGAGAGAGAGAGAGAGAGAGAGAGAGCTGAGCAGATTCATGTCATGTAACACGCATGTTATGTAACACGCGAATCCATATGTTTGTGTATTCTCATCTGTCATATTATCAGTTAAATACCATTTGATTTTATCATGCATAATATAAACTAATGTTCATTACTGTAGTTTGAGTGAGAGAGTCAGTGAGTGTGAATGAGAGACAGAACGAGTGAGCGTGAGAATGAATGAGTGAGCGGGAGAGTGAATGAGTGAGCGGGAGAGTGAATGAGTGAACGGGAAAGTGAATGAGTGAGCGGGAAAGTGAATGAGTGAGCGGGAGAGTGAATGAGCGGGAGAGTGAATGAATGAGCGGAAGAGTGAATGTGTGAGCGTGAGAGTGAGTGAATGTGTGTGTGTGTGTGTGAGAGAGAGAGAGAGAGAGAGAGAGAGAGAGAGAGAGAGAGAGAGAGAGAGAGAGAGAGAGAGAGAGAGAGCATCACTATTTTTACGTCACATACATTTTATGTACACATTTTTCTCCATGTTTAACATTTTTATGAGACTGCTCATGACAAGTGTCAGTGTATATGTGTGAGTAAAGTGTGGGAGTTTCTTCATACTAGTTTCAATACTAACGTGAGACATTTTGTATGTGTCTAGATGTGAGGAAGTGTGAGTGTATGTGGAGGATGTGTGTGAGTGTGGGGATATGTGTGGGTAGTGGGTGTGTGGGTGGGGGGTGTGTGGGTGGGGGTATGCGTTTGGATGGGTTGGGGTGTGTGGGTTTTGGTGGGTAGTGGTATTTGTGGGTGTTGGTGGGATGTGTGGATGGATGTGTGGGGGTGAAAGTAGGGGTGTTGGAATGGGTGTGGGGGATGTGTGTATGGGTGGAGGATATGTGTATGGGACGGATGCAGGGGATGTGTGTTTATGTGGGTGGAGATGTGTGGACGGTTTGAGGAAGTATGTGTAGGAGGCGGGGTTGTGTGGGTAGGGGATTGTGTTGGGTGGATTGGGGATGCAAGGGCGGGTGGGGAGAAGTGTATGGTGTGTGGGTTTGAGATATGTGTGCGGTGTGTTGGTGGGGGATGTGTGAATGATGTGTGGGTGGAGGGTATGTTTGTGGTGGTATGGGTGGAGGATAGTGTGTGGTGTGGGGGATGTGTGTGATGGGTGCGGGGAATGTGCGTATGGGTGGGGTATATGTATGGGTGAGTAGGGGATTGTGGTGGTTGGGGGAAGTATGTGGGGGAGTGTTGGTGGGAGATGTGTGTGTTGGATGGGGAATGTGTGGGTGGGGGTGTGTGAGTGGCTTAGGGATGTGTAAGTGGGTGAGGGAGTTGTATGTGTCGGGGTGGGATGTGTGAGTGGGTGGAGGATGTGTGTGGGGTAGGGGTATTGTGATCGAGAGATGTTTGGTTGGGGGGGGGTGTGTGGGTGCGTAGTGGAGGATGTATGCGTGAGTGAGTGTGTGTTGGTGGACGGGTAGGGAATGCGTGTGTGGGTGGGGAGAGGTGTGTGGTGTGTTGGTTGGGGATATTGTGTGGGTGAGGTATGTGTGTGTGGGTGGGGGATTTTTGTGGTGTGTGAGTGGGGGTATATGGGGTGGATGGGTAAGGGTATCTGTGTGGGTCTGGGTGTGGGTGGGAATATTGTGTGGTATCTGGGTGGGGGATATGTGTGTGGTGTGTAAGTGGGGATGTGTTGGTGAGGGATATGTGTGTGTGTGGTGCGTGGGTTGGGAATAGTGCATGGTAGGAGGTGTATGTGATGTGCGGGTGGGGGATTGTGTGGTGGGGGATTAGGTTAAGGCATGTGTGGGTGGGTGGAAGTTGTATGTGTGGGTGGTGGGGTGTGTGTTAGTGGATTGGGGATGTATGGGTGGTTAGAGAGATGTGTGTGTGTGTGTGTGGGGTGGGGGTAGGGACATGTCAGTTGGTGGGGATGTGTGTGTATGGTTTGAGAATGTGTGAGTGGATGTGCGATGTGTGGGTTGGTGGGGGATTGTGTGCATGGGTGGGGAATATGTTGTCGATGGAGATGTGGCTGGGGGATGGGTGGTTTGAGGTGTGGGTGGGGAGAGGATGTGTGGGGTAGTATGTGTATGTGGATGGGCGTAGGATGTGTGGGTTGGTGGGGGAATGTTTGTGGGCGGCGAGTGTGTTTTGGTTGGGGGATCAGGTGAGGGCAGTGTGTGTGGGTGGGGGATGTGCGGGAGGGGGATGGATCGGTTGGTGGGGTATGTATGTGTCCCTTGGTGTGCGTGTGTGTCGGTAGGTGGGGGTGTGTATGTGTCCCTTGGTGCGCGTGTGTGTCGGTAGGTGGGGGTGTTGTGTGGGTGGGGTGATGTATGGATAGGTGGGAGATGGGCTTCATAACATGGTAATTAGCCTTGTTTATGTTTACAACATTCATTTCACAATGTTTATTTTATCTTCCTATGTAAATGTATAATGCTCTTGATGAACGAAAGACGAGTGATTGGAAGGGCCGAATGTAAGACGGGCCTGCGCGCCCAATTTGTGACCCTAATAAAGTTGATTTGATTTGATTTGATTTGATTTCACCTACCCCTCTTCTTATTCTCCTCCTCCTTTCATCACCCAGAGGAGCATAGATGTTCAATTATCTCACAACAGGCCCTTTGTAGACGTGTTCATGTTTAGTTGGAACTTGCATCCAATCGTTCCCATTGCTGGGTTATAAACCCACGCCAACCTTCCCTAGTCGCCGCTTATGACATGTAAGGTCGGCTATATTGTTGCTACTCTGTCCTTTAATGAGTCCAGTAACACATCGCCGTTCCGTTAACTCTGTTTAAAGTGTTGGTTAATTATGTGTGCCCCAGTGCCGGTTTAACCCCTCGCAGTGCTGGTTTAACTCTCCCAGTGCCGATTTAACTCTCCTAGTGCCAGTTTAACTCATCCCAGTGCTGGTTTAACTCTCTCAGTGCCGTTTTAACCCCTCCCAGTGCTGGTTTAACTCTCTCAGCGCCGGTTTAACTTCGCCAAGTGCCGATTTAACTCTTGCAAGTGCCGGGTTAACCCCCCTCCCTACGCCGGTTTAACTCCTGCCAGTGCCGGTTTAACCCCACCCCCACGCCTTGTGCCGGGTTAACCCCCTCTCCCTACGCCGGTTTAACTCCTGCCAGTGCCTGTTTAACCTCCCCATGCCTTGTGCAGGTTTAACCCCCACGCCGTGTGCCGGTTTTACCCCCCCCCCGAGCCGGTTTAACTCCTGTCAGTGTCGGTTTAACCTCCCCTCCCCACCCCCTGTGCCGGTTTAAACCCCCCCCCCCCCGCCCTCCGTCCGTGTCGGTTTAACTCCATCAACCATAAATGCTCTTTAGCCCGTCTTATAATAATAACAGAAAGGATGAAAGCAACATCTGCTTCGACTTACACTAGATACGGTTAAACAGAATACCCAGAGCAAAGTGAAACGGCAATTAATGTATTGATAAAGATACGGGTAGTCCCGGGGCAAATAATGCAGTTGATTAGTGGAAGACTTTCTGGTATTTGAGGTCCGGTAATCATGTCTGTCCTCAGCTTTATATCTCTTATACTGCGGATCATTTGCCATACCGACGTTACTTAATGCTTTGTCGTCAAACTATCCAGAATCTTCTCTCTTGGCCTTCCTCTGCCTCTCTTCCCCTTCAACCTTACCGTTGTAAGACATACTGCATGCAGCTTTCCCCTTCTCATGACATGCCCTAAGAATATGGACTGCTTTCTGATGCGGGTAAACAGTTAACCCTTTGTGAGTTAACTTCTCTCAAGATGTCTTCCTTTTTTCAAGATGTCTTAATTTGTCTTTTTATCCGTCCTACTAATTCTTCTATACAAACACATCGCCGTAGCTTCCACATAATACCTCACTTGTCTGCTAAGTGTCTATGATTCGCTTTCAGTTAATGTGCTGTATTTAAATGTACCATATGAGCCACATATTCGCTTGGTATATTCACATGTTATGTTGTATTTGTTGTGTGAACAGACAGCACGCAAGACTCGGCCTACGATGGCGTTGAAGTCAAAGAGAAGGATTTACCAATCTTGCTTTTAGGATATCTAATGACGGGGCATGGTTAGTAACTTTACGTTCGTAAAATATGTTGTATGTTTAAACATTTTAGCTGTTGAAAATGTTGTATATGTTTTGTTTTTTGGGCTGCCCGAAATATGCTACATAGCATATTTATGGAACTGTTGAAAATATGTTGTATGTTTAAACATTTTAGCTATTGAAAATGTTGCATGATATGTTTGTTTATATTTTGGGCTGTCCGAAATATGCTATACAGAGCATATTTCTGGAACTGTTGAAAATATGGTGTATGCCAAATTTGTTGACGTTTTGAGCTGTCGGCTGTTTTTTGACGTTTTGAGTTGTTGGATACATGATGTATGATAAGTTTGGTTTAAGCTGCTGGAAACATAAACATTTGACAAGCCTATTGACGTCAGAGTTGTTGGATACTTAGTCTTCTTAAAGTGCCGGTCGTTCAGACAGCAATGGCAAACTACTGAACATAAACTTGCCAAGAAGTTACAAACAGCCAAAAAATGCTGGGGTTGACTGCGACGCCATCTAAAAGATACGTAACTAAATTTATTTTAGACAAAACTGGATTCTAATACAATTGACGGAGTTAAAACTCGTGTCTATCAGAGGATTCACCAACCAACCAACAGATGTATCTATTATTCTGAAGTGTTATTCCAGTGGTGTATTGTCATCGGTTCCCACTCCATTCATGTGTCATAAACACAATTTACATATGATATTTAGTTCTTGGTCTCTGCTTAAAAGTTCATGTTCCACATTGATAACGATAACACAAGTTATCAAAATGTTGTTGGTCATTGTGTTCTTTTGAGCAGGAATTTTATCGTAGTGTGACATCTGGTAACAGAGGCTAAAACAAGTGTTAAGAATCTTTAAGCCCAACACCAGCAGCCAAAAGTAACATGTTTGCGCATCTTTCCTGTGCCAACATATGGATCTGAGCCACAGAGAATTTCCCAAACTCTATAGAATAAAACCGGAGCTTTTGAATATAAATGTTACAGAAAAGTTCTATTATGAACCAAGAATTAAAAACTACATTCTACAAGATTTCAACATCGAAAAAGTGTCTCATAAACATCATCTTGTCTCGGAAGTAGAAATAATTTGGCATCAGTGATTTGGAAAATTTTTAAGACACTCTTAATCTGCACAGTTCGCGGCGACTGCACTAGGCTGACAACCTTAATTCCTCAGGCTCAAGACCTCCCTGTCCTACACCGCAGCAATGACAGTGATTTGGAAAAAGCAGTGATGGAAAGCATGGTTCACATAAGAGAAGGCTGGTGTTAATGAGCATGAAGATTGACACAGGGCAATACAGTCACCTTGGCCATGAAAATACATGAGAGGAGGGAACTGGCATGAGATCGTGAATCATATTTGGCGGGTTGTGATATCTGCGACGTGACTGCCTTTGTTACCTTTATATTCTGTAGTTACTGTTATATACTGACTGCGATTACATTAAATTGTTGCCTTTATTAGCCAATATATCCATACTTTTTTGTTTGATTGGTTGGTGAATTCTCTAGAAGACCATCAGGCAGTTTCAGCCCTCAAAAGGGCTGGCGGGTCAGCGAGGCTGATGTAGACTTTTCTCCGGATCCGGAATGATATTCATGGGGATTGTGTCGCAGGGCTCTCCCCCTTCCTCCTCCACACCTATAAACCAGTGGGGTGTGCAAAACTGATACTGGAACTTCACATCTACGGGCATGATAGGATATAACAAGGTGGTGGTTCAGCATATCACAAGCTATTAGACCAGTGGTTCTCAACCTGTGGGGAATCTCTCACCCCCCCCCCCCCCAGGGGGAATTTTAGGGTTTCCAGGGGGAAATTAAGATTATTTCAAGATCATATTAATACAAGAACCGACTACTTTACTGTTCTATACTTCTCATCCTTCTGAAATTCATTTTATAACGTAAATAGACACACAAATCACGTTTTATGTAGACGTCTATACTAGTCTGTGTTATTAAATTTAGCTTCCATTTTTATGTATCCTGTTTAGGGGCGGGGGAATTTATAGGGAAGGGGATACGAAAGGGGGTGGGGGAATGACATTCTGAACATATGGTGAAGGGGAGCATGGGCCAAAAAAGGTTTAGAACCACTGTATTAGACCAAGGTGGTATTGTTTCATACACAGATTAAGGCTATTTCATGGTCAGCGGACTGCAACCCAATGACCAATGTGAATGTGTATCTGATAAGGTGATCGAGCAGTTAGGGTACTGGTCTATAAAACTGAAAGGTACCGTCTAACTCTGATAAGACAGTTTGTATCTAATGGAAGCCGAATTTTAAAATGAACCAACCCTGCAAATGCATACACCAGCTGGAGTTCAAGAAATGTTCAACACCTTGGGTTTAAGTTGTTAGCCTCAGTTTTACGTATTAAACATCAATAAATCATTCAGGTGCCGTCTTCACTATGAAGCTGGCTGCAATGAATCTCCAACACTGTCTGTCTCTCGTCCTGACTGTACATTCTGTCAAGCTGATGTTCGTCCATCTCTTGAATCTTCCCACTTGTATCGTTGTATACCTCCTGCTCGATTGCCCTCAACATTGCCCTCCAGTATGATTTTTATAAGAGTATCATGTCTTTTAACGTAGCCGAAATATTTCACTTGCCTCCTCTTTATTTCTGTCATCAACCCTCTCTTCATTCCCAGTTTTTCTAGAACCTCTGCATTTTGATTGTGTGTATTAATGTGACATGGTCAATATCAAGTCAGTCACTATTACTTGCCTTGACACCTTCTGATGCCCATGTTATGTTGGGTCATCACGGGAGAAGGAACTGTTGTAGCCCACACGCTTGCCTGTGGCATGGTGGTCATGCGTTCTACTCATCGAGGCGGATTTTACAATGTGGCCAGAGTTCCCAGGTAGAACCGGCCTAAGATAGACACCAGGAAATGTCCTTTGAGGCAGAGGCGTCCATGTGGTACTGACCGCTTACTCCAAGTGCCGACTGACTATACAAACCTGTGAGCGTAATTTGCACAGTACACCTCTTGTGTGAAGCGGACCTTTAAATTATTCATTTACATGTATTACAATTTGGGAGTCAATGGGGGAAAAAAGCCATCCCCGCAGGAATAGAGATTCGAATTACATACCACTGGGTAGCAAGCTTTGTGCTAGCCACTGCACTGCCTCGGTTCCCACTAGCATGTGTATCAATACATCATGTGCCATGCCGGTCATGACTCGCCATTTCACTCGATCACCAGAGTCGTGGATCAGCTCAGTGTTCCTGTCTTTAAAATGCCACGTGGTCAAGCCATCCAGGTATTTACTTCTCTGTCTCCCCCTTGTTCTCTTCCCCTCGATCTCGCCAGTTGTCACCAAGTTCTCCGATTTATTTCTTTTTATAACATGTCCAAACATTTTTCACTGCCTACGTGTAATTTCTCTAATCAATTTATGATTTTCATTTATTTCTTGTAGTACTTAAGTCATTGATTTTTCCGTCTGTTCATGGTATTCTTTACATTCTCATCAGAAACCACATTTCCACAGCCATCAGATGTTTTTCAACTTGACTGCTCATTGTCCAAGCTTCACATAAGCCGTCCTTATATTAAAGCCCTAAAACGTTTGTGCGTAAAGCAAATAATTATAATATTCAGCCTCGTTCGAACTCTCACCCTTTGGCCTGGCCTAGTTCTGGCAGTGATACGCGTGCATCTACGAATTGCTTGTCAATTGCCCGTCACTGGGAGGTTATGTCTGCCTGAGACGGCAACGGTTTCGACCCAAATATAATGCTAGCGATGTTCCCATGGCCATATCAAACGGTAACACGTCCACGATATCTTTGGTAGTGACATCGGATACCTCGCCTTCTCGTATAAGGGCGAAAAACAGGAGACACCGTAAGCAAGCTAAAAGTTCCACGGCAGTTGGCAATGGAGATAAGGCCGTAATTCCGCTGCCCTGCCAAGACTATTAGGAAAGAGAACTACGAGGTGCGTCCGTTACCATGAATGGAATGTATCTAGAGGAAGCAAATCTTAAAAACATGCATGCCGGAGTCTGACACTTGGCCTTTGAAGTAACTAGATATGATGCATTTCTGTCGAGTAATGATCTTTTGCTTTGTTACAAATAAACTGCTCCATTTAGCTTACTCTGGAGCAGAGGTTCCCAAACCACGGCCCGCGGGCTACTTGTGGCCCGCCAGCTACTTGTGGCCCGCCAGCTGTCAGAAAGTGGCACGCGAGGCCTCGTTATTTAATATAATATATTTTAATAATTTCAAAAATGCACTCGGAGAGCCCCGTCAGCGTGCAATAATTTGCGCCTGTTCGGTTCACAATGAAACATTATGAAGTTCCCATATCCCAGCCTTGCCGACCATTCAGAGTGCACAAAACCTTTAGCACAAAGTAATTGATTTGAAATGCAATTCTGCACTGAGATGTACATTTCTGGAGCTACCTGCTTCACCTTCAGCTGATCATATAATTTCATTATGGCGTCTATTGCCTGTCGAACAATTTGAACACTTGCGTTCATTCGCCGGGAGATATATTTGTCGTTTTGGTTCGACTTACAGATGCGAGCAGTCACTTTCCGCAATGACCGTTATAAAAATCAAGCAACGTTCCAGACTCACCGACAGTAACCTAGCTGCGCTTATGACTTTGGGCACGACAGACTTATGCCCAGACATTGATAAACTGGCATCTGACCTTAAGTAACTGGTTATGAAGACCAGTTACAATTGTAAATTAATTACATTAATAGCGATTTTCGAAACTGATATAAAATGTATTGTTGAACAAAATTTTGACTTTAAAAAAAAAAAAGAAAGGTAAGAATGATATTGCAAGACTGTTATAATTTTATAACATTGTGGCCCGCTTAACTACCGAAAATAATAGATATGGCCCTCTACTTGAAAAGCTTGGGAACCACTGCTCTGGAGCAACCCCCGGTTGTCTGCAATCGCACGGCAACTGTTTGACACAATCGTGCGTATGTCCCCAGTAAACAGTGTTCCGGATGGCATCGGGTGCATGTTCGAATATATTGGCTTCTCGCTCAGAAAGCAATGGCAAACCACTGAACGTGAATCACACATAGCGGCTGGGGATGATTGCAGCCCAGTTCGAAGGTAAAGAAAAAAATGCCCATGCTCTGGGCCTTGCTGGGGTCAGGACTGACCTTATACCTCTTCTCTCACTGACCCCCGTCTTAGCGTGTATACCTCCTCTTACTGACCCACATGTTAACGTTTATACCTCCTCTCACTGACCCCAATCTTAGCCTGTTTACCTCCTCTCACTGACCCCCATCTTAGCCTGTTTACCTCCTCTCACTGACCCCCATCTTGGCCTATACAAACTACTGAACATAAAATTGCCAAGGGATCACAATAGCAAATAAAAAAAGCTGGTGTTGACTGTAACGTCCTGTAAAGGATATGTAACTAACTGCCAGTCCGCCACTGCCACAAGATGGCCTTTACTACAGCACTGACTACACTACTATACTCTCCAGGCAAGATGTCCCCTGAAAGTCTGGCAGAAGTCTTGCCGCCCTACAACACAGCCAGTGTGTTGGCCACCAAGGAGAGCAGCAACCTAACGCCGATACTCAACAAGCTCCTGACCTCGCTGTCTGGACGCCAACAAGCAATCAGCCTGTCTGGGCAAAAGAGCGGTGATGATGGCTACGAAGTCATGGTATCAAAAAGAGGCAGTGGTAGTTTGTCCGGAGTGATGCCTCCACTGAATGAGTTCTGTCGCATGATGAAAGTGCAGTGCTACTGAACAACTCTCCACTTGAAGTTGTAGGGAGAGAAAGACATTTTCATCAAGATTACAATTGTGTGTTTATATATTTCCTAGCTTTTAATATCCACGTCATTCTCAAAATTCTATTACTTGAGGTGCCACCTATTTCGATCTCCAAAAAAAAAAAAAGAAGGGAAATTTAGCCTTATGACTTATGTGGCAGTCTGTATTTTTGAACACTGAAGATAAACAATACGATTTATTGCCTGGGGTTATTATGTTGTAGCTGCATCTCTCGTCACGTACATATCGTTGAATTCACACACAATAAAGTAAAAAATACAACACATTCGCATAGTAATTTGAATCTTCTGCCAGGGTAACCTAAACCATCTTTTTGTTTGCTATTCTAAATTAATAGCACTGCCCTCCGCAAACTTTAACATTTGTCCATTTTGTGTATTTAATTTGTTTTGTGCAAGATGCAGAAAAATATGCCAGGCAATAAATTGTGCATTTATTGTTTGTCTCTCAAATTCACAACAGGGAAACATTGTTTTGAGTTTCTATATTCACCTATACAGGCCTCGCTTGATATATGATATTACAACATTGTGAAAGTTATGCCGTAATTTTAACTGCCATATTATTTTGTGTGGCATCAAACACATCCCATGATAAACTTTAAAAGCTCTTCAGTCCCTATTACTAGTATGTGGAAGCTGCCATGTTTAATCAAAAAATTCAACATGGATGTCATAATCTAATGGTTATTTCCAAGAATGTTCGTACATCAAAGATTCACGTTGCTTGTTTTAAGCTCTCCTCATCACTGCTCTCTTCGCTAGTACTCCCCCACATAGGGTCAAATTGTTCTAGTTCACGTCTTCTGTTGTGCCCCATAAACTTATTTCCCTAGTTTTCAGATCTTGTAACTGCTACAGCTATCCATATCTCGGCATATTTCTTCTCTACAACCATGCTGCTGCTACTCAAAGAATGTTTCGGATTAACATTGAACAGAAAATAGTAAGTCAAAGTAGTTAGTGCGTTCAGAAATGTTTGCCCTCATTCAAGTTCAATTTTTGTGAAAAGTATCTGTTGCATCGTTATGAAATTTTTCCTGCAATTCTATATTTATTCCCACCAAAGGAGTGTCTTTGATAGCTCCAAAGGTAACTAAAATCATTGATTGAAGTGTTTGTTTTGGTGAACATTTTTGAAACAAATTTGTTTTACATGTCAGAGTAATAATGGTTTCTGTTCATGATGTGCTTTCTCATCAGAAGATTCTCATGCACCATGAGGAATATTCATTACTGAAGTTTACATGTGAAGATGTATTTCATAATATGCACGTCATCTCCGACCTTTTTTTTTTTTAAATTTTTTTTAAAATTTGATGTTGCATATCCGTTGCAGTCAACACCAGCATTTTTCAGCTGCTGTTGATGTACTAGGCAAGTTTTTACGTTCAGTAGTTTGCCATTGCTTTCTGAACGACCGGCTCCCATACCAACACGTCCATGGCCTGTAAATTATATACTGCATATAAACAAACATTGAGATCTGCTGTGCAATCTCCAGAACAAAACTATGTGTGTGTGTTGTTGTTGGGTGTAGTACATGTAAGGCTTACGCTAAATTTCATTTCCACTTTTAAATGGGGATAAACATTTGTGAAAGCACTATATAGTTGAATACCTTTTACAGGATGTCAAATCAACCATATAAAAAAAAAACGTTTGTTTTTAGTTTTTAAACTTTTTTTTTTTTTTTTTTTAAACGTTCAGTAGTTCCATTTGCTTCTGAATGACTGTTCATAAAATTTCTTTTAAAAGTCAGCACACACACACAAAAAAAAAAACCAAAAAAAAACATGCAAATAAAAATCATTTATTTTATAAAAGGTAAAGTATAATCATTTATAATAAATTTTAAAAACTGAGTAGCGCTTTCTGGTAGTGGGATATCTCTCTCACAATCTGAAAAAAAAAGTGAAAAAGAAATGCAAGTTTATTGGTCAGTCAGATATAATCAACACTGACTATCTCACTGACTGCCACGCTCACCAAAAGCAATCCATTGTCGCACTTCCTTTTTATGTTCATAGCCCTCATCTTGCTAGATTTAGACCACTGAGCGTGGCAGGTTCTCTTTCTCCCCCCCCCCCCCCCCCCCCCCCATCATGTTCCTGATATGGCGGAAATGCAAATATGACTAAAACGCAGCTTCAAGGAATTTTTCAACTCTCTAACCTCCTTAGTGACAACAGAATCTCTACTACATATGTTTCAAATGAGGCTGTCTCCCCCAACCAACATATGCATGGGCCCATACACTGTTAAGTAGTTAACTCACAAAGAAATCTGACTACTGGCATATCAGACGTAGGCATGGCTATGCAGCTCCCTCTCTACAAATATTTAGAACAAAACATAATTCTCACATCTGTGTCTTGTAGGACTTGGTTCCATAGTATTCAGTTT
This sequence comes from Cepaea hortensis, assembly GCA_963921405.1. NCBI lineage: Eukaryota > Metazoa > Mollusca > Gastropoda > Stylommatophora > Helicidae > Cepaea > Cepaea hortensis. Next base: position 38,706,635 of record OY992891.1, on the reverse strand, counting down.
TCATTTGTTTATTGCGGGACTTGGTCCTATGGTATTCTTTGCGTTTTCCTCAGAAACCACATTTGTACAGCCATTAGATGTTTTTCCAGCTTGTCTGCTCATTTTCCATGCGTCACATCTATACAAAAGTATAGGAACATTTTCTTGTTGCAACTGACATAATTTTTTTATTGGTCAGTATGTTTACGATTCTTGCTAAAGGCTACATTCGCCATGATGATTCTTGTTCTAATTTCAATGAATCTGAGTAATGGCTGTTCCAAGATAAGTGTACTGATTCATTTGTTTAATAAGAATTTACCATTTACATTCCTAGTGAAAATCATAATCTGTGTCCTACAATTTAATTCTAACCCTAGTTGTTCACTGTATGCAACAACCGCAACTACTAAATGTAGATCCTGCCCATTGTCTGCAGTCAATAATGTATCATCTACATATCTAATGTTACATCTCCCAATGGTGATTCCTCTCTTAACTTCTAAATTTCTAAAAATATTTTCATTGTATAATGAAGCCATGAGTGCAGGTGGTGGATGAAGTTGAAGAGCAGCCAACAGATAGTTGTAGGTTATGGTCTCCAACTTCACGACACTAGGCAGAGGATCTCTTTTTTGTGGGAGACAATGGCTACAGACATCCACCAGTATGGTTACTTCTAAGAAAGTTAAAACAATGGCAAACTATCTTCTTTATAGATGCCAAGAAAAACATGTATTGCAATCTCATAGAAAATCAGATCTTTTTCCCCTGTACAGTGAAAATATTTTCAGAAATGTAGAAGATATGAAAGGAAACATCAATAACATTAGATATGTGGATGATTCGGTATTGATTGCAGGCAATAAGCAGGATCTGCAACATTTAGTAGATGCGGTTATTGCACACAGTGAACAACTAGGGTTAAAATTAAATTGTAAGAAGACAGATTATGGTTGCCACTAGGAAAAAAGAAATACCACAGTAATATACAAGTAATGGGAATATTCTTAAGCAAGTGAATCGGTACAATAATCTCAGAACAGTCATAACATCTGATGGGAGATGCCTTGAAGATATTATCAGAACAAGAATCGCCATGGCGAAGGTAGCCTTTTGTAAGATGGAAAACATACTGGCCAATAAAAAGATATCTGTAACAAGAAAAAGTGTGATTAGGTGGCACATAGAACCCGTACTTTTGTATGGATGTGAAGCGCGGAGAATGAACAAACAGGCTGAAAAACATCTGATGACTATGAAAATGTTGGTTTCTGAAAGAAAATGCAAAGAATACCATGGTGGACAGACAGAAAAACCACCAAGTCCTACAAGAAGCAAATGAAAATCGTAAAATGATTATAGAAATTAGACATTTAAAAAAAAAAAAAGCCATTTACTGTGCGGTGTATGGCAGAGGGGTCTTTGAGCCTGAAGAATTAAGGCCGCCTGGCTAGTGCAGTCGTCGCGAACTGTGCAGGTTAGGATTTTTTTTTTGCCCCCGACAGAAAAAAAAATCCCACACCTTACCTAGGGATCAAACCCGGGTCTCCCGAAGGAGAGTCTGGCGTTGTAGCCACTCATGGCACATGATGATGATAGACACATCCCTGTCGCACACCTCTTAATAAGGCTGATATATCCTACTTCATTTTTGTTTCCAATCTTTGTTTTTTTTAAAATAAATTTGTCTTTCTGACAATATCTTCATGATGTGGCTCATTTATACTCATTTATACTAACTATTCTATGTTAATCAGACTTGGAATAAATATCATATATTTAATCAGACTTGGAATAAATATCATATATTATGTTCAGCAGTCTGGTGACCTGGTCTATTCCATATTCTTCTACAGCATTGATATTTCTATTGTGATGTCTGGACCTGAGAGAGCATTCTGAACTTCCATCCTCAAATTTGTGCCCTTCAATATTTTTCTGACTATACTGTTCTCTTGTATCATCTTAAGGTATTTCATATAATCTGACCACTCATGTAAAATCATCTTTTTCTATTACGATTTTGCCATCGGCTTTTAGGCAGCCCGGTGTGTGTTCTAGTGATGTCATTAATTCTTTTTATGCATTAATTTGGTATTCCAGGTGTAACAAAAACAGACGGCACAATACAGATCTACTTGCCTGATGAAAAGTTACATCCCTGCCGGTACCCCGGATGCTGCAGATTCATCATAATTATCTGCAAAGAGTTCAACAATAACATTAGATAACCCCTGAAAGATTGTTTAATTGTCTAAACAGTAATATTTGACACCCTGAGAAGACTCTTCATAAGCTAACTGCATCTTTGTTCAGTAACAGTAATAGATGCTCCCCTGTGTATCACAAGACTTTTTACAGTGACTACATTAACAGCAGCAATAGTTTTTTTGGTATCATTTGCTATCTATTTCCTGTTCTGTGTCTTCAACTGTCTATTTCTGTTCACTCATTTGTCATTGACTATTTCTGTTCACTCATTTGTCATTGACTATTTCTGTTCACTCATTTGTCATTGACTATTTCTGTTCACTCATTTGTCATTGACTATTTCTGTTCACTCATTTGTCATTTACTATTTTGTTGTATGTTCTTTGGCTGTCTCTACTATATCTGTTCTGTATCGAATGGCTCTGATGTGTCGTCAACTATTTATTATCTGTCATTTCCTATCTATTCCAGTGCTCTAGTGTTATCTTACTATTTCTTGTCCACAACCAGTAAAACACATACATATCCCATGTGTGCATCAACAGCTTATCAGTAAACAGTTATGGTTATGTCTGCACTCTGACAAGGGTTTGCCGCATCTATAGGACAGGTTGGTATAGAAACCTCTCCCAATCCAGTGTCAGCAGGGATTGTGTTACAAAGTCCTCCTTCCCCATTTCCATGCTAAGAAACCAGCAGGATGCCATATACCTGGCATGAGACTTCACATCTGGAGCGAGGCATGGTAATCCTTGCTGCAAGCTGGAACCTATTCCATGCAGAGGCAACATAACAAGATTTTTAAGTGCTGGCCATTGTGAAAACCTGGGCTGAGATTTGCAACATCAGCAGCTCACACTTATATTCCCACAAAGTAGATTTTACTCTAAATATATATATATATATATATATATATTATATATATATATATATATATATATTATATATATATATATATATATATATTATATATATTATATATATTATATATATATTATATATATATTATATATATTATATATATTATATATATTATATATATTATATATATATATATATATATATATATATATATATATATATATATATATATATATATATATCATTAACCTGGCTATGAAGAATAAACAAGAGAAAAAGCTGCACATTAAAAGCATGTGACGTATGTATCCATTTATTCAACAGGTGGTTCTGCCATAGTGCATATCCTATTAACTAGAAGAACGGGCTGCGTTAATGATTCTGTGAATGTATGTAGTTTATTAATCATTTTCTCCATATTCTAATCCAGAAATAGTAACTGATACACATTTTCTAGTGCTGTTATTCCACATATTGAAGTTTCACCATAGATCAGATTGTCATTTGCTTGGTTATCTTTGACTTTCCCCATGTATTTGTAGACCTAATTTATTGTGTTTAATCCTGCATTGTGGAATGGGAGAATCATGTCAGAATCAACTAAATTCCATTTCTGGTGGTAGTGCTTCAATCCAGTAAGAATAAAGGTGACAAAAGGCCTGTTGCACTTCTGTTCTTATTTCAAATGTGTCTGTTACAATTCATCCCTTGCCATGAAAGGTCACCAGACCTCATAATACTGAGTCATAATACCCTCCCCTCTTTTATAGCAGCTGAGAAAAGTATGTAGTCTCCCTCATTGGGGAAGGAATCCTCATTACCCCAAGAATTGGCAGGTACATAAAGACAACAATCCAATATTCAATCCAAGAATGACCAGTCCATAAACTGTGGTAGCACAGTGACTAGCATACCTGCCAGCCGGCCCAGAGGTCATGTTCAAATCCCCCGTAAAGAAGGGATTTAAAAATGTACCTGGGCTTCCAAGCTGACCCAGCCTAAAATGAGGTTCTGGGATGTACAGAGAGCCTGCATGATGACCACATCATTCATCTAATGCTGATTGGTCTATAACAAACAAAATGTGCAACTGGATCACAATATGCTTCATTGTGTGGGGGAAAGAGTCCTTTACCTATCAACACCCCTATACTTCACAGAGAATGAAAGATCAAATACTCCAATACTTCAGGGAACAAAAGATCAAACACCCCTATACTTCACAGGGAAAGAAAGATCAAATACCTCTATTTAGATCTTATTTATCTATATATATATATATCTATTTAGATCTATACCCCTATACTTCAGGGACGAAAGATCAAATACCTCTATTTAGATCTTATTTCTCTATATATATCTCTGTTTAGATCTATACCCCTATACTTCAGGGAACAAAAGATCTAATACCCCTATACTTCATAGGGAACAAAATATCAAACACCCCTATACTTCACAGGGAACATAAGAAGCACGAAATGGCAATTACTGGATGTATCAAAGAAATGAACGGAAATTATCTCCTATCACATCATCATCTTCTACCCAACTGGGTTGTCAAACGACATTATTTTGATATCACGCACAACTCCCTCACATTACAGCATGGTAATGTTGTAACCTGTTCTATCAGAATCTGATCAACTCAGGATTTCTTTTTGACTGTCACGATGAAAGCTGCAAATACCTTGAGATGACAAGAGTTGAAACCTGGAAAAGGTTAATGACAGTAGAACATTATATACACATATAAGAAGGCAACAATGAATTTTTTTTGGTCATGTAATGAGAAGAGATGAATTGAAATACATCATGACAACTGGAAAGATAGTCGTTAAATTAGGCAGACTAACAGAATGATGCTGGATGTGGTGGCATGGAGGACACAGAAAGAATCCAGAACACCAGGGACCAAGACCTGTGGAGATGCATGAATTCTATGCCAATTGGCAGGGCACATATGATATCACTTCACTGTCTGCCTTCAGGTGTACCCTGGGTAATCGGTGGTGGCAAGTCACATGGCCAAACCAGGCACGTTTTTGACATTTCAACAAGAGTGGTCCTTGGCAGGTTTCATTTGTTTCCTTAAAGAAATTTATGAATATATGCAATGATGTATACATTTCCTGCAACAATTGCATTTGATAAGCTGGATACTGGATCCTTGCTCCAAATTGGCCAATAATGTCCAGTGATTAGATGGCACCAGAAATTTCTAGTCTGATCTATATTTTTATTTTTTTTGGCATTTGCTTACTTGAACTCAAGCATAGTCCACACAGATGCTACTACTTCTAGTGCACTAGACTTTCTTTTGTCTTTTTGTGGATTAGCTTTCGCTATTACCAGTGTCCCTCTCCATCAGACAAGCCCACTCCAGCTTCTCGGGTACTTAAAATTGACATCCCCAAGTCAAGGCCAAGTCAACATTTTAGCCCAACTGACTTGTGCAGGGACTGAACCTACTACCTCGGCATCAGCACAATGGAAGTTTAAGAGCAAGTGCTCTTATCCTTTCAGCCATGCTGACCTTTGATCTATATTTGAAAATGGAAAGGAAAGGTAAATATCACTCACTTTTCCCCAGCTTGTCCAGGATATCCGAGCAGCAAACATCCCAGTATTCACCTTCACGGATCACAAACCTCCTGATGCTGCTTCGGAAGTCACTCCAGTGCATGAAGTCTTCCTTCTGAGAGTTGATCCTTTGCACCTGGTGACAATGTGTGTTCATAATGGTATTGTTTCACTTTATACAGCACATTCACGGCTGAAATATGAGCACTCATGACTGCAGTAGACATGACCATACCAGATAAATAAAATCATATAACATGAAAAAGTCGCACTGGTAATATCTATGATGCAAATACTAAAGACAAATCTGGACCTTTGAACTATGTTACAGAAAAATCCTAGGAATATCGTGGACAAAGAAAGAAAATACTGACGTTCCACAAGATCTGCATATCAGAGAAAACTGGCTCAGAAAGTGAAATACTTTGGCCATATTAAATTAAGTTATGTAGAATGAACAGTGATGGAAGGCAAATCTCTTGGAAGAAGAAGCTGGGGTACATCAGCATGAAGATAGACACAAGACATTGAAGACACAGTGAGGCAGAAGAACTGGCCATGAATCAAGAAACTGTCCAGCCAGCCATGGTAAGAGATGATTTGCTAAAGAACCGCTGCATGATGATGATGATGAAGAATCATCATCACTGCACTCAGGACTAGTCAATAAACTTTAGTCTCTACCGGCAGAAATCAAAGGGCGTGGATGCTGACTGTCCCTGTTGTGATCTTAGCTACACATCAGAACCACCCTCTCTTGTATTCACGACAATCAGTTCAATATTTTAATCACCACAGCCATAATTGACAAGATTTAACAATCACCAAGAATACCAAATTATTAATTATTGTCCACATTAGACCCAAGTGGTCATTCAGTGGATACACCTTCCAGGAAGAAGTCATTCTTTAGTGGATACATTGGTACTGCAAAAATCAAGAGAAACAGAGCTGACAGACTGGACAAAAAGTGAGAACCTGCCGTAATATGACTACAATGTGGAAGAAAGATTACGCCAAATTTAACAAAGATCGTAACTACAAACTATCTATAGAAATCACTTTATCAAACTTATCTGAACAGACCACAACAGAATGAAATACCAACACTGCACACCAAATTCAAGACACACCATAAGTCTCTACCATTATAGTCTAGCAAATATGATGGGAGAAGGAACAGTTAAGGTGTTGCACCGACAATGGCATGAGGAGTCAGATGAGGGTTTGATATTTGGGCTCATCACTCGCTACAGGAAGGGAAAACTGGATACTCCGTACATTCAGGCCTACAAAATGTGCTGGTCCTACACATCATAGACACATGACAGGTTCCTGATACAGGAGTTCAGTTGTAATATCATGGCAGGGACATGTCCCTGAAGACTGTCTCCCACACACACATGAGAATAAGGCTGTGGCCCACACCAGCCATCTTCAAATGAATACAGTAAATGTCGGAACAAAATGGACAACTGATTGAATTCCCCCTTATCAAAATACCCTAACCAAACACCAATGATAACACTGAACATCACAGCAGAGAGAACAAAGGAAACTAATTCTTTTTACCTGCCCACAATATATAATTCGGACATAGTACTCAGGACTGTTCATATCTTTGTAGAGTTCGATCCGCATGTTGGCCCCAAAGGGTGGCCACTGATCATTCCATATACCTAATGCCTCCAGCAAACCGGTCATTGTGGAATCATGGGTAGAGAAGAGACACAGCTTGGGGGTGTTCCTGCAATACACACAGTTTAGCTGAATATCTCTGAAGGTTGATGAGTACTAATGATCACACCTGGTACATATTTACTTTAACATTCCATTTATAACACAGTAAAAGACAACTACCCCCCGCTTCCCCCACACCTGCAATACTCAGTTTATAAAAGGATTAAATCTTTGGTTTTATTGCGCCTGAAACACTCTTTTATATACGAGCATCACAAATGTACTATTTATTTCATTAGTAAATTTGACATATCCAGTCATAATTTAAAATTACCTATATATATGGTGTGGTTACAGCATTCCAATAAGAAATAAGTATGGTAGTCTCCTCCTAGCAACAGAAGATGGGCAACACAACAGAGAATGGGCAACACACTCGAGTGTGGCAGTTCAGGGCACCGAGTACCCACTGGAACACATGGACAACTCTGTACCTGACCAAGCAGTGTACTCACTTGTCCCGACAGCCATAAACTGCCATCAAAGATGTAAGGAACTACCACCCATCCTTCCAAGAATAAGTTTATAAGCAGCTCACAAAAATATGGAATGGAAGAGTGACATTTAGTGACCTCAGAATGAATAATCTGACAAGGCATCATCCCCTTCATAAATAATTTGTTCTGAAGCAGCTGCCTGTTATGATGACTCTGTGATAGGGCTACCAGATTTTGTAGGTCTGAATGCATTGGAAGGATAGGTGGCCAGACTTTCTCTCACTTAGCGAGATGGCCAACGCAGGTGTCGAACCCTCAAACAATTGCAATCATGGCATCAGCACAGCTCCCTATCAACTTCACTAATGTGCCCACTAATCAAATATGTACTATCTTCACTGCATTACTTGGTTGTCAGATTAGCCTCACTGCACATCAAACCATTCAGTCTCTAAGTGCTAGGATTCCCTCCTCTGTATCTTCCTTGGTGTGTAGTGGTCTAAATCCTTTTTTATTTCAATATTTCTGATCTTCTCTTCTTGTCACATTGAAAATTCTGTGCAGGCAACTGATCCGTGTTGTGAACACTTTTAAATATTTTGCTTTCACTGTTCAGTTCTGTCACTTATAGAATCTGTTAAGAAGATTGTGTTGAAAAATTCATCCTGTTAAGATATTTCTCTGAACCATACTAATTCCCTAGCAGCCTAGTATACCAGGCCTAACTTCTGTGAACATTTAACCAGGTGGATAATGCCCCACAAGTGAGCCACAACATGCTTAAAGACTTCATGACCCAGTTTCCAGTAGGCTCCACTTAGAGGTGGGTCACGATTTTCATGTCTGACAGGTTATTGGCAGCTTAGTTACCGACGAGCAATATCTCCGGCGGGAAGTCTGACGGTAGTACACGCTTTACACAGGCCCGGACACTTGTGATTGACAGATGTACGCGCCCAGTGGTCCGGGCGCATAAACGACCCTTACCTGTAGGATTTGGCTGAACGCCTCTAAGTCAAATTCCAAGGGTTTAGGGTCTGGCCATCGCTCGTATCCTGCTCGTGGAGGAGAGGTCTCGGAGGTTTGACGCTGAGTCCCCAGCGTCTGCAGCCTACCCTGTCCCAGACGTATTGGTTACCCATTCCTCTGGATCAGACAGGTCAAGGCCGAGAGAGGGAACATGATGTTTGGGCACCACATGTTCTCTGAAGCTCTGCCCAGGCATTGTGATGAAATTTTGGCCAAATTCCAACTCACATACTTTGGTCTGTCAAGACTGCAAGGTGCCACTCACTTAGTTACCACTTATTACCTAGCCCAGACATCGGCAGTCTGTGGCATGTGGAACAATTTTCAATGGCACTCTCAGTGACTTGAATAAAGTATATGATAAGAAAAAAATTTGCATTGGTTAATTTAACTGAAGCATATAATACTTCTAAAGCCATTCTTGTTGTCACATCCCTTTCACATGAAAGGGATTAGACATCAGTTCTTAGAAAATGATCTAATGCAAACAGAGTGTGGAACAACCTTGACAAAGTTTGATATCCATCCTATCCTTTCCCTCGAAAGGGTGATAAAAGTTCTTACACACTGGTGGTAAGAATGTGTGATCTGAAGCAAACGCAGTGAGTGTGGAACAACCTTGATGAAGTTCTATATCCATCCTATCCTTTCCCTCTCCCCCGACCACACCCACCACCAACTCTAAGTTCTCTTGGCTGTTGCATATTCATGCTAGTATTATGCCAATGAGACCATGGCACAAATGTTAAGTGTATAATAAATAACATGGTGCAGTTATTTAATGTATTGGAAACATGTTAATGCACGATCAAATTAATGTACTCAAGGGTTGTTCTTTATAAAAATGTGGTGGACTGGTTGGCATGTTGATCAATTTGCAAGACTTCGGTGGCATGTTGAGCAACTTTGCAATATTACTTCTACACAACATTACACAAAAGGTTGCCGACCCCTGTCCTGGCCAATCTAAATAACTAGGTGTGACATGTGACCATAGCTTGTATATGCGCAACCTTTTCCTAAATGCACACATAGCTTACCAGCACTGAAGATTCTGGTAGCCATACAAATGGAGCAGTGACTACTATTATTATTGTTTAACCATCTTGTTCTCTCAAACTGATTGTGGGCTGGATATTTTAACACTATATGCTTGTCAATGTGAAAAGTTAAATACAGAATGAAGGAATGCAAATTGTCTTGGGTTGTACATGAGGTACCCCCACAATGATGAGAGGTATACACTGGAGCTTACATCAGTGAAACCTAGACTCACATTTGTACAGGACAAGGCTCATATGCGAGTCACCATTAACAACATACAGCCTAACACAATAACCTAAATGACACCAAATGAAGATAAATAAAGTGAGGAAGGTTATGAATGGCACAAAGAGAGGATACTATTAAGGAAATACCTTCGTCAAACTACACAAGAGGTAAGAATGGACTGACAGTGGCAGAAAAGGAGCTTTCTCCAGGTCATCTAAATGGGCATAGACTAACAACTGGTGCAATGGAGTGGCAGAGTTGGAAGTAGAACAGTTTGTAGATGAAAATGCCAGTACAGATGATGGGATAATATATATAGATGGTTCTGTGCAGCGTGGAGAGAAATCTGATTGGATATTCTCAGCAAGAGCCAAAGGGAAGGTTGTTGCTGAGGGAAATGTGCCCTTTAAGCCTACCACCTCAAGTATAAGACTGGAAGCCATTGCGATCACTGAAACTTTGAAGTGGATAATAGGTGTTCAAATCACCAATGCAATAATAGTGTCTAATTCTCAGCCTGTTTTATGTAAAGTTCAAAATGGACAGATGAATGGATACCAGGCATAGACAACTCTCTTGCAGGCACAAACATGGACATACTGTCTAGACAAGCTGGAGTGTGAGGTGATGAGCTAGCAGATTGGTTGGCTTAAAAAAACCCACTAGCAGTTGGAACACTCATCATGGACAAGGAGGACCATTACAGGGCAAGGTAGATGTGCTAAAAGCCAGTGAGTCAGTGGAATAATTAACATCTAAACCTTTCACAAGAGATGGAACATCTATGGATTTACCTGGAATGTTATATTATGTTGATTCTAGAATCAACCAATCAATGAAACCTAGCAAATCTCCTTCATTACCTTCGACCAATCAACATTTAGTTAGTTATCTACCCAATCACCAGCTCCATAGCAAAGGGTTATGGATGTAGTTCATAATCTCGCATACTCACGTTCAAAACACAGCTGCAGGTGATTTGGCAGCAGACCACCCTGCATTGGTTTTTTACTAAATGGTATAGGTGCTGGTCATTCAAAAAGCAATGGCAAACTACTCAACATAAAGTTGCCAGGAAATCATCAGCAAAAAAAAAAAAATGCTGGTGTTGACTCCAACGTCCTGGAAAGGATTTGCAACTAACCCAATCTACCCAATATCCTTCATGACCTTCAACCAATCAACAACTTTTAGTTAGTTATCTACTCAATCTCCTTCATAAGATTCCCCAACCAATCAACAACTGTGGTTAGTTCTTATTACCCACCCAATCTCCTTCATGAAATTCTCCATCCCATCAATCACTTTGGTTAGTAGCGGGCCTGCACTGAGGCGGGGGATCACTGTTCTTTCAGTACTGCTCTGTCCGGTCATGGCAGAGTACAACATTTTAGTGGCCCGTTTAACTATGAGCTCTTTATACCTTGCCAGTTCCGGAGGAATAGGCAACCCATGTGCCTGAAAAATAAACCATCAGTGAACGTGACAATCTAAAAGATTTAGCAAATATGACAACATGTATCACAGTGACTTTCAAGATGAAGTGACAAGTTTTACTGGTTCTAAACATGGATGAATGGATAATATGCGAGAAAGAAGAGAGAGAGGGAGTAGGGAGAAATGGAGAGATATTGGCAGGAGGGAAACAGGAAGAGAAGACAGAGAAGGAAGGAGAGATAGCAGAGAGGGAGGAGAGAGTGGGGAGAGAAGGATAGATGAGAGAGAAAGGAGTGAGAGAGAAGGACATAAAAATACTGATGGAGACAAGACATGCAGACAGACAGACCAAGGGAGAGATGAGAGAGAGAGATACAGAGAAAGAACATACAGAGAAAGAGAGCACTGTAACAGACTATGCAACCTACCGTGCATGTAGTAAGTGGCAATTAAGGAGGTTTATCATAGTAATGTCTAGCTCATCCAGTGCTAAACTTTAGCTGCAAAATCTAACCAATCATGCTTGAGTCTACAAAGTGCTTGGTTTGATTTGTTTGAAAACCTATTTTCTATTGGGATATGAAAGGCAGAAGAACCAAAAGAAGAATTAGCGGAATGTGGGTAATGAGACGAAAGAAATGGCATGCAAAACTTGGTTCTAAAGGATTATTTGAAAAGGTGAGGGATCGTTTCATTCACAAATGAATGTAACATATTTCCATAAGCTTATATTTAATGGATACTTTCAGTCACAAATGAATACCCATATTTCACAAATGAATATAAACATATTTCCAGAAGCTTATTGTTAAGGGATACGTTCATTCACATAATACAACATATTTCAAGTAGCTTATATTTGAAGGATATTTTTATTCACAAGCCGACACTGTGATGAAAGAGTTACGAACGCAGTTCGCAGATTATGTTGTTTTTTTTTTTAAATTTGGGAACAGTCCTTAAACTTTAAAAAAAAACAATGGAGGAAAAACATAATGTACACAAGTACACAAGAAAAAGCCATGATGTACACAACATGAGAAAACCATGATGTCTAAACAGTTACAAGCAAATGTCACTTACAAAAAATGGTTTACCTGTCTTGACATTATGTCATCTCGTGCAGAAACAAAATTGAAATCATCCTGCCAGGAGTCTGGAAGCTTGCGCTCATTCTAATTATGATATATTATTAAAAAAATGCACATAATCATGAGGTACTTGTAAGTCAAAGAAATTCTCATGTAAAAATCACTGCAAATCATGACACTGTAAATAGACATGAACATACATTTCCAGTAATTAAACAAACTGAAAACAAGTCCTGAAGCAGGGCCTAGTGAACGGTCAGCACAGGTGTCATACACTCATCCGACCGCGTTCAAGAAATTGCCAGCATAACCTCTACCTAATGCAACAACATCCCTGCTACATTTCCAGTTCTGCTACTTCTATTTATATATATGTAGTAACAGTCATGATAGATCAGTGTTTATATGCCTGCCTGCTTGCCAGTCTGATGGTTGTGTGTTCAAATCCCCCATGGGGCAGGAATTTTATAAACCACAAACCTAGGCTCCCATGTTAATCCAACCTAAAATGGGTAATGGGAAAATTTCCTGGGAAGTAAAGGTGTGATGTTGAGCACATCACTCATGGAGTGCTGAATGGGATACAAATACGTGGCTAGCACCAAAAACTCAATATGCTTCATGGCATAAAAAAGGAGTCCTTTACTGACTTTCCTTATGTAGGCAGCTGTGATGGCAAAGTAGCCCTGGCTTACCAGTGCAGAGTTAACAGGTTCAAAAACCAGGCATTTCTAAATACTTTTCAGAATATTACAGATACAGGGTCATATAATCCTTGAGACTTCTCAGGAAGGGGCAGTTAAGATACTGAATTCTCTAATCAAGTGTTTAAAATAATGACAACTGATAAAACCAAAATGGCAACATATATATTTACCACTGGAAAGAAACTACAGAAAGCGGGCAGTTTTGAATATCTATGTTCATTGCTGAAGGTGATGGGATTTTGCTCTACGAAATTTAAACCTCTATGGATTTGAACAGACAGAAGAAACAAAAGAGTACTAAAAGCATGTATATTTCCTGTGGCAACATGTCCGCATCAATCTTGGACATTTAACAAATCAGCTGAAAAGCACAAATAATTTGAATGAATGTTTCAAGGGTTAAAAAATGTATTGGATGAAAATAGAGCAAACAAATTTATACAATGAGAACTCAATATCGAAGGTCGGCTAAGACAAAAACAGTTGAGGAAATTTCAATGTTTTGGGCATGTAAAGAGACAAATGTCTGGAAAAGATAAATAAGAGTGGCATAGCAGGGAGTGGGAGAATAGCAAGACCATACCATAGATGGATTCTAAATGTGATAGATAATTTACACATGACAGCAACACAGGCAGGACATCTAGCATAAGATAAAGGAATTTCGAAAGACCTATGGGGGAAAGAGTTCTGCATAGAACATGCCACTGAATGATGAATCAAGTGTTTTGTTTCACAATGGAAGTAAATACACTGGTACGTCGGCGCTACAGAATTCATGCAGTGTACTGAGATTCCTCTTGTGTTGTTTAATGCAGGCTATCTGAGCAAATGTGAGTTTATCTATGGCCAGCAAGCTGAGATTCCTCTTGTTTTTTATCATGGAGGATATCTTAGCTCTGAGCACATATGGGCAGCATGCTGAGATTCCTTTAAGCCAGACATAAGGAACATTTTAAATGGAACAACACAACAGCTAATGAATACTACTTGCAAGTATCACTACATGGCAGTGGGCTGAAGGATGGAAGCCCTTGCACCAGCGGATCAATACCAACAACACGTTTAGTCTTCTCTTTTCCTACATTATAAGTGTCATCTGACAACATAGAAATATTATTTGGTGAAAGGCTGTTCAATAATACATGACCGTTCTTTCAAATGCACGACTGCTGGCTAATTGCTTCATTCTCCTTACTGCATTGGTTACCAATGTGGGTTTCTGTTTTTGCATTTTACACAATATTAGGCCAATACTTGTGGAGAAAGCATAGCTGTACTGTATTCCCTTTTCTGTTTCTCACTTTAATGAATCCATCTTTAGCAGAGCGGTTCATTAATCATCAAACTATTCACCTCTACCAAAAACTTATATATCTGCCATGATATAGTGAGAGGAGGCAATCTTTGTCACAAGCACAGCTGCAACCAGCCACTGAAACATTTACAAGCTGCCATCAGCCACAAGGATCACACTTTATACAGTGTCATTGTTCTGCAGATCTGCGGCCAACAGATCAAGACTCTCCAACGCTATGTGTCATTTGAAATTTCAAAAAGTTATATGTTGCTTATATTATTATTATCTGTTGGCCAGCCATTTAAGCTTTCCACACACATCCGTCTTCATCTGCCTCTGCCTTTCTGGCCTAGTATTTTCCCACATCACCATGTGTCACTGGGGCCGGTCAGGGAAGCAAAGAATAAAAATACTGTAACCTTGTAACCTAAGACGCATGTTAAAAGAGGAGACTAAGGAGGACTGGCGTGTCACTGGCTACCCTGTTCTGTAGAATACTTTAGCTGCAAAATCCAACCACCCATGAACAACTCTACAGAAAAGAAATGATGAAACCAAGATGAAAACGGGCCCTTGTCCTTAAAGCGGTATAACACAATGCAGAATATTTCAGGTGTGTTATTCTGATACACACACTGATATCCCTGCCAGCACTACACAGTTAGTGTGCTGTTATGAAAATCACCTAATGCGATGTATAGGAGGAAATGAGCACTTTCTGGCAGTATTCTCCATCTGCAATGTAGATGATCCCTTACAAACACAAAGAACTCAACTAAGAAACATTCTCAACCACAAACTACTTTGGGCACCCAGCCTAATTAAAGGGCTCTAGAGGTTTCTCTGAATGAAGGGGGCTGAGAAAGGGAGCTATCATTTCACCTCATACTGTGACCTAGTACGAGGGAAAGTCAATAAGTAAGTCACAAATGGCTGTAGAAAAATAACTAAATATGATAACAACTTGAAATCAATTCATTTGTATACATACATACATTGTCCCTTTATTTCTCAACATAATTTCCGCCAACACTGATGCACTTATCCCATCGTTTTATCAGTCCTCCCAAACCGGCTGCATAGAACTGCGTGCTGTTTTCTAAACCACGTTTTCACTTCACATTCAACTTCGCGAAATGTCTCCCACCAAAGTGGGTTTTCAATGGACCAAACAGGTGGAAATTGCTAGGGGCTAAGTCAGGGCTGTAAGGTGGATGTTCCAGAACTTCCCACCTTAGTTGGTTAATTTTCTCCTGAGTTAATCGAGCCGTATGTGGTCTGGCATTGTCGTGAAGAAGCAACACTACGCTAGGAAGCAACACTCCTCTAGTCAGCAGTCCTGGACATTTTCTTCGAATTGCATCATGAAGCATCGATAGAACTTCACAGTACGATTCAGAATTCAAATTGTCACCTTTCTTCTTGAAATTGGTTAAAAGCACTCCTTGACAATCCCAGAACACTGTCAGCATAACCTTCCTTGCTGATGGCGTAACCTTGAATTTTTGGACACAAAGTGAAGAAGGATGTTTCCATTGCATTGAAGCACGCTTTGGTTTGGGCTGGTAGTGATGCACCCATGATTCATCCCCAGTAACAATCCTGTTCAGCATGTCTTCTCCTTATCCTCGTATCGACAGAGATGATGCAAGGACAGGCCAAATCGGTTCATTTTGTGTTCTTCCTTCATTTGTTTGGGTACCCACCATGAGCACACTTTCTTAAATTTCAATCAATCATGCATTATGATGTATGCTGGACCATGTCAGCACCCTATTGCAGATGCTACAGAGTCTATCGTTACTCACCTGTCACCTCTAATCATCTCCTCCATCCGCTGCACGGATGCTTCTGTTGCAATCTCAACAGGACGACTAGATCGGATTTGTCCTTGAGAAAATTTTTCTGCCCAGCTATGCACCGCTTTACGGGACAAACATTTGTCAGCATAAACAGGAAGCATTTCCTTATGAATGTCCTTTGCAGGCAGTCTTTTTGCCCATAAAAAATGCACAACAGCACATTGCTCTTGGTTGTACATGCTGTAAGTGCAGTCACCATTTTGTTTATACGCTGTGCATGCGCATGAGACACCTAGCGCCACCTAGCGAACACATATAAAGTTTAATGTTGTTGTCACCTAATGACACTGGTAGAAAACACCAACTACATTTACCTGCCATCCCACGGAACTGTGTGACTTACTTATTGACTCACCCTTGTGTATATGAAAATCTATAAGGGATGTTAATTTGAAATCCATTCGTGCTGCACCGCGCATAATTGCATACGTTGAACATGATCATGTTATAGTCATGTGATAAGTACTGACCAATGAATAAAAGAGCACGTGCTTATCGTCCCATAATGCATAGGTTATGTTTCTGACCATTGAGAAAATGGCCAGGTTGATTCAAAATCCGTCCAAAGAAGCTCAAAGAGCAGTGATTGTTTTTTTTTTCATTTGAAGGATGTCGACCAGTGGACATTCATCAAAGAATGCAGGCAGAGTACGGTAACAAATGGGTGTCAAAGACAACAGTGACAGACTGGGCACAAATGTTTCGGAAAGGACGTCAGTTCGCGACAGATCTTCGACGGCCGGGTCAAGCGCATATTGTTGCAACAGAAAAAAACCATTGCCAAAATTTATGCAGCAGTACAGGTGAACCGTTGTCGAAGCATACGTTCGCTAGCGAAAGAATTTGATGTATCAATTGGGACAATTCAAAAGGTCGTTCGTAAGAAACTGCAATATCAGAAGGTGTGTTCACAGTGGGTACCACGGATGTTGACCGACCACCAAAACGAGGAATGCATGAGATGGTGTTTGAACCACTTGCTGCATTACAGAGTGGAGGATGATGCATTTCTCTTCTGCATAGTGGCAGGCGATGAATCATGGTGTCACCACTTTGAGCCGAGCAGCAAAAGAGAGAGCATGCATTGGAAGCATACTGGATTACCAAAAGCCAAAAAATTCAAGTTACAGGTTTCCGCTGGTAAGGTTATGCTGAGCGCATTTTTTTACCATGAAGGGCTATTGTTGGCCGACTTTAAAGAACCTGGTGTCAACAAACTCTACCCACTACTTGCAAACACTAGACAAGCTGCAAAATGTCATCAAGAATAAACGACCTGGCATGCTTTCTCGCTGTGTGATTTTGTTACACGATAATGCTCGTCCGCATGTCACAAAGATTGTGCAGGAAGCATTAGCAAGGAAGAAGTGGGAATTTCTGCAACATCCAGCCTATAGTCCTGATTTGTCACCATGTGATATTCATTTGTTCGGACCTCTAATAAAAGCTCTCAAGGGGCAACAATTTCACACAGATGCAATGAACGTGGTAAACACTTGGTTCAGTGAGCAACCACAATCCTTTTGTTGCGGACGGCATTCCCCGCCTATCTAAACAATGGGATGCTTGCCTGAATGCCGACGGCGATTTCTTCTGATCAACCCATGGTACATAATTCATTCAAAATGAATGCTTTGTTTAATTCTACCACATCTGTTAATGTTTCTTTCATGCTTTTGTAATAAAGCCATTGGAACGGGTTTCAAATGAACATCCCTAATATGATGTTACATCCCAATAACTGTTTCTACCATTTACTAGCATTTGAGGCTCTTGTTCTTCAGTCCACAATCATGTGGTAGTGCACTTATTTCTGTCTGTGCCTTTTTAACTTGTAAAGTTAGGTGTTCAAAGTGTAAGTGAGAAGTACCTCAAGAACTTGAATTGGGTCTGCCCACACTTCATCCTTGATGGCTTTTCCCACTAAGTCATGCTCCGCACATGTCGGCAGAAGATACCACTTAAAGAATGACATGCCTGATGAATCCAAACCATTATCTCGGCATCTGAGGGGTGACAGATCACTCTCAATCATAATGATTAAATAATCATGTCCTGTCAGTTATTCTGTTGAAGTGTGAATATGTCGCTCAATCACTGTCACTATTTCAAACTTCTTGGCTAGATAATGTGCTGGTTGCCCCTTGCATTCCACACCAAAATAAGCTATTAATATTCTACTGTTGGCAGCTTTTCTCATTTAAATAAAATTCTGCCAGGGCAATAATTAATTATGGTTAACTTTTAAAAGATGACCAACAGGCAAGGGATCTTCAACGTGTGCAACATAAACTGTTACAGTTTTGTTAGCTATATTTAGTTTGTGATGTATGTGGCTATTTTGTAACAATTCACAACAGGTAGCTGGGACAAACCAACAACACCCCACCCCTCCCAAATCGAGATGCATTTTATCTATCCGCGTGATTCTGTCTTTAGTGAATAAAGTTTCTGCCGACATCATGTGGCTCACTCTGTTCACCCTAGACAATATGCCAGATCGGCTGTTCTCTTGCCTACGTCTCGTAGTGAATGCAGATCAGATAGAACTTTGACTAAACAGGTTCTGGGGTCGTGTGTGTAGGTTTCTGTAGTCCAGCTAAGTTTGTGTTGTTTTAACTCTTTACAGAAAAATTTATGAAATATTGACCCCTTTTTTGCAGATTTCATCAGTGGCTTAAAAGATTAACATTTTACAATTCAGACTCAAAAACTATATTTATAATTAAAATTCTGACTTAAAACTGTGATTATGCACTTTGCAGATCCTGCTATTTCTTCTGTCACACTTGATCCCCCAACCCACTCACTCCAAGCTGCCCTATATGTTTCTATCTCATGCAGCCCTGCCCATGTCCTCCCCATATTATTTAGCTTTGTCACCATTTGTCTTTTTTTGAAGGTTTCATTACACTAGAAGTCTTGAAAAGCAATTACATTTATAATAACAGAGGACAATATGGCAACAAGCCTTCATCAGCTGGCAACAAGCCTTCATGAGCCAACAACAAGCTAGCACAACCACACACAACAAATGGAAACTACAATAACTTTACATTTTGTGTGTGGGATTTTAGTCTGTGGTTGAGTTTTTTAGTGTTAGTTGGCTGATGAAGACTTGCCATTGCATTGTCCTGTTTTTTGCAACTGTAATTTTGTAAAACTGCACAACTGTTTTTCATTTGGTTACATTTCCACAGCTCCACCGCAGTTTAACCTATTTCATTTATACATCTCATAAGCTTTTAGAAAGTGTTTACTCCACACCAAGTAATGATTGTCTACTAAAGGCACAGTATAAAAAAATCACTTTTTAACTTCTAGCCTAAAAGATCACTTGTGACAACCTATAGGTAATGGCAAAAATAAAGATTTCTCTCCATATTACAGAATAAGCTGTATATTTATACGCCTCTAGCAAAGGGGAAAATAGATGAGAGCAATGAGATTAGAAACTGTGTTCTAACAGGGAAAAATTTCCTGCAACTGCATCCACAATGCCTGAGGTTAACTGCAATCCGCAGCCATCTAAACAAGACAACCTGAATAAATACAATGACAAGACTGGAGGGTGTAAAATTTAGTTATGAGAAGAATTCATTTCAAGAAGTGCACAGTTTGCTGCAAACCTTACAACAGGAAAAGAAGACATTACAATCACAAAGGTACACTTTCTGCACATAGATGTACATTTTCTTAAATGGCATACAGAATTATGTTTTAGGTTATTTCCTAATATATATACATAGTGTTCACATCAATATTTTTTAAAATGCTTGCTGGCTTTGAACTCAAGCGTAGTCCCTACACACTACATTCAGTATTGCTGGACTGAATTTTGTGTGTGGATTAGCTTTCCCTATTAACAGTGTCCCTCGCCATCAGGTGAACCCACTCCAACTTCAGAGGTGCTTGTAATTTACGTCCCCAAGTCAAGGACGACAGGTCAACATTTTAGTCCAATTGTCTGGTGTAGGGGTTGAACCCCTTACCGTGGCATCAGCACATTGAATGTTTAAGAACATGCTTTCTTATCCATTCGGCCATGCTGACCTGCATATGAATGTTATAATGTTCATATAAATGTTTTAGTGTTCAACTGTTTTGTATATGGAACATTGTTTTTTTTCCCAAAAAAAGTTTGTACATTTTTAATGGTGTGGTAAGTTTCATTTTTTTTTTTTTTGGAGTAGCTATATGAGCAGGAACTGGAATAAGAAATGTTCTTGTCTTCAAAAATAAATATACTGTGTTGGTATGTACAACCAGGCTGAGTACAACAGCTGAGTTGAGTTGAGTAAAGAACCAACACCACAGCACTTGGGATATTCCCATATGTGCTAAGCGTACTATGTAGGGGAGTCTGACATTATGTATTAAAATGACAATTTCTGTCTGTCTGCTTTCTATATTATTAATTCTCACTGACATGCAACTACACATACAAACGTGCCATGTCTCAGTCTGTATTCAATCTCCTACACATCCATGTATAACACCTCCATAATTTACAACACATTAAAACAACTGGCTATTAAACAGAATCAGTACATGAAAACTGTACCTAAAGAGAAAATCCTTGCTCAAAACATGGGAAAAGTAGAGCCTGAAATCATTTCAGGCCATAAGGGTTTTTCTATGTTTGTATAACTACAACAGGCCATTGTGTAAATGTCATTGCTATAAGATCTGTTTGTGCACTAGACCAAACTATGAACCAGGAGCTAAACATTTATATGCTACTACCCATGGAACACCGGCTCCGTGACGCAGTCCGTAATCTCGAAAACCCGCATTCAAAACACAGCTGCGGGTGATTTGGCAGCAGATCGTCTTGCATTGGGTTTTTATGAAATGGTATGGGTGCCAGTCGATCAGAAAGCAATGGCAAACTACTGAACATACACTTGCCAAGAGATCACAACAGCAACAAATGCTGGAGTTGAATGTGACATCCTGTAAAGGATATGCAACTTTTTAAACCCAAGGTGCAGGAAGAGAATGACATCCCCGAGTTCCTTCATTTGTAAAATTACAGAATTCTTCATTCCAGAAAAATAAAATTTTCTGGTACCCAACTTTACAAGGTTTGGGAGACATTCTAGCACTATAAGAACTGAATCCTAAAGAAACTATAGACTACTAACATGTGGTTCCATCATCAGAATGCTAAGAATCCCATGCACGGCTAATAAGACATATCCTAGTTTTACAGGAAATTCACAAAGGTAGGTTTTAACCCACATAAGATACTTGTTGTTTGGTCAGGTTATTGGAAGAATGGATTTGAAGAACTTTGTTTCAGCTGGGAAGACAAAGTATTTGAGACAGAACAATAAGAAAAATGCTGGGTGGTTGACAGGGTGGCAGTAGTTAACTTGTCACAAACACAACAGACAGTTCATTGTAGAGGAACATAATAAATGGCACTGATTGGCATCACTAGTATATGTGAAATTCATCACTGGTTATGACTAGCATGGCTAATGTATATGAAATTCTGTCACTTGGCACATCGATCTGTAATGGGATTACCTTGATTTTATGATCAAAGTAAAAAAAGAAAAGGACTATTTTACATGCCTTGCAGAAAACTGGGTTTATGATGATAACCCTATACTTTTTGTAGATCAATTAGCACTTGATGAACAATATGGTCATCATAACGCTTGATGCATTTACTTCACAGGATATTTTCTTATATCAATTTTAGGTTGCGCCACCTTGGAGATCAGGTAAATTTTAATAATCTGTCTTGATGGAGGTTCAAAAGTATGACCAATAGGCTTGCAGGCAAGCATGCTAACAGCTTCACTACTGCGGCTTCCTGTGATCAAAGTGCCAGGTCCAAAATGGAAAAGAAAGGATCAAAATGGGAAAAGAAAGGATCAAAATGGGGAAAAAAGGACCAAAATGGAAAAGAAGATGCCATAGAAATCCTCACAGCACCACTTTGACAAGGACTGTAAACTGTTGCCATGTGCAGCCAAACTGACCATGCTCCTGATGGGCCTAAAAGATGAAGACTACGATGCCAAGCAGTGTCAGCTTAAGAATACCTCTTCTGCTGCTTGCACAAAACTTTGTTACTTTTGGTGTAGTCATCCTCTGGGCATCGGCACAGCACATCTCCATCAGGAGTGAGATCTGTTAGCAGGTTCTGAAAATCAAAGATGCACAATGTTAACTGGATACAGTACTCTTGTGTTTATTTTTTTATACTTTTCAACTTCTTTTACCATTTGTATTATAACTATGTGGCTAAAGGCTTGCGAATGCGGTTCGTGAGCCGGGTACCAGGAGTTCGAAGCTCAGCTGCAACCGATTTGTGCAGCAGACCGTGTCGCGTTGTGTTATAACATGCTGGTATGGGAGCTGGTTGTTCAGAAAGCAATGGCAAACTACTGAACGTAACACTTGCCTAGTACATCAACAGCAACTGAAAAATGCTGGTGTTGACTGCAACGACCCGTAAGGGATACGCAACAAAAAAAATTATAACTATTATCATATCTTCAAAAAGTATATTTGTCATGCTAAGTTACCACAGTTGGTTAGGTCTATATTCTTTTCTCTGATAACTTATACTATGAATGGGTTGGTTTTTTGGTGCTTTTTTGGGGGTGGGGGGGTTGCTCGCTTTGGGTACACTTCACGCTCACACTATTTCAAGCACTGAACTGATTTTTGTGTGTGGATTAGCTTTCTCTATTACTGGTGTCTCCTGCCATCAGGAGATCAGACGAACCCACTCCGACTTCAGAGGCACATGTAATTTACGTCTCCAAGTGTCACGGGATAACCCAATTCGCGTGTCTTCTCAATATGGAATTCCCAGTAGGCCGGTCTTAGCAGAGTTGTTTCCCTCACAGGTTATTTATAACTCAGGGGAAGCCGACTTGCTTATCCTGTCTAGTGCTTTTTCGAACAGTCGTGTGAATGATCGGTTGGGTTGGCGACATGCACCCAACCACCTAAGACCTTACTCAACAGGAGTTTCTCGTGGTTTGAAGTCGGAGAAAGTGACTTTCTCCATGAACAGCAGAGTTTTAGAGTTTAGAGAGTCCCATGCAACTCAACTGGCTGGCCATGTTTTGAGTCAGTCGCCACACTGCTGTCGACCAGAGCGGTCGCAGAACTCTGTCCATTATTGTCTAAAAAGGAGCTTGCCAGCGCCTGACAATGAGATGGCTGAAATCTGCTTGACTCTAACTCTAAAGTAAATGAAATATTACTTAGTCTCTGTCTGTACTGAGCCATATTACGCATATTTATATATCGCGCTGTGTTCGCCGACCCGACCTTATGAATATTAAGTACCATTATCGATCACGCCAGGGTGTAAATCTATGACATGGTTGTGTGGTGATTTCCTCCATTCTAACTGTAATACTTAAATATTGTGTATAGATTTAGGTCTATAGCAAAGTCCGTTTGCACAGGCAATGTGTAGCTAGATAGACATAATATTTGTGTGTTGTTAGAATACACATTTATTAGTGAAAACAGTAGAATTGTTGTGAAAGTAGTCCTGCTAGTTCTGAGTCTCCTTTTTGTAGAATTGCTATGAAAGTAGCACTCCTAGTTCTGAGTGTCCTTGCTTTGGTAAATAGGGTAATATTATGCATAACATGTAAGATGATCTACATGCTTATTGATTAAGCAGCTAGTAGTGTACTGCAAGCCGGCTTCGTGGCTTAGAGGTTATGACTTTTCTCTGTAATCTCATATACTCTCGTCGGTAACGTGATGACGGTGAGAATCAGCAGTGGTTCGAATCGCATCGGTAACTTACAGGGTATGTGAGCCGGCCGCTCAGAAAGCAATGGCAAACTACTGAGCGTAATCTTGCCAAGAAATCAACATACAGCTGAAAGATGCTGGTGTTGACAGCGATGTCCTGTAAAGGATATGTAAAAAAAAAAAAGTGTACTGCATTCCCTGTGTATGTGGTGCAGTGACATTTCATGGGAGTGTGGTGTTGTTCTATTTCAAAAGGGAGGCGATGCTGTATTTCCAAGAGATGTGGTGCTGTGTATTGTCAGTGATTGTGGTAGTGATTCATTTCATGTGAGATCGTGGTGTAGATATTACTCGCAAGTTCAGAAGAAACAGCATATGGTAGTACGACGCGTCGTATCCGAGTGCATTAGCATGTGCAACGGCAACTAAGAATTCCATAATGCATCCGAGTGCATTAGCATGTGTAACGGCAACTAAGAATTCGAACGGAATGTTCGATAACCTACTCTACACTTCTCTCTAAGCTCTATCCTGCTAGTTGGGGACACATATACTAGGGGTAGGGTGATAAAGAGGAGGGCCTGGATACATTTTAAGAGAGACAGCAGGAATTAGGGGATGAGTTGCTAGGTGTCATTCTAAAAGGGAGCTGAATGACCTAACGAGCCACTGAAGCCGTTCATACTTTGACCACAGCTAATCTGGGGTAAGGGAACGGGGCTGGAGTTACACCAGCTACGTGGGATGGAACTACATGTAGAAAGGGAATAATACTCTTTGCCTTTCAGGAAGAGGGGGTTACCAAAGAGGAGTTATCTATTCTCTGGGACAGAGATCCCAGAAGAAAAGCTATTGATATCAGACTATTTCTCAGAGTGAGGACTTATTGTGTAACTGAGGTTCCACTATTCAGGTTGAGTTTCGCCTAATTGAACATTAGTTATTATTGAACTGCGATGGAACTTCTGAGAATGTTTCTGACTCAGCCAGGTCTAATTGATATTGTTGACTGTGGGGAGCTATCATGCTCCAGTGTTTGTGCTGCACTTGAGAATATCTGAGAGGACCCTAGAGCCCTAGGGTTGTCCTGTCAGACAGTTTGTGTGATTCCTGTGGTGTTAGTCACGTCACTGGGTGACGGCAGCAGGGAACATTGTGATTGTGACATTCTGGTGTAGGACATTAGAATAGCCATTCAGATTTATTAATCAACGGGGACTTTGAGGATGCAGGAAGTGTCTACACCTTGGAAGTCCGCTGTGCCTGGAGATATCCTGGTGAGTGCATTGCAACGACCGCACTGATGCATGGAATAGATGTCACATGCTGCCTGATGAACTATGGATCATCTCTAGCTCTTCTCGCCTCTGTTATCCATGCTGTGTACATAGACCTACTTTATTCCCGGCTTTTCAACCTTCAGATCTGGATTATCTTGTACATTAAATTTTGCTTTTGTTACCATGTCTTTGTGTGAGAGTACGACTGTTGTCTGGTCCAAGCCCCCTATGGGTGGGTGTCCATAGGTGGGAAGGGAACGGCAGGTGGAGTCCCAACTTTCTGGGGGTCTAATAGACGGATAATCCTGGTGAGTTGGTCAGGGCAAGACAGGGAGATAGAAGTGTACCCCTACCTGTCAAAGCCCCAGGGGTACTAGTACACCAAGTCAAGGAGAGAAATCAACATTTTAGTCCCACTGACCAGTGAAGGGACTGAACCTGCTACCTCGGTATTAGCGCACTAGATGTTTTTATCCACTCGACTAAGCTGACCTCAGTGGGCTGGTTGATTGGTTTGAATCCTCTGAACAGAGTTAACTCTTTTAGTCCAATGCATTGCCATCATGTCATCTGAGCCCTGAAAAGAGCTGACATTTTTCTGAGAGAAGTTGGTGTACAACTTTCTGTCATACTTGGTACAAGAGTACTATTTTCATGGAGGGACTGCAGAGCTTTCCTTGCCCTCCCCAAGCTCAGAAACCAGCGGGTTGTGCATGATAGGTACTGCAACTTCACATCTGCGAAGCGGTATATTAGTATGTATCCAGGTCATGGTTCAGCACACTTTTGTACTGGCTGGGATTTGACCTAGATTGTTATGTTTCCTCCCTGTGTTCTAGGTATTTTATTGTCATAGGACTCCCAAGCTTATGTCCAGAGGAAATGTTATTTGTCTACTCTTTCCAGACTCTGTTACTGTTTGTATTTTGTCACATTATTTATCTGTAATCATCAGTGTAATTATTATTACTGCTCTTGTATTATACTAACAATAGGTGAGCTGCATTAGCATAGTGGCCAGCACGCTTGTTGTCAACCCAATGTCCAGGTGGGGATGACTTCTCTCTGATCTGGGTTCCCTAGTTGAACCAGTTACAAATGAGAACCAGAAAATGTTCTGGGAAGTAAAGTCAGTCAGCATGATACAGACCATCTGATCCATTGAGTGCCGATTGGTCTACAAATATATGGGACTACCAACATGTGCCCAAAATGCCTCACGGCAAGTTGAGTTGAGTTTGTCAAAACACAACATCACAGCACTCAGAACAGTCCCAGAAGTGCTACATTATCTTCAACAGCCAGCAAAGAGTTCCAATACTAATGGTACCAGATGCAGTAGGTTTTTATGAGTCTTTCTAGCCTTTCCTATGTACTGATTGTTGGCCAGATCCTCTGTAACTACCTATCACTCTATTCCCTCTAGGCTATGGTGATTTATCTGTTCTTCCATGCTATGCACATGGTCCCAAAGGGCGATGACCATACTTGCCTTTTGCACCAATACACCACCCTATAGTGCAGACCCAGCCAATCTGTCCACCTGCTCGTTCCCCAGCACACCAGCATGTCCTGGGGAAAAGATCCAACAGATGCTCCCTTTCTTTGATTTGTTTAATAGAAACGAGGCATGTAAAGGGGCCATTAATTTTTTGTCCCCACTTTACCAAATACCAAATAGACCTCAAGGTGTGGAAAATAGTCCTTTATTTATATTTTGAAAATGTATATTTGCCACCCTAAGTTGTCATACTCTTTTCTCCAACAACCCTTTCTATGAGGAGGTGAGTTGGTTAGTCAACTGGTTGGTTGATCCTCTTGTAGACCTGATGTTTAACTCTTAAATCTGATGCATTGGCATAAACAAGTATCTGACAACTTACACGACATTTCTTCCACGACACTGGAATAGAAGTGGAGGCACAAGGGTTTTCTTCAACTAACACACAATTCGCAGGTTCTTCTGGGCCTTTAGTGTACACTTCTTTACACAGATGTTCATTCCAGAAATAAGGATTAGGATCAAAGTGCTGAAAGATCAGAGTTTAATGCATATCAGTGATCGTAAATTAAAATAGACAAAGTTCTCAGCTCATGTACTTTTTACTTTTAATACTTTATTTTTAAATATTGAGCACAACCCACTACTGGCAACGCCGATCGCATTCTGGTATGAACCTAAGGCCTATCCACGTCAATATGGAAGCACTATACTCGAGTTTCGCCCTCATTTGAGCTCGTCAGTAGTGCATATCCCTGACCGGATCCGGAAACAGTCCCGGATCACGCGTGTGAAGCGGGCGTGTAACCACGCGGCACACACTGGACACACCAAATTATCACAACAGAACATCACAACGCTACCCATCGTAGGCTATACTCAAAAATCCGAAACAACCACATAATCAATTGGTTATTGCTCACTGGATCTAGGAGGCCTGGTGTTCCTTGCCAGTGAGAAGTCCTGATCGTTCGGGTCCCATCGATTGACGGACGTCGGTCGCGGCGATTGGGCAATCTTGAGCATAGCCTACGATGGGTAGCTTTGTGATGTTCTGTTGTGATAATTTGGTGTGTCCAGTGTGTGCCACGTGGTTACACGCCCGCTTCACACGCGTGATCCGGGACTGTTTCCGGATCCGGTCAGGGATATGCACTACTGACGAGCTCAAATGAGGGCGAAACTCGAGTATAGTGCTTCCATATTGACGTGGATAGGCCTTAGGTTCATACCAGAATGCGATCGGCGTTGCCAGTAGTGGGTTGTGCTCAATATTTAAATTTCAAATCCCGAAACAACCACATAATCACTTTATTTTTACTTAAATATGGGAGTTCAAGTCTTTTAGGATGAGATTCACTGGTTGAGATTCCTGTGTTATATTGTTTTATCAGTGAAATCACCTTTCTTATAATAGACATTTCTGACAGTATTATTCCAATTTTCTTATCTGTCTAAAACTATCCTTAACTAAAAATTATAGGGACTCTTGATTCTGTCTAACTTGTATACCAGACATTGTGATTTCACTTGTCAGCGACAAGTTGAACATGACAGCTTTAGTTTTTCATTCACCTGACAACAGCGGCCAACCATTTCCTTTAACAGGATCCAGTTAGCTCTTTTACAAGTTCCAGCTGGAGTTAATATTGTATGATCCTATTTGTCCTGTCTCAGATGTTTATAGTGACTGGAACATAGCCAATACCTCCTAATGCACTATTTACCACTCTGGTTATGAGCCTGCAGCAATGTTATGTGAGCTAGTATTCTTCCATGCTCAGTAGTGTGATGCTTAACACACATGGCATATGCAAATGGCATAATGCTGGCATATGCAAAATGTTCATTAATTTATAATTACAACCGTATGAAAGCTACACCATGCAAACTCACAAAATGAAATCGGTAACCACGGTTGAATTGTTCTACATCCAGTCTACGCAGATAATTGAGGGCTCTCAAGTCACTTTTGGTGATGATTTTTGAGAGGTATGGATTTCTGACCAACTACACTTCAGTTAAGAATTCTTTTTATCTGTGTCTCACAAGGTAAAATAATTTCATCTTACATAAAAAATAATAGTGACAACAGATGGAAGATGTATGAACTCATTCAGTTTCAGAAGGTTTTACAGTAGAAGTCTCAGTAGGAATAACTACTTTGAAATATCACGAGTTCATGACCTTTCACTAAGTGGAAGTGACCATTGTGGAAGCCAGATTTTCTTAATTAGCTCTGACCAAATGTAAAATGTACCTGACACGTTATGTGACAGTTGTTATTCTTAGAGAAGAACCAATGAAATGTCATGTGTTGCTTGGACTGAACTAGTTGTTGAAGAGGTGAAATGTAGACAATCTATCCTTATATGGAATATTTACTTCATATGTGGTTTTAAAATAAAGGGATACAGTGAACATTTTTTTTAATTTTAAAGATATGAGAGGAATCACCATTAGGGGACATAACAATAACATTAGATATGCGGATGATATGTACTGATTGTAGACAACAAAATTGATCTGCAACATTTAGTAGATGAGGTTATCGTACACTGAACAACTAGGGTTAGAATTAAATTGTAAGCAGGAGATTACGGTTATCACTAAGAAGGAAAAAAATATCACCATATAATATATGGGTAAATGGGAATGTTCTTAAACAAGTCAATTGGCACAACTATCTCAAAACAGTCATAACATCTTATTTGAGGTACCTTGAGATTAGAACAAGAATCGCTATGACAAAGGTAGCCTTATGCAAGATGGAAAACATACTA
Organism: Cepaea hortensis; assembly: GCA_963921405.1. Taxonomy (NCBI): domain Eukaryota; kingdom Metazoa; phylum Mollusca; class Gastropoda; order Stylommatophora; family Helicidae; genus Cepaea; species Cepaea hortensis. Next base: position 38,676,819 of record OY992891.1, on the reverse strand, counting down.
ACTAATAAAAAGATAACTGCAATGAGACAAGTTCAAGAGATACATAGAACCTGTACTATCGTATGGATGTGAAGCATGGACAGTAAACAGACAAGCTGAAAAACATCTAATGGCAGTGGAAATGTGGTTTCTGAGGAAAATGCAAAGAATACCATGCACAGGCAGAAAAACCAAAGAAGCAAATGAAAACCGTAAACTGATTAGAGAAATTAGACGTAGGCAGACCACATATTTTGAGCATGTTATGACAAAAAAACATAGAACAAGGGGAAGGCAGAGAAGTAAATGTCTGGATTCCTTGGCCACATGGCATGGTCAAGACAAGAAATCAGAGTTGATCCATGACTCTGCTGATCGAGTGAGATGGCAAAACATGACGACCCATGCTTACGCATGGCACATTATGATGATGATGTTAGGCTGATTTGACCTGAGAGCCAACAATTTTTAAAATCCACCTTTATGGAGATTCAAACACATGACCACAGGGTCAGTAAGCAAGAATACTAACCACTGCACTATCATCACTCCCATGTGTGGTCCTGGTATACATATATTTAGACCCTTGCCACTGCTATGAAGTACATGTGCTGCTGTATTGACAAGCACATTGTGTCACCCACTGGAAGAGAAGCACCTTGGAGGTTCTATATACAATAAGGTGATCCTGTGCAAACCACAATATGCCACATATGCAATTCAACCACTTAGAACTGTGGTTCTCAACCGGTGGGGAATTCCCCCCCTAGGGGGGAATTTTAGGGTTTCCAAGGGGGGAATTAAGATTATTTCAAGATCGCATTAATACCAGAACCAGTTACTTGATATTGTTTTTCCCTCTAAATTTTACGGTTCTGTACTTCGCGCCCTATTGAAATTCATTTTATAACGTAAGTAGACCTGCAAATCACGTTTTATGTTGATGTCTAGACTTGTTCTAGTATATGTTATTAAATTTAGCTTCCATTTTTATGTGTACTGTGTAAGGGTGTGTGTGTGTGTGTGTGTGTGTGGGGGGGGGGTGATTTATAGGGAGGACATTCGAAAGGGTGGGGGAATGACGCTCTGAACATATGGTAAAGGGAGGCATGGGCCAAAAAAGGTTGAGAACCACTGACTTATAATCTTTACAGCAGGACCTGTCATTGGTATAACTTTCAAACTATATTAATGGCTAAAGCCTGCAAGCCAGTAAAAGGATACGACATCTGCCCATAAACGATCCACTTCAGACATAGCCTGGCTCCTCTCGTCTAGCGCAGCCTGTAGGATGGGGTCTTGCAAGCACTGTTGCCGCCATGCATTGTATTCCACAGTCTGCCTCCGACTGATGCTGTCAGTGGGGTAACATGTACCCAGTTGGTTGATCTTGTCTTGAGCTAGTCTGACCACACATATCTTCTGTTCTCTTGCTTCATCTGAGGTAGTTTTTGAGGGGGAAAAAAAAAACTCACCTGGGTAATTGGGCAATATCAGTGTTATAATAAATGGTATTTTATAATATGGCCTTTGTCATCATCATCTAGTGAATTGTGGTGCGTTGTGTTCTCAAGCCTGTGGATCAGTGCATTCGACTTCGACAAGCATTTTTTCAAGTTTGATTTCCATAGTCCCATGATTGTCCTTAGTCTACCTACAAGGCAACAGGTTTATGTCTCTCTTTGTCTAGTTCCTATCCTTTGACCTGTCCTACATGGAAGACCCTACCAGTAGCTGTGCTACCATCAGCCTAGCTCTTGTGATCACTGTAATATATATGCCCCTCTATCTCTTCAAGGTGGACACATCAGAGGGGGTGACATATAGATCTTGAAATGTGTGACTGTTTGGGTAGCGGTCAAAAACATGCTCGAGCCACTGCTAGAGTTTTCATTATGTGTTGATTGATGAATGACTAGTAAAATCCATGTACAAGTGAGTTGGGAAACCAGGAATAAAGTGACATAGCTACTTGACACGGGATCATTCTGGGACTGGCATTCAGCATGAAGTACTCTTCATAATGCTGAAGTTCTGCATGATCAACACAGCGTTCATCTAGTGCTGAGGCCTAGTTATTAAAACACTAGAGCAACTGTTCGTTATTATTAATTGAAGGTGTGTAAGAGATATGTCTTAGAACATTCTATGTCTGACGCTGTTTGTTCTGTGAATATATAAAACGTAGATGATGGATTTAGCAAAAAGCTAACTTATAGAGACTGGATGAAGAGACAATGAGCACTTTATCTCCCTAAAGCAACTATTCTTTATGATGATGGTAGCTTGAATAACATCCATATCTTGCACACCCTGCATGGTGCAACTCATGAAGATGCTCAGATGAATGTGTCTACCATGTTAGAGCCAAGTCTTAATTGCACTGACAGGACTCTCAAACAATGGCAACAATATGAAAGCTGGTGATTTTTGATAAATGAGAGCAAATGAATAGGGAACAGGAATAGATGAAAGGAAGATGGTGCCACGTAGCGTGCAGACATGATGATGATGGATAGGTAATATCGGGAAAAACCGATAGGTAAACCCACGCACAGAAACGAGTGCGCACCAACATAAACAAGGGAGTGACGTTGTTTGACAACAAGCAGACTGGGAAAGGCCATGGAAAAGAGAGACATGTTCGGATGATCGTGGCATAAATTGTGGTGGCTTGGAGCTAACTAGTATGAATCCAGGTATAAGAGAATAATATCATGAATGTTAAGGAATCGAAGACACGACCTAGACGAGAAGATAAACAACACAAGGACATACTGGTCACACTCAAGGTGATACTCAGTGTTATTTGAATCAAGACAATGGCCGCTAATTGTACAGTTCAGTAACTTATCTCGGTATATTTGCGCTCATATATTTTGAATGCTGACCTGGTCAGAACAGGCACTCCAAAAAGAGGCAACGGCAGATAGAGTAATTTGACTTTGTAAGAAGATGCTTAATAAAATGGCATTTAACTTTTATCAGCCACGGGTCCGGATTCATTATGTCACAGTTCACACGTTGGGCTCCAGTTCTTGATCCTGTTATTCCTGTTGTTCAAATTGAGCCGATATTCTTTATTACCAACATGTTGTTGTTGCACATAATTATACGTCATGTTTGAGGACCTAACAGCATGCTGGCAGATGGTCAGGGTAATACAAGAGTCAAACTTTACCAAACAACTGTTAGTAAACATGTCTGATCATGTATCACTAGCACCAAACAACAGTTCTCCAGAAAAAGATTGCACAAATCATCATTATCATCAAGTGCCTTGCCAAGTGGTATTGACGATCATGTCTCTTCATAGATCTTGTTACTTGACATCAATTCTATTGATGACATTCCTCCATGCTATCGTCTTAGACCATCAAACATCATTTCTCTACATCTGCCTCTGCTACCATTTATATTTCCCACTGTCACGATGTTCGCCAATGCCTCTCTGCTCATTATGTGACCAAACAACACTGTTTCCCTCTTTCTTATTGATGTGCATAATGTGCCATTTTCATTAGCCTCTTCCAGTGTTAGCTATTCTGGCCATGCAGGATATTCACAGCCTTCACCTCTCCAAATTTTCCCAAGCTTGTTTACATTCCAAGATTCACTCCCATACAGCAGAACAGGTTCTATATAACATTTTAGTTCTTTCTGACATTCAACATTTATTGTATAAGATACTTTTCATCTTCTAAAATGCAGCCTTTGCTTGGCCTATTCTGCTCTTAATTTCTCTAATATGTACTGTACAGATAATATGGGGGAAAATTAATAGACTGTCCTTGTAACATATAAACAGCAAAACTGAGGCAACAAACACTACAATGTATGAGGCAGTATACCAGAGCTCATTCCAGAACTCTAGTCATATTCTGACACTGAGGCAAACAGGAACAGAGAAGATTGAAACTAATCTTATGAAGATATCACGTTTCCATCCGGATTTGTGATATGCCCGTCTACTTACTTCTTGGCAAGATAATGCAATGGTTTCCCTTTGCCTTCTACATCTACATGGGTGGTTATGTAATTTGTCTTTTCAACAATTTCTAGCTGTCAGGACAAGTGAGTTATCAGCTCTTTTTCAGTGCAACATGTCCTCTTATTTCTAGTGATAAAATCTAGAGCCACAAATGTGACTGAGTTGCGGTTACTATTTCTATACATGTGCAACATCAACATTTCTATACAAAATAATCACCTTTCCTTACATTTACTGTCTCCTCTATAGCCAGTCTGTTTTTGAATTCTTACTCCTTCTTGTGTCATGTATCACATCCTATCCTTTGCTGTTCTTGTGGCTGCTTCCATTTTTCCCCCCAAATCTCTCCTCTGTACCAAACTCTTCCAGTTCCAGCAACTCAGCACACATTTATTAGTTACTCTACACTTGATGCCCACTCCGTGGCGAAGGTGGTTACGGATGCAAGTCATAATCCCGCATACCACGTCCAAAACACAGCTGCGGGCAATTTGGCAGCAGACTGCCTTGCATTGGTTTTTTTATGAAATGGTATGGGTGCTGGTCGTTCATAAAGCAATGGCAAACTACTGAACGTAAACTTGCCCAGGAATCACGGACAACCAAAAAATGCTGGGGTTGACTGCTACGTCCTGTAAAGGATAGGCAACTAACTAATTATATATGATAAGGGGGTGGTGGTAGCGTATCGACTATACACTCACCTGCTGGTCCAGTGGTCATGGGTTCGAATCCACACTGAGACAGATTGTTTAAATTGACCTGGGCTCACAGGCCGATCCAGCCTAAAATGGGTGCCAGGAAATGACTTGGGAAGTGAAGGTCACCAGCATAATATTGATGACATCACCCATGGAGTGTCAATGGGTCTATAACAATATGGGTCTGGCACCATATGCCAAGTGATTCTAAGTAGTGTCCAAGAGACCTTTGCTTACACTTGTACATAGACATGGTATACTGGACCCAACAGATACAACAGAGTTCACAGCAACAACACACTGATTATTCTTGGGTTAGCAGGTCACATTCCCTTATAAAACTAGAACATTATATACAACAATAAGAAAGAGACAAACATCTTTCTTTGGTCATGTGATGAGAAAAGAGAGGCATTAGAGAACATCGTGACAACTGGAAAGCTCAAGGGGAAGAGAGGCAGAGGCAGACCAAGAAAAATGATGCTGGATGGATTGAGATGGTGGCATGGATGAATATCATCAGCAGTTGATCCAGAACACCAAAGACCGAGATCTGTGGACAGCCATGAATGCCTAAGCCAGCTGGCAGGGCACTTGATGATGATGATGATGATGATTCCCTTATGAACACAGCTATCCCCAGACTTACTGATTTTCTCCTCAATTTTGAGGCGGTCTTCCATGTAACCAGGCAGAGAATCACTGTTAAACATGCTTGCATTGTTCACCTTTCTCAAGACATTACAACATCTGGTGTCGGGCATCATGATATCATAAATTTTGTCCGTGACATAGATTTTCACCGGGAAACAGTACTCAGCTAGCAGGAGAGATAGAAAATATTGGGGGAAACAACAATTAGATCTTCACTATATGATACTATATTCATACACAAAATATATCATTCTCTTCCACCAATACACAAAATATATTCTCTTCCATCTATATACAAAATATATTCTCTTCCATCTATACACAAAATATATCATTATCTTCTACCTATACACAAATCCATTCTCTTCCACCTATACACAAATCACATTCTCTTTCACCTATACACAAAATATATTCTCTTCTACCTATACACAAAATGTGTTCTACCTATACACGAAACATATCATTCTCTTCCACCTATACACGAAACATATTCTTTTCTACCTATATCATCCATCCATCTTGTGCCATGCTGATAAGCGTGGGCGATCATGTATTGTCATCTCACTCGATCACCAGTCATGGATCAGCTCTGTTTCTGTCTCAACCATGCCACGTGGCCAAGCCATCCAGGTATTTACATCTCCGTCTTCCCCTTGATATCTTTCCTTCGATCTTACCAGTTGTCACCATGTTCTCCAATTCATTTCTTCTTATAACATGCCCAAAAAATTTTGACTGTCTACGTCTAATGTCTCTAAAAGTTTTACGATCTTCATTTGTTTCTTGAAGGACTTGTTCATTGGTTTTTCTGTCTGTCCATGGTATTCTTTGCATTTTCCTCAGAAACCACATTTCCACAGCCATCAGATGTTTTTCAGCTTGTCTGCTCATTGTCCACACATCACATCCATACAAAAATACAGGTTCTATGTAGCATTTCAACACTCTTTTTCTCGTTTCAATTGATATCTTTTTATTGGTCAGTATGTTTTTCATCTTGCAAAAGGCTACCTTCGCAATGGCTATTCTTGTCCTAATTTCTTCAAGGCATCTCCCATCAGATGTTATGACTGTTCTGAGATAACTATACCGATTCACTTGCTTAAGAATATGCCCATTTACTTGTATATTACATTGTGGTATTTCCTTCTTCCCAGTGACGACCATAATCTGTGTCTTCTTACAATTTAAAGCTAACACTAGTTGTTCACTGTGTGCAACAACCGCATCTATTAAATGTTGCAGGTCCTCTTCATTGTCTGCAATCAAGATTATCATCTGCATATCCAATGCTATTAATGCATCGTCCCCCAATGTTGATTTCTTCCATATTTTCTATATTTCTGAAAATATTTTCACTGCACAGGGAAAAAAGATCTGGAGACATTACACATCCCTGATTCACACCTCTCTTAATAGGCTGATATTGATCTATTTCATTATCAATTATTACGGCAGCTTGTTGTTTCCAATATGTTTTTTTTACAAGTCTAACGTCTTTTCCATCAATTTGTAGATCATCAAGCATCCTTATCATGTCAGCATGTCTCATTTTATCGAAAGCCTTTGTGTAGTCAATAAAGCAAAGGAGTAGATCTTTGTTTACTTCTATAGAATGTTTAATTACTGTTCTCAGTATATACACAGCATTTACTGTACCCTTGCCTTCTACAAACCCACATTGTTCTTCTCCTATTTCAGGTTGTATTTTCTTCCTAACTCTTTGCATGATAATTCTTAGCAAAATCTTCATGATGCGATTATGCTAAATATTCAATATTGATCACCTTCTAAGGCTCCTGATTTCTTTGGGATTGCAATAAATACAGAATTACATAATTCATGAGGTATATTTCCAGTATCATATATTGTATTCAGCAGTCTGGTAACTTTATCTATTCGATATTCTTCTAAAGCATTAATCATTTCTGTTGTGATGCTGTCTGAACCAAGGGTCTTGCCAGATTTCATATGATTAAGACCATTCTGAACTTCCATCTTCAAAATTGATGGTCCTTCATTATTATTTTGAAAATTATACTGTTCTTCTCTCATCATAAAGGTTTTTCACATAATCTAACCTTACATGTAAAATCTTATCTTTATCTATTATGATCTGTCCATCTTTTGTCTTTAGGCAGCCTGCTGATGTATGTGTTCTTTGATTAGTAAGCTCCTGAATTATTTTGTGTATTAGTTTGGTATTTTCACTGTTGTGTTGTTTTTCAATTTCTATGCAGTTTTTCTTGAGCCATGCTTCTTTTGCCTCCTTACATAATATTCTGACTTTTCTGTGAATTTCTTTATATTTGGCAGGATTATGTTTGTTATGTCTTCTTGTTTCCATTAGTCGTAAAATTTCTTCAGTCATACATGTCTTACAAACCACTTTCTTTAATTTTGGAATAGTTTTTTTTCTGCAGCACAACTGATTGAATTCTTCAATATATTCTTGTACCTATACACAAAATATATTCTCTTCCACCTATACACAAAACATATCATTCTCTTCCACTTATACACAAAATATATTAATCTCTTCCACCTATACACAAAATATATTCTCTTCCATCTATACACAAATTACATTCTCTTCCTCCTATACACAAAATATATTATTCTCTTCCTCCTATACACAAAATATATTCTCTTCCACCTATACACAAAATATATTCATTTCCACCTATACACAAAACATATAATTCTCTTCCACCTATACACAAAATATATTCTCTTCCACCTATACACAAAATACATCATTCTCTTCCACCTATACACAAAATATATTATTCTCTTCCACCTATACACAAAATATATCATTCTCTTCCACCTATACACAAAACATATTCTTCCACCTTTACATAACATAACATGAAAATTGGCACAAGTAAATGACTATAACTAAAGAAGAAAAAGCAACAACGATTCACCTAAGCGAACATCCCTTGAAACAAGTAAAGAGTTTCAAGTACCTATGAAGTATAATATCATCAAATGGCAATTCAGACGACGAGATTGAAAATAGATGCAATAAGGCAAATGAACTCATATATATAGACAACATATGTAAAGAAACCAGCCAAACAGAGACAGCAAATCTAACCATTAGAGAACTCCTGTTTGCGGACGACCACGCACTAATAGCAAAATCAGAAGCTGAATTGCAAGACATCATGAATAGTCTAAACGAAATGTGAAGGGAACGTAACGTGAAAATTAGCACAAGTAAAACAGAGGTAATGACTATAACTAAAGAAGAAACAACAACAATTCACCTAAACAAACATCCCTTGAAACAAGTAAAGAGTTTCAAGTACCTAGGAAGTATAATATCATCAAATGGCAGATCAGAAGACGAGATCGCACATAGATGCAATAAGGCAAACCAACTCACTGGACAAATGGCACCAATACTAAACAAACATGTATCAATAACTACAAAGAAAGCACTTTACAACACAATCTTCCCACCAACTTTATGCTACCAATGCCAAACCTGGACAATGACAGAAAAAGAGAAAAGAAAAGTCACAACAACAGAAATGAGATTCCTGAGAAGAGTACTCAACGTATCAAGAAGAGATAAGATCAGAAATGAAGAAATCAGGACTAAAGTGCAGCACTAGATTTTATTAGAAAGCAGCAAGTCAAATGGTTTGGCCATGCAAGTAGGTTACCAACTAACAGTATACCACAACAAGCAAAGATGTACAGACCAGAGGGAAGCAGAGAAAGAGGGCGACCATGTAAACGATGGACGTAGGGAATAACAGTCCATGGGAATATTGATACATGAAGCCCATAAGCGCGCACTCTCCCGCCGCTTATACTTCACCACGACACCGCAAGGTACAATAGGAACATGATGAGATGAGATACACAAATCACAGCAATCTCTTCCACCTATACACAAAATATATTATCTTTGACCTAAACACAAAATATTGCTATTCCATCTTTACACAAAACATATTCTCTTCCACTTATAAACAAAATATATTCTCTTCCATCTATACACAACTCACAGCATTCTCTTCCACCTATACACAAAACATATTCTCTTCCACCTATACACAAAATATATTCTCTTCCACCTATACACAAAATACATCATTCTCTTCCACCTATACACAAAATATATCATTCTCTTCCACCTATACACAAAATATATTATTCTCTTCCACCTATACACAAAATATATCATTCTCTTCCACTTATACACAAAATATATCATTCTCTTCCACCTATACACAAAATATACTCTTCCACCAATACACAAAATATATAATTCTCTTCCACCTATACACAAAATATGTCATTCTCTTCCAACTTTACACAATATATATCATTCTCTTCCACTTGTACACAAATTCTCTTCCACCTACACACAAAACATGAAATGAACAACAAGCTGGTCCAGACTTACCAAATGCTTTTAGTTGTTCTTTCCCATAGAACCCTGCCATAACACATCGAGCAGACTCAACAGTTCTTCTAATATTGCTTGACAAAACGCTGCAAGTAAAATGTAGGACACAGCTGTAACTGCAGTGACACAACACAGTGCACCTGCATGTTACTGGGGCCCACCAGGGACGCAAAGAACGGTGCTGTTTTCTTTTTCACATTTTAAAAGAATAATAAGTGTTGTGTAATTAAGTCATAGTTCTGATAACATATTGTCCAGTTATGTGTTATTTTCAATTCCAAGTGTTTAGAATACTCTTAAAATACATCTGGTAGGGATATGTAATATATAAATAGAAGACGTTGGTTGAGGGGTGAGCTATCTAGTTGCCTCCCCTTAAATTCTCACTAGGTTCCAATGTCCTACTTCTTGGGATACCATGCCAAGATCAGCTCATTTTACATTATCCTTTAACAAGTCAAAGCTAGTCTGCATCTTGAGTATATGAGACTTTGTAATTCTCACTAGAGGAGGCATTAGTCCTAAGTTTGCTCACTGTTGACAGGAGTGCAGGGGAACTGAACCCACACCTACCACTGAAGTCCAGATTAAACTGCACATGACAAGTGAAATCAATTAGCATTCAGTAATACTGAGTGTGCATTTGTAAAATGTATATTCTAAAATTATGAGTTTGAAAACTGTGCAACGATTTTCAGGTGTGCTAGAAAGTTACATATGCAATGGCTTTAGCCATTTCTGAGAAACAGCAGAAATAGAACAAGGAGCCACCCCTGCAAACAATGGTGAAATGAATAATGGGGGCAGTGAACATCACAGTATACAATGCACATACCAGAGTCTGTTTCTGAAATCTTGTTAACCTGAAACTTATAGGCTAAACACACAGCAGTGTCAGTAATGATAGAACAACTGCAGAAGAAGGAAGGAGAGGGAAAATAAAAGAAATCAATATGATGTTGATCATGTTAAGTTTACTTACAGAATTTCATTGGGATCATACGTGGCCATGTTAAGTGCATCCCTGTAATGATGCTGCAGACATTTGCCCAGCATGTACATCTGTTCTTTCCCATAAGCTGTCAGCGTACCCAAGCAAACTCCACTCTTGAAGGAAAACAGCAAAACCTGATTAGTTCTCTTTTACTATGAAGCATATTGTTTGCAATTATTGTTGATATTTATGTTGTGTGAGAGCTGCAAGTACTCTGTGCTGCATGCCTACCGTCAGCTAAGTGATCTTTTGTTCGATTCTCCTTTGAGGCTGATTTTTAAACTTGACCTAGACTTCCTGGTCGACCCAGCCTAAAATGAGTACCAGATATTTCCTCGGAAGTAAAGCGGGAGGTGTGATATTTACGTCACCCACTGGCCTAGAGAAATATGGGGCAAGCACTGTTCTTAAACATCTGGTGTGCTGATGCCGAGGTATGGGGGTTCAACCCTACACCGGACAGTTGGACTAAATGTTGATCTCTCGTCCTTGACTTTGGGACGTAAATTACAAGTGCCTCTGAAGTCGGAGTGGGTTCACCCATTGGTGAGGGACCCTGTAAATAGGGAAAGCTAATCCACATGCAAATTTCAGTCCAGCACTAAGAGAAGTAGTGTGTATGGACTACACTTGAGTTCAAAGCGAGCGAGCACAAAATAAAAAAAATTTAAATATTTGTTCTAAAAGTTGTGATTTTAATAGGGTTTTTTTTATCTCAAAGAGTGAGTTAGTTAGTTAGTTAGTTAGTTAGAGTTAGTTAGTTAGTTAGAGTGAGTGAGTGAGTGAGTGAGTGAGTGAGTGAGTGAGTGAGTTAGTTAGTTAGAGTGTTAGAGTGAGTTAGTTAGAGTTAGTTAGTTAGTTAGTTAGTTAGTTAGTTAGTTAGTTAGTCAGTTAGTTAGTGGTGGTTCCAACTTCATGGCAACAGGTCATCCCTATTACGCTCCGTTACTGTGCCAGTGAATATCACACAAAATGCTCCTCACTGCCCAATGTGAAAAGTGGAACAGACAGGAGTCTCGGCAAGCCAACAGCCCACACAGGTACACTCTGTAAAATGCTGCCGCCAGAATGCCAGCACAAAAGTCCTCCAAGAAAAATACAGTTCATCGTCAATGGAATCGGCAGTCACCAGAAAGATTTCATGGCCCGGGTTTTAACCCACAATGCTCAGTCTCTTTCACTCGTGAACCAAAAAGGCAAACCAGTCAATTCAGCGACAGCCGGCCATTGTTCCGAACATGCAGTTCACTGTACAAACAACAGCGGACAGATCTCAAAGAGTTTAACTCTTTAATCCCAACATATAATTAGCTTTTCCTCCTGAATACTAGCAATTGTGTAATATATTCTCTTCTCTGTTTACATTGAGTCTAACATTCTGAAGAAAGGTAGGGATTTTGTTTACATTGACCTGAGCTCACAGGTAAACCCAGCTTAAGAATGGACTGGGGGACGTCTTGTGAATTAAAGGTGGCTGGGTGACATTGACCACATCACAACCAGACCCAACTGGTCTATAAAAATACATGCCCCATAGCCTCAAGGACAAGAAAAGCAAAGGGTCATTTATTTACAAAATAGTTGCATGTTAAAGGTGGCAGAAGCCATCACCATTAATCTGCATAAGCAAGCTTTGTGCAAACAGAAAGACATGATAGTTAGCTTAAAATTACTGTGGTAGACAATTGAAATTACTGTGTGAATATGTGTATATTTCAGCTTGACAGATTTATCTAAATCTTTAGTTTATGTTGTGTGATTTCTGCAGTAAGAACCTGACGAGATGCAGTAAAATATGCCAGGCAATAAATCATGCAATCTATTGTTTGTGTCTTCGTTGTTCAAATTCACTACGGGAAAACGTTTTGACTTTTTTTTCATTGTACACTTTAGATTTAACATAGTAAAATAAATGCTTAGGACAAAACAAATTAAGACAAGTATGTGAGGAATGGAAAATGCTGAATTGTGCAATTGAGGCTGCTTTTAAGAATGTTGATAATGATGCAGTCAGAAGGGGAAAAAAAATGGAGTATTCACATCCGTACTCCTCAAAATCATACATAAAAGCCCAATGACACTTATGAGATGTATCAACAGAAAGGGAGAAATTAGTATTATGTGGAATAACGCTAGCCAAGAGAAGCAAAGGAAAACAGAGAAAGATTATATGAAAAGCTTAAAAACAAATAATAATATTATAAACATTAAAATATCAGATGACAGACTGAAATGATCTGCATGAAATAAGGTTATCTAAAGAAGAATTTTATTTGCAATCAACACCATAAAACAAGTTTCAGAATTACTGAATGGAACCAGCTTCTCAATTGTGTTACATAAAATCATCATCATCATCAAGTGCCGTGCCGGCTGGCGTAGGCGTTCATGGCTCTCCACAGATCTCGGTCTTTGGTTTTCTGGATCAACTCTGCTGCTGATATTCCTCCATGCCACCGTCTCAATCCATCCAGCATCATTTCTCTTGGTCTGCCTCTGCCTCTCTTCCCCTCGATCTTTCCAGTTGTTACGATGTTCTCCAATGCCTCTCTTCTCATCACGTGACCGAAGAAAGATGTTTGTCTCTGTCTTATTGTTGTATATAATGTTCTAGTTTCATTAGCCTGTTTCAGGCAGTTGTCGTTAGTTACTCTGGCAGTCCAAGGAATTCGCAACATTCGTCTCAGGAACCACATCTCTGTTGCTTCTAATTTCTTCTTAATTTGTTCATTTACATTCCAGGATTCACTGCCATACAGCAAAACTGGTTCTACATAGCATTTTAGCACTCTCTTTCTTACATTCAGTGATAGTGACTTATTGCATAAGATACTCTTCATTTTCTGAAATGCGGCCTTTGCCTGCCCTATTCTGCTCCTAATCTCTGTTGTACATCTTCCATCTGATGTTATAAATGCCCCTAGGTATCTACAATTATCCACTTGGTTAAGGATTTTTCCTTCTATTTCTATGTCACATTTTGGTGTCACCATTTTCTTTGATATTACCATTGTTACTGTTTTCTTGATATTCAAGGAGAGTCCTTTCCTTGCACTCTCTGTTACTACAACGTCTAATAATTGTTGTAGGTCTGTTGAATTATCCGCCACCAATACTGTGTCATCTGCATAGTGTATATTATTTATATTATGACCTCCAACTAGTATTCCTGGCATCTCTTTGATCTCTCTCATTATTACTTCGCTATACAGGGAGAAATGATCTGGTGACAAGACACACCCCTGTCGTACTCCTAGCTTTATCTGTTCGTAACTACCCTCTTTATTTCCCATTTTAATTGCTGCTACTTGGTTCCAGATATGTTTTGCCATGAAGTCTTGGGAAGATAATGTGGTGGTTTCCCCTTGCCTTCCACATCCACATTATCCAAATAAGTTTCAGAATATTGAATGAAACCAGCTTCTCAATTGTGTTACATAAAATGAGTTTCAGAATGACAGAATGAAACCAGCATCTCAATTGTTTACCATAAAACAAGTTTAAGAATTACTGAATCAAACCAGCGTCTTAATTTTTTACTGCAAAACAAGTTTCAGAATTACTGAATGAAACCAGCATCTCAATGCCTCCATCCAGTTTTTGTAATCATTAACAAATAATATAAACAAGACCAAACTCAACATAATAACAGAGGGCAGAGAAGATCTGAGGGTCTTGATCATTGAACAGTCGACACCATGAGACTAACCAGCTCTGTGCATGCCAGAGGTAGACAATCTCTAAGTTACCCCAATGAGTATAGCACATACCTACTCAGGGGGAGACATTACGCTGCCCACCATTAGGTACATACCATATTACCAAAATGTCACTTACCTTTAGTGGATTATGCATGGATTCTGTTTCATAGTCAGACCACCCAACTGCCTTTTTTGTGCTATACAGTAGCCGATCATATGGGAACAACGACGCTTGGTGCTCTCGCAGGAGGAATTGAGGTTCATAATTTGCCTAACAAACATGCACAAGAAGCAACACTTTAGTTATGTCTTTTATCATTTGTAACTGGTCATGTGTAACTAAGCTCTTTCAGCTGTGTTTGATCTAATAGTTCTGACAATGATGCCATGATGCTGAACCAATTATTGTTTTTAAAAACAGTACGAGGCATACTGGGTGTATGGTGCTGACACTATATTTGTAGACCATTCTGCACTTAATGGGTGATGTGGTCAATATCTCACTGGCCGTCTTTACTTCCCGGAAAACTTCCTGATGCCCATGTAGGCTGGGTCAACCTGGGAGTCCAGGTCAGTAGACCTGGATTGCAATACATGACTACCAGACTGGCAAGCAAGCAAGCATGCTAGCTACTATGCTACCCCATTCCCTGAACTCATGCTGGAATGTCTCATACTTTATTAGTTTAGTTAGTTTAGTCGATGGATCAACATCACGGCACATGGGTGCAACCCATAAGTGCTCCGTTCTCCTCCTAACTCAAACCTGAGTCTGGAAAAACTTAGCTCGGTGCACGAATTCTGTAGCACTGGCGAGGATCCTGAAATACTTTGGGTAGATTTTTAACTCGAAATTTTGCCCGGGCAGTGCGGTTAGGCTACATTTTTTCGATTTCCAACTGCCAAGGGATTTTTTACGTGTGCAACAATACACACGGGCGTCCGATCTCACTACCCAGAGATCAGGGGAAATTTATTACTAGAAGTCCATGAGAAAAAATCCCGGCATCACCGGGGCTTGAACCCAGAACCTCCAGCACTCAAGGCGGACACCATACCTCAAGACCACGCAGCCCCCTTAAAGCCCCCCCCCCTCCCTCATACTTTATTACTGCACATGCCTCCATCCACAAATGGATGACTTATAGATCGGTTTCAAGGACCATCCTCAACACACTTGAACATCCACTCCTGTATAAGGTCACACTTGGTGGTTCTGGGAGCCATGGTAGCACAGTGACTAGCTCACTTGCCTGATTGTTTTTTCTTTTCACAAACTGATCTGGGCTTCAAAGCTGGCCCAGCCTAAGACAGGTACCAGGAAATGTTCTGAGACACAAAGTAAACATGTGTGATATTGAACACATCCCCCATCAGGTGTCCACTGGTACCAGCCTAAGACAGGTACCAGGAAATGTTCTGAGACACAAAGTAAACATGTGTGATATTGAACACATCCCCCATCAGGTGTCCACTGGTACCAGCCTAAGACAGGTACCAGGAAATGTTCTGAGACACAAAGTAAACATGTGTGATATTGAACACATCCCCCATCAGGTGTCCACTGGTACCAGCCTAAGACAGGTACCAGGAAATGTTCTGAGACACAAAGTAAACATGTGTGATATTGAACACATCCCCCATCAGGTGTCCACTGGTACCAGCCTAAGACAGGTACCAGGAAATGTTCTGAGACACAAAGTAAACATGTGTGATATTGAACACATCCCCCATCAGGTGTCCACTGGTACCAGCCTAAGACAGGTACCAGGAAATGTTCTGAGACACAAAGTAAACATGTGTGATATTGAACACATCCCCCATCAGGTGTCCACTGGTACCAGCCTAAGACAGGTACCAGGAAATGTTCTGAGACACAAAGTAAACATGTGTGATATTGAACACATCCCCCATCAGGTGTCCACTGGTACCAGCCTAAGACAGGTACCAGGAAATGTTCTGAGACACAAAGTAAACATGTGTGATATTGAACACATCCCCCATCAGGTGTCCACTGGTACCAGCCTAAGACAGGTACCAGGAAATGTTCTGAGACACAAAGTAAACATGTGTGATATTGAACACATCCCCCATCAGGTGTCCACTGGTACCAGCCTAAGACAGGTACCAGGAAATGTTCTGAGACACAAAGTAAACATGTGTGATATTGAACACACCCCCCATCAGGTGTCCACTGGTACCAGCCTAAGACAGGTACCAGGAAATGTTCTGAGACACAAAGTAAACATGTGTGATATTGAACACATCCCCCATCAGGTGTCCACTGGTACCAGCCTAAGACAGGTACCAGGAAATGTTCTGAGACACAAAGTAAACGTGTGTGATATTGAACACATCCCCCATCAAATGTCCACTGGTATATACACATGTAGGAGTAGCACATTATACCCAATACACCTTTGGCATGGAAACGAGTCCTTTACTTTTACTATGTTGGCCTATGTCTGGCACAGTGGCTAGAAACCAGCATTTTGGTCACATGTTCAAACCCCTTTTGAGGCATGGATAATTTTGTTTACTGACCGCGGCTTCCGGGTGGACCCAGTCTAAGATGGGTAAGAAGAAAGGTCCAGGGAAGTGAAGGTGTTATGAGTGATACTGACCACACAATCCATCTAGTGCTGATTGGTGTTGCATCATACACACATGATATGCCTGATAGCATGAAATTAAGATCTCCTTTACTTTGGTTTTACTTACAGCTGTGGTGACAAGTTTGGTGCTTGTATTTACAAATTATGATAGCTGTAATGAATGGCTTTTGATGAGTGTGATTGGTTGTTTTTTTTAAATGAATTTTTATAGCTGTAGTGATTTGTAGGCTTCAAGTCTTAGTTTTATGACTGAGATACCTGTGACATATCGGATCACCTCATCTCAGTTATCAGCAGGATTTGGAATTCTAATGTACAATTCCGAACCAACTAGCACCTTACGACACAGTTACAGCAGACCAAATATAGACGTATCAGGCAGTTATCTAGAACAAAGAAGCATTACTGGAAAGCAAGCAGATTGGTGGTGAGAAAAAACTGGTTGGAATCAGTTTTGCCATGAGGCTGACGCAAGCTTGGCCCACGCAATATTCAAGATGACAATCTGAAGATCAGACGTATCTTTTTTGTGTGAGGGTTCCTGTGCTTTTTCCCTTGTGAACTGGTAAGCTTGCCCCTTTGTGATATGTCTGACGATCCATGAAGAAAGGTTAAGATAACACATTATATCCAATGTATCAACTATGATGTTGTGAATTAATGCACTGATAAAATTGATAAGATTTCTTACAATTTCTGGGAGATTTCTTGCAGAACCGAAAAGGCACTCCGCTGACATCTTGCAATGCTACCATTCAATGTCTTCTGAATTCAAACTTATATAGCTATTCTAATGCCATTTCTATGAACGCATATCATGCACATTCATCTGTATGCTGTGGAGAATATCTTTGATAGATGCACCTTTTATGCATTCTTCTGTTGCTATGAAGATTATCTAGGAGTAGGGCACTTACCACTTCTGTGCACTTACTAAATGATTCTTCAGCTGTAACGGATCTCCTGACAATGCTTTGAGTGAGTGAGTGAGTGAGTGAGTGAGTGAGTGAGTGAGTGAGAGAGAGAGAGAGAGAGAGAGAGAGAGAGAGAGAGAGAGAGAGAGAGAGAGAGAGAGAGAGAGAGAGAGAGAGATTGAGAGAGATTGCAATGTCCTTATTTCGCTCATATGCAAAAGGGGAAAGATGAAATCAATGATGCATGGTTTTGCAGACCTTTGCACCTAAGCCCAGCATGATACCCATGCTGTAGGTTAAATATTACGTTCAGTGATTTGCAAAATGCTTTCTGAGTAAAGAACATGCTGCATTCGTTGACGAACCTTGTGCAGATAATATGTGCAAAACAGGGAAAGTTTTCAACCCATGTCTATACCCCCTGTTGCCTGACAACAGGAGGGGAAGATTTTACGTTCAGGCTTATGAATAAAAGAAGTGGAAGTATGAGAGAGATGAATATATGTCTTGTGGTTTTCACACTTAATTTATGTGTTCCTTGTTCATGATAAGTTATTTATATGTTTCCATTTATGGTCAATGTCCCATATTGTTTCATGAGAATGATCTAATGCTGTTCCATATTTGTGAATGACTCACAAAAGGGATTTTGATTTATGGTTACTTTATAACTGTGGAAGAAAATGTTTGAATTTTAAATTCCAGTAAATAGAAGGCAAGTGAGCTAATTATGATGGAGAAGAGGTGGCACTTGTGAACTGAATCTGACCTGAGAATGGCAGCAAACCATCTCACATTTATTGGCATGGGATAATGGGTCTTATCATTAATGTGTTATATTATCATGTGATGTTCTCATATCATCATTCATGCTTTATATTAACATTGATGCCTCTATCTCATCATTTATATCCCTGTCACTTCCTGTATGTCCTCATCTCTTCATCTGAGGTCTATATCTCAACTGATGTTCCTGGGACAACCAGACATCCTAACATCAATGATGACCAGATGATGATCATTATGCAGAAACCGGCTGCACCCCTCAGCAGTCTGATTGGATTCCAACACCCTAGGAGAGAAGGGGTTACTGATCTCTAGTCTGGGTGATACCATGCTTCCTCCTCCTCATCCTTCCTTCCTTTTTTCCCCCCTTTTTGTTTCATACTCATTCTCACAATGACATTTAGTGTTTACAAAATGTATATAGGGGAAATGTTTGTTTACATTGTCAGCAAGGAGAGAGGTGTTCGTGTGGCCTGCTAGCATGAGTTTGGCTACCTTGACTGGTCTGTGAGAAGCTCAGATCTACAATTCTGAGTGAAGGGACAGTCTTTCGTCATGTTCCATGAACGAGGTGCTTTCCTTGGAGAGGTCTTTAAGTGTGGTAACCTTTTATTGCAATGACTGCCCTGCCTCACCTTATCCAGCCTGTCCCCACTCATAGGAATTCCACTATGAACACATGAACGTTTGTTTACCATCAGGAGAGCTTCCAAAATACACCCCTGATCATAACATTACTACCAGGTGATGATTTCCAAATATGAACTCATATTCTATATAAATCAAGGATATTATCTGTGATGAACCCAATGGAGTTTTAACATCCAGCTGAATCCAACAGCTAGTTATAATCCTTTGACACCTAGTGACTACAGAAGAACACTTCTTAATTTCAGATGTCAGATAGCCTGAGAGGAGGAAAAGCCCATACACAACACATGATTATTAATTAGTGGGATTATTTGATATATCTTGAATTTGATAATTCTTGCATTTCATGGTTCCACATATGCATGTTTTAGTGTATGAAGCTCTTTATTATTCCTCCTCCATCCTAAGCATTTATTTAATAAATTTTGGAATTTTAATGAATATCTTGATGTTCACTCGATTGTGATATCTGTTAAAATACATGTGTGTTATTACAAATGTAATTAGCACCTATTACATATCATAGGAGCAAGGTGAGGTTGGGAGACCTCACGTGGGCAAACTACACATTTATATTAACATCCTTGTCTACGGAAAATTCCCAGGCTCCTAAAACCTATCTGAGAGAACCCTACTTCATAAATTATCAGTGTAGAACTTGACCATGTATGTCTAGTTACTCACTTTGGGGGGAGGGGGGGGGGGGGGGGGGGGGGGGGTTTCAGAGCCATCTCTGGTTCTCTTCAGTGAGTGGTACTTTTAGTGTGGAAACTTGTCTATATATCCGGGATTCCCCTAGATCTCCAGAGTCAACGTCTTTTTGTACCACTTCACAATGGTTAGTTAGTTAGTTAGTCTTTCCTCTTGAACCTAAGGCGGCGCATAGGGCAGAAGTCCTGACTCTCCATGCTTGGCGGTTCGCTGCTACCTGTTGTAGATCTTGGATATTTACTTGGCCATTGAATGAGCCTTCTCTAATGATGGTTCTACGCAGGGTCTCTCTTGGTCTTCCCCGTTTTCTTTTCCCTACCGGTGACCATATGAGGGCTTGGTAGGGGAGTCTTGTCTTGTCCATTCTGAGTACATGGCCGATGTAGTTCCAACGGCGTCTTCTTATGAAATTGGATACTGTATCTTGCTTAGTCTCTTGTCTTATTTGCGTATTGGTTCTGAAGTCTGTCCAGTGGATGTTTAGAAGTCTTCTAAGACATTTGTTCTCAAAATTATCTAATTTTGTATCTAAAGCTACCGTTGATTTCCAACTTTCACATCCATACGTTAACACTGGAATCACACAAGAGTTGAAGATTTTAAGTTTTGTGTGTTTGCTGAGTGTCTTTGACTTCCAGATGTTTGACAGTTTATTGAAGGCACCAGATGCCAGTGCGATTCTAGATGATATTTCTGGTGTTGAGTCCCCTGTAGATGTAATGGTGGAACAATGGTGGAACCAGACTATTAAAATCACTATACTTGATCTATCACCCTTCGTTGGGGGGGGGGGGGGGGGGGTGCATCTTGTTGATTTTCATCCCATACACCCTTACAACCTCACACTACCTTATATCAGTAGACGTAGGTAGTTACTATCTGCTTTATGTTAGCACCAAATGTTGGGCAGAATTTACTAAACCTGATACTCCACATTGTGCCCACGACTTCGGGCAGAGATACGCAAATAGGAAGGTATAAGCCTTAACCTAGTGTGAGGTAATGCAGCCTAAAGACTAATTGTCAGGCCCTAAGCTTTGATCCGCAACTGGTCTAGGATGGAAGCTCCGAGAGGTGGAAAGTTAGAGCATTGCTTGGCTAATCTGGCAACTTCTGCAGCTTGTCTTGTTCCAAGTGTATTGGTGTTACCTTTCCTCTGGAGTAAACTAAACAAGCTGAGAGAGGGATCATCCTGCATGGGCAAACACACAGACCCTAAATTCAGCCCAGGCGATGTGCTATGAAGGGATATAACTCAATTTTACAAACTATCATCTGTCAAGACAGCAAGATAATTTAAATTTAGTCATTTTGTCAAAAATAGCGAGTCTTTTTGGGTTGTGATTAATGATCACTTTCTTTGCACAATAATATCTCAAGTGCTTCAGTCTCCTCCCATAGATCACACTAGAAGAATCTCAGTACAGTGCACAAACTCTGTATAACAAGGATCCAAATGTGTGTTTACAAGAATCAAACTATGAATATTCTTTTTTCTGGATATTTTGTATAATTTTGAAATTTAACTTGGGTTTTAGAGTATTCAACCTGCTCTTTTTACTTTCCAATGTCTTCTTTTTCCTTTTATCTGCTCTTGGGGCAAAGGTTCTCAACCATTTGCGCTCCTCCGCCTGAAGCCATTGGCACAATGTGGGTGTCATGAGTTAAACGCTGATCCCTGCTTCCTCTACAATGATATTGACCTGACGTTTAACTGCTAGAGCTAAATTGTACAATCACATGTAGGACAGCCTCACTATGCTGACTCCAACATAAATCCAACAACAAAGTCATTCGAGTGAACTGAGATATAATTTATCGCAGGCAACTTCAACAGCAAACGTGAGCGAGTGAGCGCATCCAGTCTTGAGTCTTTCGCACCGCACTTTCGCTCTTGCTTCTCCATCGCTATTCATCTATCTAGACTGTGTGGATAGTTGGGCACCAAGCGGGCCACCTGCCATGATAATGAATGTATAACAAACGCCTACCTTCCACTGTCATATGGGAAATACCAGATATGCCAGCGACCGTGGCATCAGGCTAGCCAGGAGTACCTGTAGTCAATTGCCGGATACACCTAGAGCGACTCCATGTGGATATCGAGGATTGGCAGCATCATAAAGGCCGGTATTCTGTGACTGGTGTTGAAGCACGTCCTAACTTGTCTTTGCTGGATCACAAACTAAAGCTTAAGCCGTTACGGAGTTAGGTGACGTCGTACAATGCGTCTAAATTGCGTTCAATGTTGGTGTCACAATGTTCACCATTTGTGCCACTCTTTATCTTCTTCTTTGATGCGCTAACTCATCAATTTAAAGTTGCATCACTGTCATTTGCCACATGACAGCGGGGGTGGGGTTTATTGAGTGATGCCCAACATTTGGTGCTAACAGAAAGCAGGTGGTACCGTCTTCTGTTCTGTCCAGTGCAGAACATTTCCCCCATAAGTTTTTTGAAAATTCTATCATACAGCTGATGACTGCCTCTGTCGCTGTCATTGTTGAAGTATCTATCACATCTTGAAACCATCTATGTTATGGTCTGTCCCTTATTTTTGCAATGAAAGCAATGCAGGACTACCATCTTTAGAGATGCCTAGAAAACCATACGTAAGTAAATAAAGGATCCTTTTACATGCCTTAAGGCACACTGGGCATTCAGTGATAGACCCGGATTTGTATAGACCAAATGGTACTCGGTGATATTGTGGTTAATATCATGTTGGCCGCCTTTACTTTCACAAAATATTTCCTGGTACCAATTTTTAGGCTGGATCGACCCAGGTGCACGCGTCAGTTTTTAAAGATCGAACCTATGACCACTAGGCCAGCAGGCAAGTGTCTAGCCACCAAGCTAAAGCAACTTCCAGAACACTAACAGTTAAAGAAAGTGGAGAACAATGCTACAGTACCTCATGTATTTTTGGAGTCAAATGCAGAGATGTCCTAGCTCCATGGCGGAATATTACATGTACTTGGACGAGCTTGAGTACCAGAGGTCCTGCCTGGGCCAGCCTACTTGGAACCGCTGCTCTCCCTTCCACGGACTTGGTGCCTGTGCACACTTTAACATTGACATCTGCAGCAGCTTTTGCCTGAAGCGAGTAGCCGTGGGTTTTGTGATTCAGGTACACATAAGTACCTATACCTAAAGCTGTTCAGGAGATGCAGCAAAAATTATAATATTTATTCACGCATAAAGTCTTTAGAAAGTGAAGTATCTAACACTCTGGAGGGGACATTATCTATCCAGGTCTAAGACTAAACGAACTGTCCACATTGCTATGGTTTTCATCAAAGTGACAATGTTTTGATGTATGTCTGGACCATTCCTCTGAATCTGAATCATCCCTCTGGGAGATGAATTAGTTTACTGTATGTATGAAGCATCCCTGTGGGAGTTGAATCATTCCTCTGGGAGTTGAATCATCCCTCTAGGGGTTGAATCATCCCTCTGGGGGTTGAATCTTCCCTCTGCGGGTTGAATCATCCCTCTGGGAGTTGAATCATCCCCCTGGGTGTTGAATCATCCCCCTGGGAGTTGAATCAAACCCTGATAGTTTTATGTCTGAAATCTTAAAATAGTACAGAAAAAAAAACTTAGAATACCATGGACCAAGAAGAAGAAATAATACTGACCTTCTACAAGATCTGAATATTGAAGAAAACTGACTAATAAATCGCATCATGTCTCAGAAACTTAATTTCTTTGGCTACATTAAGCATCACATTGATTTGAAAAGAACAGTGATGGAAGGCATGGTTCTTGGATGAAGAAGCAGGGGTCAATGAGCATGAAAATGGACACTGCGCATTGAAGACACTTTGGCCATACAAATGTATGAGGCATAGAAACTGACAAAGAACTAAGAATCTTTTCAGTGGGCCATGATGAGAACATTCTGCATCTGTTACACGATGATCTGAGAAAATAAATTAACACAGGCAAACTCAGGGCATTCCAGTACACAAAGCTGTGTTGGTTTTGAGCAGGCAATGAGCAGACAAGCTGAAAACCTAATGGCAGTCGAAATGTGGTTTCTGAGGGAAATGCAAAGAATACCATGGACAGACATAAAAAGCAATGAGCAAGACCTACAAGGAACAGATGAAAACCATAAACTGATTAGAGAAATTAGAGTCATCAAGATTTTTGGGGCATATTATGAGAATAATTAAACTGGAGAACTTAGTGACAACTGGCAAAATTGAGGCGAACAGAACAAGATGAAAGCAGAGAGGTAAATATCTAGGTGGCTTGGCCACACAGTATAATAAAGACAAAACAGAGTTGATTGACGACTCTGGTGATCGTGTGAGATAGCAAAACATGAACGCCCAAGTTTATCGGTATGGCACATGATGATTATGTTAGTTTTCACTTCTCTGTTAATTTATAGGCCATAAAGGTTATTTTCATACCAAATATAGCATGTGAATCTTAGCAAACTGTTGCCATTATGTGGTTTTCGTATTATTTTATTTCATCTCATTCATTCAGTAGCATGTCCTTTGCAGAACCTCGCTTCCATAACAACCTTCCGGAAAACCTCTCGATCATA
The DNA here is from genome assembly GCA_963921405.1 of Cepaea hortensis. Lineage (NCBI taxonomy): Eukaryota > Metazoa > Mollusca > Gastropoda > Stylommatophora > Helicidae > Cepaea > Cepaea hortensis. The sequence continues at coordinate 38,652,126 of OY992891.1, read as the reverse complement.
AGCAAGATACACCCATCTGGAGATCATCCGCTACATCCTGCACCCATCTTCTCTTTGGCCTTCCTCTTTCTCTCTTCCCAGGCATATACCCCTCAATTATTGTTCTCTCCAAACTTTCGTGACATTTCAAGTGACAAAAATATTTCAAGTTTCTTTGTTTTATCATCTTTAATAGCCAACCTTCTTCAATATTCAGCTCTTGAAGTATGGATGCATTTTTTCTCATAGAACTCATCTATAACATTTATATTAAAAGGCATATATGCATTGTTCAGCTTGTTTATAAGTGTCCACGTCTCACAGGCATATGTTGCAATGGAAAAGATGCATGCTCTTAAAAATATAATTTTTGTAGTTCTATCTGTCCCACTCCACAATTTATTCAGTTGTTTTAATCTTTGAAGAGCAATAGATATTTATCTTTTAATTTCTTTAATTGTGTCACCATTGTTGGTAATCAATGACCCAAGATATTCAAAATTTGGCACTCTTCCGAATGGCGGTCCCAAATTATTTAGTGTAAAATGCATCTTATAGGGCCTCATAAGGTCATTTCCGGAGCGGTGTGTTATCAATCACTTACGTTTGAGAGTATCATCATCTGCTAGACACTAGACCAATCGATGTTTGAGTGTGTGGCGGACTGCTAGACCGATCGATGGATGCAATAAATGTTTCTTGGCCCGGAGGGTCCTCACTGTCGTCGGAGTGTATATCCATATCTTGTGCTACCGATGACAGTGAGGGCCCTCTGGGTCCAGACACATTTATTGCATCCATCGATCAGTTTAGCAGCCCGTGACACACTGAACCGAAAGTGATTGACAACACATTCAATGCTCGTTCCGATATGTATAATTTTTTTTCCCTGCGGATATACCGATACAAGAGTTTAGAACACATTTTCCGGCAGTGTTTACAGCTTTAGTGCCACAATTTCCACATGTAACTGTGAAATATTATTGGTACATATTTCAATTTTCTCAGTTCTATATTTTAGTTCTTAGTTCGTATTTTTTATTATATCAGCTAATGAGGCCCTGTAAGGGATGCTTTTTACTCTAAATAATTTTGGACCGTCGTTCGGAAGAGTGCCCAAAATTTTCATCTAGCTGTTGCAATTAAGTGGTTTGGTTTTATGAGTGTGTCATATCAAATACTAAGCAAACTTTTATATTCAATTAATTTATATAATAATCAACACCATAACATTCCAGTCAAACTCACAATGTTCTGTCTCCCACAGAAAATGTCACAAGGTGTAGATCTAATCATTACACTGACACTCTGGCTGTAAATACTGTCTTCATCTTCTCGAAGTCCCTCTTTGCCAAACCCACACACAGACCTTAATGTTCTCATCTCTCAATATGTTGTTTCATCCATTGCTGTGTCTGTAATTAGTCATTCATAAGCGATCAAAGCTTCAGTGATCACAGCCACCTCCATTTTCATACTTAAGGTGGTGGACCTATAGGCTTCATTTTCTTCAGTAGCAACCTTCACAATAACTCTAGTTGAAAATCCCCAGCCAGGTTTCTTTCAATGCTCCACAGAACCATCTGTAGATCATGTTGCGTCATCTCTGCTGGCATTTTCATCTATAAGATGTACTTCCAACTCTTTCAGTCCATTACACAAATTTTTACATTCTCTGCCAAATGTTATGATACCCTGGTTAAAGCTTTTTCCTGCAATACTCTACTGTAAGTCAAAGTAGTTTATTCTCTTTGAATACCACTGTCTGATCCAACAAGGATAATTATGAATTTTCAATTTAACCTTTCCATCCCCGATGACCTTCATAGTTCATTCAGCTCTTAAACTCTTTACTCGTTGGCTAAACATCTACTAACTCTAAACTTAAAGTTAATAACTTGATAATATCCGATGCACATCTTTTAAAAAAAAATTCGTACCTAACAGTCCAGTCTGTTGAACTCCTTTATTCATGTTTATAAACTGTGAGAATTGCTGTTTGATAGAGAAGCGGCATTCATTCCACAGTTGAACCTGCCTTCTTGACGACTAACAGTCACTAGTGACTATTTCTGGGTTAGGAGAAGGGATGTAAGGTTAGCAGTTGAAAACAACAACGGGTTTAACATGGGCACGTGCCTATCTCAGAGTCAACGCAAACAGTGAAACACACAACATCCACTGCACAACGAGATCAAGAAGGTAAAGGGCAGCAGGTTAAAAAGAGGAAAGTCGTGGATGAGTCCAGCCGAAGACATTCTTCAGCAGGTGTGTTCACTTGAGGACTTAGAACCTGGCGAGGAGTGGGTACAAGTGCCAACAGATACGTACATCCTTTTCAGTGTGCATCCAACTAGACAGAAAATGCAGACAAGCAAATTCAGCTGCTGTGGAGGCGGAAGTACAGGCTCTGATCTTCGAGAATTCGTTAGAGGATGATGCGGTCATTTACACGGATGGGCCGGTTGTCCGAGGAGTGAGAAGTTCATGGGCCATTGCGGCTCAGGCCGGAGGGAAAAGTGTGAAGGAAGAGTCTGGCGTTTTTGCTTTGACCACAAGTAGCCTGACGATGGAAGTCATGGCAGTAAGTAAAGCAATAACATGGCTCGAGACGCAGACATTCAATATGGCATGTGTCCTTAGTGACTCAATGAATATGCTCAGGATAATAGAGATGGGGTGGGTTCGAAGAGAGTGGCTGCTGTCTCTGGAGAGATCTCGGCTGGCAAAGATTAGTTTCATCTTCGTGTCAGGGCATGCGGGTGTACAAGGGAATGAGCGGGTTGATAGGTTTGCAGGTAGGGCTACTGTGGAAGGCGGAAGAGTCATGGACCAGGCAGACATTCTGAATGCTTTACGGCTCTACGAGAAGTAAGTTGTTCGCAAGAATAAAGTGATGACTGTGAATCTGCAACCATGGTCAGGATGCGAGAACAGCAAATTAAAAGAGGTGTGGCCAAACAAGTACACTAAGCAGGAAGCCAAGGAAGATTAATTAATAAACCAGCACAGAACTCTAACACACACTGCGGGATTTACTGAGGAGGGGATCCGAGCACTTATGGACTGAATGGATCGATGTGCAATGTGGATGATCTGTCGACTAACTAACTAACTAGCTAACTAACTTACTAACTAACTAACTAACTTTACTAACTAACCAACCAACCAACTAACTAACTAACTATAGTCTGTCCGGAAATTTATGCCGTCATTCAAGATCAATTATTTTGAAAACTATCTGTTGCATCGTTATGAAATTTTTCCAGCCGTCTTATATTTACCCCCACCCAAGGAATATGTCTTTGATATGTCCAAAAACAACTTAAATCATTAAAAGCGGCATCATTCCTTTGATGTTTTGCTTAACAACTAGTGATTTCTTGTTAAAAAAGTTATGTTTACGGTAATGAGGACCTGCAAATTCAGATGACAAACAAAGGCGTATCTGGATTCGTATGGGAGTGGGTGCAATCAAAGAAGTAGCTTACAGTCGACAGAATCGGCTGCATTGCACCGGGTTTTTATCCCATATGGCTCAGTTTCTTTCCGCAGCGCGGAAAGCGTCGCACAAAGCACGAACTCCGTAGCTCCAGCGACGACCCTCGGCAGTCTCCGAATAAAATGAATGACGCGGCCCCGACAGACAGAAAGGTAGGTGGGTAGGTAGGTAGGTAAATAGGCAGAAAGATAGGTGGGTGGATGGATGGCTGGCTGGCTGAGTGGGTGGATCGGTCGGTCGGTGGGTCGGTCGGTCGGTGGGTGGGTGGGTCGGTCGGCAGGCAGGCAGACAGACAGATAGATTAGATAGATAGATAGATAGATAGATAGATATCGGTAGGTCGGTCGGTTAGTGGGTGGGTGGGTAGGCAGGCAGGCAGACAGACAGACAGATAGATTAGATAGATAGGACAGACAGATAGATTAGATAGATTGATATCGGTAGGTCGGTCGGTCTGTCGGTGGGTGGGTGGTCGGGCCGGCAGGCAGATAGATAGATAGATAGATAGATAGATAGATAGATAGATATATAGATAGATATCGGTAGGTCGGTTGGTTAGTGGGTTGGTGGGCCGGCAGGAAGGCAGACAGACAGATAGATTAGATAGATAGGACAGACAGATAGATTAGATTAGATAGATAGATAGATAGATAGATAGATAGATAGATAGATATCGGTAGGTAGGTCGGTCTGTCGGTGGGTGGGTGGTCGGGCCGGCAGGCAGGCTGATAGATAGATAGATAGATAGATAGATAGATAGATAGACAGACAAACAGATAGATAGATAGATAGATAGATAGATAGATAGATATCGGTAGGTCGGTCGGTCGGTTGGTGGGTGGGTGGGCCGGCAGGCAGACAGGCAGGCAGGCAGGCAGGCAGACAGACAGACAGACAGAAGGACGGATGGATGGATGGATGGATGGATGGGTGGATGGATGGATAGATAGATAGATAGACAGATAGATAGATAGATAGATAGGTAGATAGATATCGGTACGTCGGTCGATCGGTCGGTGGGTGGGTGGGCCGGCAGGCAGGCAGATAGGCAGACAGACAGACAGACAGACAGGCAGGCAGACAGACAGACAGACGGACGGATGGATGGATGGATGGATGGATGGATGGATGGATGGATGGATGGATGGATAGATAGATAGATAGATAGACAGACAGATAGATAGATAGATCCATCCATCCATCATGTGCCATGCCGGTAAGCGTGGGCGGTCATGTTCTGCCATCTCACTCGATCAACAGAGTCGTGGATCAGTTCCGTGTTTTTGTCTCGACCATGCCACAAGGCCAAGCCATCCAGATACTTGTTTCTAGGTCTTCCCCTTGGTCTGTTCCCCCCGATCTTACCAGTTGTCACCAAGTTCTCCAAATCATTTCTTCTCATAACATGCCCAAAAAATTGTGACTGTCTACGTCTAATGTCTCTGATCAGTTTACGATCTTCATTTGTTTCTTGAAGGACTTGTTCATTGGTCTTTCTGGCTGTCCATGGTATTCTTTGCATTTTCCTCAGAAACCACATTTCTACAGCCATCAGATGTTTTTCAGCCTGGCTGCTCATTGTCCAAGCTTCACATCCATATAAAAGTACAGGTTCTATGTAGCATCTCAACACTCTTTTTCTCGTTTCAATTGACATCTTTTTATTGGTCAGTATGTTTTTCATCTTGCTAAAGGCTACTTTTGCCATGGCGATTCTTGTTCTAATCTCTTCAAGGCATCTCCCATCAGATGTTATTACTGTTCCGAGGTAATTAGATAGATAGATAGATAGGTAGATAGATATCGGTACGTCGGTCGATCGGTCGGTGGGTGGGTGGGCCGGCAGGCAGGCAGACAGGCAGACAGACAGACAGACAGACAGACAGACAGACAGACAGACAGACAGATAGATTAGATAGATAGATAGATAGATAGATAGATAGATAGATAGATAGATAGATAGATAGATAGATAGATAGATAGATAGATAGATAGATAGATAGATAGATAGATAGATAGATAGATAGATAGATAGATAGATAGATAGATAGATAGATAGATAGATAGATAGATAGATAGATAGATAGATAGATAGATAGATAGATAGATAGATAGATAGATAGATAGATAGATAGATAGATAGATAGATAGATAGATAGATAGATAGATAGATAGATAGATAGATAGATAGATAGATAGATAGATAGATAGATAGATAGATAGATAGATAGATAGATAGATAGATAGATAGATAGATAGATAGATAGATAGATAGATAGATAGATAGATAGATAGATAGATAGATAGATAGATAGATAGATAGATAGATAGATAGATAGATAGATAGATAGATAGATAGATAGATAGATAGATAGATAGATAGATAGATAGATAGATAGATAGATAGATAGATAGATAGATAGATATCGGTAGGTCGGTCGGTCGGTCGGTCGGTCGGTGGATGGGTCAGCCGACCGGCAGACATTCAGACATTCAGACAGACAGACAGACAGATAGATAGATTGATTGATTGATTGATTGATTTCCACCAGAAACCGGGCCTTGTCAGCTAGTTTATTTATATAATCACGTTTCATGAAAGAACCCACATTTGGAGACGCCTCTGAATCTTCGCGCTGTTTGTTTGAAAACGAAAGTGACGTGAAAATTTTGAATAATTTGGGTCGAATCTTGGGGAAGCTGTAAAACTGTTAAAATCATGGACGTAATCTTTAAGTCATAATTAATATACCGTATATAAGCTAACTTTAAAATCTGCTGTAAAATCTCCAGAACAAAAATTTTGTTGTTGGGTGGACATAATGATAACGTTATATACTAAATCTCATCATTTTATCTCAGCCCGTTACTGAGATATTGAATTTTATATTGAGGCAACCAAAAAAAAACACACTATAACTATTGGTAAGTGGAATGCGAGAATAATAGTCGAGCTAGAAATAGTAGGCAATATAACTTTCTTCTTGTAGCCCTTGAGGACTAGCGTTTGTGATCATGTTTATTAGTAATAATAGTATTACACAGCCTTTTGTCTCTTGTGCTGTCAATCATTTCTGATACCGACGTTCCTCTATGTCATGATGTTAAACTGTCCAGCATCTTCTGTCTTGGTTCTCCCCTTCTTCCCCCCTCCCCAACTTTCTCGTTGTGACGCCGTGGTCCAACTTTTCTCTTCCCATGTATGCCCAAAGAATGTGGACTGTCCTCTTCTGATTCGAGTAACCAGTACTTAGTGAGTTAATTTCTTCCAAAATACCTTCACCGTTAATATAATAAAGGAAATTAAAAAGATACAGATTATAATAATGTAGGAATGAGTGAAATGAAATGAGAGTTAAAGTTAATTGCATATGTTTTACAGGACGTTGCAGTCACCCCAACATGTTTAGGACTGTTTGTGATTTCTTGGCAAGTTTACGTTTAGTAGTTTGCCATTACTTTCTGAACGGCCAGCACTCATACCTTTGTATGAAAATCAACGTAAGACGGTCTGCTACCAAATCGCCCGCAGCTGGGTTTCGATCGCGGTATGCGGGATTACCAAGTGAGCCCGTAACCCCTTCGTCAAAGCGAAGGCAAAGATGGACGTGATTTCATACAAGTAAAACAATAACGTCAAAACATAGTATTATATTCAGGCAGTAGCCTAATAGACAGATGTTTGACAAAGTATTAGCCAAATAGATCGATGGTTGGTTGGTTAGTTTGTTAGTTGGGTGGTTGGTTGGTTGGTTAGTCTTGAAAATATCCTGAATGCACATCCACCCATTCACAATAAAAGGGAATGTCATTAACAGAGACACTCGAGTACTTGTGCCGGCTCCGTGGTGAAGAGGTTACACAAGCAGTTCGTAATCCCGCGTACCCGTGTTCGAAACACAGCTGCAGATGATTTGGCAGCAGACCGCCTTGCGTTGTTTTTTTTTTTTTTTTTACTAAATGATATAGAATACCGAGAAGACATGTGAATAGAATAGTAAAGAGGGAAAAACAAAAAGACTGGGAAGAGTATGGAGAAACCCTAAATAAAATCTACGAGGAGGCAACTAGAAACTTCTACAAAAAGATAAGGGCAATGCGAACTAGAGGAGAACCCTTTGACCCAACTGAAATAATTAACAGCGACAATGGAGAATCAATTCAATAAGTGAACAAAAACAAATCCTATTAAGATGGAAGCAGTATTTTGAACAACTTCTCAACATCCCATCAGCTGTCACCGGAATTCAAGAAATTTACACAGATGCCACCTAAGAACTAGAACCAGACATACTAAAAGAAGAAATTATAGAAGCCATCAGATTAGCTCCATTGAACAAATCACCGGGACAGGATGAAATACTAAATGAACTAATTAAAGCAGCAAGAGAAGTAGGAACAGCTTGGCTACATAGACTATTCAACCATGTTTGGGTAGAACAACTGACACCACGAGACTGGGGAAACGCCATAATTATCCCAATTTGGAAAAACAAAGGCAGCAAAAGAGACTGCACACAATACAGAGGCATTTCACTGTTGAGTCATACTGGGAAAATATTTTGTAAAATTCTTGAGAAAAGATTACGAACAACTATAGAATCCCAGCTAAGTGAAACATAACTTGGGAAAAACAAAGGATGCCCAGATACCATTTTTGCTCTTACACAACTTATAGAAAAATCAATCGAATTCAATGAGACACTCTACTTAGTCTTTGTCGACCAAGAAATCCTTAAACAATATGGAGTGAGTACACATCTAACAAACCTATGTAGAAGCTTATACAACAACAGTGAATGCATAGTGAGGGCAACTGGAGGACACTCAGAACCCTTCACCATAAAATCTGGAGTATGACATGGTTGTGTTCTGTCCCCTCTCTTATTTATAACATATATAGGCAACATATGTAAAGAAACCAGCCAAACAGAGACCGCAAGAATACCACATGACGAGAACACAGAAGAAGAACCATCTGCAAATCTAACCATTAAAAAACTCCTGTTTGCAGACGACCAGGCACTAATAGCAAAATCAGAAGCTGAATTACAAGACCACATGAATAGCCTAAACGAAATGTTTAGGGAACATAACATGAAAATTAGCACAAGCAAAACAGAAATAATGTTTAGTTATAGTAACTAAAGAAAAGAAAAACAACAATTCACATAAACGAACATCCCTTGAGACAAGTAAAGAGTTTCAAGTACCTAGGAAGTATACTACCATCAAATGGCATATCAGAAGACGAGATCGAAAATAGATGCAATAAGGCAAACCAACTCATTGGACAAATGGCACCAATTCTAAAGAACAGACATGTATCAATAACTACTAAGAAAGCACTTTACAACACAATCTTCCTACCAACTCTATGCTACCAATGCCAAACCCAGACAATGACAGAAAAAGAGAAAAGAAAAATCACAACAACAGAAATGAGATTCCTGAGAAGAATACTCAACGTATCAAGAAGAGATAAGATCAGAAATGAAGAAATCAGGACTAAAGTGGGGGTTATAGCAGCACTAGATTGTATTAGAAAGCAGCAAGTCAAATGGTTTCGCCATGCAAGTAGGTTACCATTCAACAGCATACCACAGCAAGCAATGATGTACAGACCAGATGGAAACAGAGAAAGAGGCCGACCACGTAAACGTTGGACGGAGGGAATATCAGAGTCCATGGAAATATCGATATATGAAGCCCATAATCGGGCACTCTCACGATGTTTATACTTCACCTTGACACCACAAGGTACAAGAGGAACATGATGGGATGAGATGAGATGAGGTATGGGTGCTGGTCGTTGCAAAGCAATGGCAAACTACTGAACGTAAACTTGCC